>CAFUXE010000101.1:294765-310752 GCA_903364295.1 Serranus cabrilla | reverse complement strand
GTTCCAACCAAGCAGGAGCACAGGTGATACTGATAATTAATCAACTGAGTGAAGACAGTTCAGCTGATTGAATGATTGGATTCAGGTGTGTTTCTTCTTGGTTGGAACAAAAACCTGCAGCCCCTCAGCCCTTTACTGGATCAGTTTGACACCCCTGCCATAGTTGATTGTAATATTGCACTGCTCATATAGCCAAGGCCTGTCACATCATTCAATCCATCCATCAAAGCTTACTTGTGTAACACTTTTTATAAATAAGTCATCAAACACAAAGTGCTTTACATGATGAATAAAGTCATAAAGACAATACAAAAAATAAATAAATATATAGATATAGTGAAATAAAGCTCAATTAAAAGCAAGACTAAAACAAAAGACAATGAATAAATAAATAGAAATACAATTGAGTTAAAGCTAACTTCAGAAAAGTTGATTTGAGTTAGAGTATGTTTACTCTGAGTTACGCGTCTGCACCACGATTATAAAAAAGCACATTAATGGAGCTGCGATATTACGATTTACCATGGCAACAGGTAAACCAAAGGCATAGCCTCCATTCTAATCCAGCAGAGATATATGAATGCATGTTGATAACCTATAGGCAATGTGGACTGAATAAGAGGCTGAGAGAAGTTTAAAACAATAAAGTTTTATTCAGTGATTTAGAGACTGACTGCATTTCCTTAATGGATGATGAAGTGGTGAATCTGACAGTTTTTTGGCTGGAGTTGATATTACGTTTTAAATATTTATTCAGATTTCATCTGACGGGGACAAACACAGAGGCAGCAACAGAAGATCAAAAATAAAGAAGACTTTGAAACACGATTGTTATCTCACATCCAGTTGTAATGTGTTGGGTAATTTGAAGGTTAAAATACAGCAGATTTTATATTCTAGACATTCTTTCTCAGATCTTTGCTCAGCAGCATTCACTGGCTGTATTTCAACAATTTAACAAATGTAGCTAGTTAAATCAGATTCAGACTGCCTACACAGCCTAATAAAAAACACCCTGCAGCTGCTGCACCTTAGAAATATAATATCCATACCCTGCTACATACAATCATCAATATAATCTTAATATTATAGTAATCATGTTCCATCAGTGCGATCAGTCACATCAGTAACAGACATGTACATAATTATTCACTGATCTTGCTTATCTAAAAAAATCAGAGAGCTTTTACAGTATAAACTGAAATTAAGCATGAAGCAATTAAGTGGAGCTGCTCTAACAGACTGACAGCTGTCTGTGTGCACAGAGACGGGATACAGAGCACAGAGTCAATGTGTTAAATTTAAAAAAGAAAAGAAAAAAAGAACTTCCACTCGAGAAAAGGACATGCAGAGGTTTTATTCCGAGCTAATGATCACACTGGCGCTGTGTATGTTAATATTTCTGTTCAAAGACACGACTGATGTGCATAAAAGCGGTAACCTTAAACAGTCCTTGAGTAGCAAAATAATATCCAAACAAACAGTGTCCGCCACTAATGAATGTGTTTCCACGTGCGCTTTGAATCAATGAGGAAATGAAACGGCGTGTCTGTCTCTGAAAGAGGGAGGAGACAGACAGAAACCGAGAGTTTGTTGAAGAAAGGTTCTTGGAGTCAGTTACCGCAGCAACTCAGTCAGAGTTAAAGTTCCTGGAATGGAGAACCAGGAAGAGAGTTTCCCTCATTTCCGGGGTAACATACTCAGGGTTTCAGAAAACAGGGCCCTGGGAGCCACATTAATGGAACAGAACTCCCACTTAAATTAGCGAGATTTATCAAAATAAGCCAGCCTTTCCTTTAATCTGCCTTGATGGAACACCCCCCTGGAAAGACACCAAAGGGTGTCACTACATCCTTGCTCTTGGTTTTTTTGTTGTTGTTTAGAGTTAGGAAAACAGTTTGTCATCTCAGCCAAATGTGCTGTAGACATAATTCCAGTTAAAACTACAGAGGACTGGAGGAACTGGAGCTCAACTGTTGTTTAGTGACCTCTGCATTGCGCATTGACCAAGATGTAAATAAAAATATGAACACTGTACAGTTTCCTGAACATTCAAGTCCATATTATGCTTGTGATTATTCCTTCTCTCCATACCACAGCTGCAAAAAGATCTCCTCCCACTGCAACAGTAGGAAAAGAAACTATTAGATGGATCTTCATCCTGTCAGGAATATGTAGGTTTATTACCACTAACCTAAATGCAACTGTCACTCAAGGCTTGCTGTCTGGAAGACAGAGAATTTTACAGTTTATATATTAGAAAATATGAAAATATCCTAGGACAGATCTAACAATCTATTTTTGTTTTGTGGGTTGCTTCTTTCCAGTCCAGTGACAGAACTTATTTTGTGTGTTTTTGTGTTTGATTACCTGGACAATAGCTTTATCTTTTACAAATCTATGCAGACACATGTGGAGCGAGTGAAAACTGTTCTCCCGTGGCAGCAGGAGAACAAACTCAAAAATGCAACTTTCACGTATCTAAAATTTCCTTCATGGGCATTATGGTGGCTAATGGCAGCATCCAGATCGATCCTGCTCAGGTAAAAGCGGCCGATTGATTTAAGGAACAGCAACAGGAGAAAAGGTTTCTGGCGAGCTCAAAAGACTGTTCAGCACCTATTTTATCCCTCCCAGACATTTTCCACCTGTTTGTGGTGGTGGACATTTTGACATTCCAAGTGTCTGCTATGGACCGGAACCTTCTGAAGCAATCTCTTTCTGACTAAAAACAACGACCACATCGAGAACCATGAGCTGTTGAGTCAGACCACAGAGTTTGGAGCAGGAAGAGACTCAATCAACCGACTTTTTACTTGCTCTCCACACCACTGAAGCCATTATACTCAAACAGGTGTACATGGACTGCCCAGATATATTGTCTCAGACACGGGGGCCACAATTCACCTCCAGGTTGAGTATAACAAAAGCTGACAACAGTAATTTTATCTCGCAGGACAGTTGTTGGTCCTCTTCTTCCAATTATCATTGTGGGATTTTTGTTGTAAAGAGTTAGTTTAGATTCTGTTGCAAGGACACTTCTCTGATTTGACTGCGGACTTCGTCCGGATCTTTTAATGTCCAGTATGGACACCAAACCGGAATGTTTCAACATGCATATGGGCACCTGCAAGCATTCCGACAATGTATGAGCGCAGCTCCAGATCTTCACTAATGTTTGGTTATGTGCTGGAGTGAGATCACCTTTTGGCACATTTAGCCTGCTTTTAGGTCACATTAGCCCGTTTTTTAGGCTAATTTACCCTGTGTTAGCTGGGGGCCAAAGAAGCAGCTGCCACTGTGTCAGATATGTGATTCCAGAAGATTCCACTCAAGTAGCTGTTTCATTGTGCCATCTGCTCAGTCTGCTCGAGTTTTTCTTTCTCTTATTTTGAATGTCCATCTGGCTCTCTAACACTGTGTCTTTGTCTCTGTCTAAAATGCATTATGATCCAGTAAGGTAGTTTACTACTACTTACTATGTATGGTTTTCCAGACCATGTTTGCTTGAACTTTTCCCCTCCTTCTCTTACATTGAAAACACATCAGGAAGGAATCTTTAATTGGCCAGTATGAACAGTAAGGGAGGACTGTTTCAACACACATATGGGCACCAGATTACTGTATTAACATAAGATACAGCTTCTACATCTTGTAGTTACTCATCAACTAAAGGCCTGAAACAAGACTGTACAGATTGCAAAGCCTTTTGTTGTAAATGGGTTTTTGCCTATAAATAAAATACAAGCCTGACTATTTTTCCTTAAAAATAGCTTAATAATGACCTGCCAGGTGAACACAAAAGGTGAGCCCATAAGCAAGTGATATACTTAGAGATGTTTTCAATTAGCTGTTCATTACTTTTTCACCGTTTCCTTTCTGTATCCTTTCTTTATGTCCTGGTTAAATTTCAGAAGAATTTCAGGTAAGGCCACCACAACAATTAGTGCTATTTTGATATATACACACACACACACACACAGACACAATTTTGGGAGGTCAAAGAATAATTTGGTGTACTTGTTGAGTGTATTGTGATTTTTGCCCAGCTGCAATTGATACTGAGACATGCAGTATGATGGAGGAGGCAGACTGAAGAAGCAGAAAACATGTTTAAAATCTAAGCAGATGGATGGTGATGAGGGCTCTGCAGTGTAAGTGGATTTGAATGATGAGTGTTGTTCTTCCTCTTAGTCAAAGTCTGAGTCTGGCACACCTGTGGAGTGTATGCACCGCATTCAGACAGAAGATATACCGCTCAGTAATGATTTTACATGATATTGCACTGCATGGGTGATCACATCTGGAGGCAGTTTGGAATTTCAATCAATCAGGTGTAAATGCAATCTGTACAGTTTGGAAAACAGTTGACCTTTCAACATGTTGAACTGATTAACTGTGCCTCTGTGTGCAATCTCCAGCTACCTTCCAAAATGCTACAGACAAGCCTTTCCTCTGCAAAGGAAACAAGACTAGGTCCAAGCCTAGTATAAGGCTGGAGCCTATCAATGTGCTGTGGCCAAATAGTTACAGAGACAGCCAGTGGTGGTGTCTATGATGCAAATTCCAGGATATTAAATGTTGTGCTGAAGTTGCATATGACAATGTTAAGCTAGGTTTAAGGGAATCCCATAGTCATTACATGGAATGGGTACTTTTTTGTTGTTATGTTAAGAGTTATAAATGTGAACACCTGTACATGTGCATGTGTTAATAATATCACTTAATGTAATAAGGCTCTTAAAGCCAGTGATTTACTTTTGTCCAGCGGCCTCTTGCTCAGTCACTCCCTCCTTTTTTTTCCTATTATTTTCCTCCATAAGTCCTTGGTCTCTTTGCCTCTGCCATGATGTCCTTAGACACAGCTGAACCAGGTTCCTTTGTCCGCCCACCCAACTCCAGTTCCAGGGATAATATTCCCCCAATCCCTGCCAAAAAACCCTCAGTCAAAAGTTCCTTTGCTACCTCAGTGCTTTGTTGGTCCTGTCAGCACAGCTCACTGACTTAACTGACTGTAGCTACAGTTATTAGTTAGCTATCAGCGAAAACAATAGAAACAAACTAGATGCATCCCATGCAATGCTATTTATGTGACTGTGTCCATCTCAGAATTTGTTGTCATATGTTTCTGCAGACATGTCTTGTCACCATTACAACAAACACCAATTGCTATTTTGTTTTGGACCTGCCCAATTGTAACCCTGGTTTACAAAGCCTCATAAAATAAAATCCTGTTAATAAAAACAGCCAATAAGAAGAACAATTGCAAGTGATAAATAGACAATAAATAGATTCACCTAGTTAAAAGATCATTATAACTGTCAGCAAGCTGTCTCTTAGACTGTCTGCTGCCCAGTAATCAAATGTCATGTTAATACCTGTTGGAAATATACTCACCAACTGTCCAGGGTACCACAGCTCTCTAGCCTGGTTATTGTTGGATCGTTTGACAGATCACTCGTGTCTAAATCAATACTTGAGCCTAGCCACACTGTGTGTTTTGTGAAGCAAGACTGTTTGAACCGGGAAAGAATTTTGGCTTCGACTTTAAGTCCACTGAAGGACGTCCACCCTTAATCCATAGGAGGTGACCCCTGACTTGAGAGACGGCTCATTTGGATCAGAAGAGACACATGTTAGACTGGATCCCTGCCAGGTTAACAGTAAGGGGTCTGCAGTAGAAGGGACTGTGATACACTGTAGGGATTGGAAACAACTATATTGGTAAGAAAAGGGGGGAAAGCACACATAAAAAAGCTGTTAACGGGTGCCAGGTACTATGTCCTGATTGCAAAATGTATGTTCTCAATAACAGCAGAGGCGATGACTATCTACTGCAGCTACGTTGCCACTGAGGCATGACGATGAGCTAATAGAGCTTTTAGTGGCAAAGAGAAATGGAAAGGAAACGCAAAGACAAATCGTCATTTTTGTTCCCAAAGTGACTGACCTGTGTTTGAAGAGCAGTGGGACAGAGAAAGACAGACAGACTGACTGACTATGTCTTAGATCTATATCCAGATACATCCAACACTGCACACCTTTACCTGTTTGTGGAAAGCTGTTGTCAACAGCAACCTACATGCTCCACAAACCATGTGCTACAGTCAAGACTCCACCTGCTGTATCCTTCTCTCAGTGATAGGAAAAATAAAAATATACCTGCTCTCTTCACAGCTGCACCTCAGAGATAAGTCTCACACACAATCATGACAGGAAGAAAAGAAGCCATTTATCTAAATTTGAAATGTGGAGTTTCACAGGTGAGAGAGGAAAGCTGAAAGCTGGAGACTCGACATGGTTTGAGAACGTGTGACGTGGGACATTTCACATTTCACTGAGCAGATAATTAAGCTTTCAGCATTAATGTTCAGAGTTAATTTAAGGTGGTGCTTTATAAGAAACTACACAAGAGTTGTCCTCATTTACCTGAGCGAAGAGTTGGGAGGTGTCACACCTTTGTACTGTGATTAAGTGGTAAGTGTCTAAAATTGGAAGTATCCTTTTTGTTTGTCATTTGTGGTGTCATTCTGGGCCTGCGTGTGACTTTATATCTGCAATCCCCTCAAATATGGAACATATTCAGAACAAAATTGTCACTAACTTGATTTGAATATTTTTTTTCTCTTCAAAAGAGTCCAACTTTAGAACCCTGTCATTTTACGAGGTATTAACTCAACATGTGTGCTTAAGTGGCCAAAATGGGACCTGAATCCTACAAGAATTAAAAACTCTTATTCACCACCTCTGAACAGCACTAACAACAGGAGGAAATTTTATTTCGAACACACACTCAGGAATGGAGGCCAGAAAGCTGACAGTGTGGACTGACAAAGCATGTATTGATTGGACCTAGTTTCTTCAGAGGATAGATGGAGCTTCCTCTAAATCTAAATCGTATGAAATACATTTACATTTTCCATAAACTGTAAGAAGTGAATTGGGAGTGTTAGAGCAAACTCAAGCTACATGTTGAGCACTTGCAAAGGTTTTTTTCAGCAGTGAGCCTCCAACACAAAATTTCTTTGTGACAGAAGTTATTCAATTATGGGCGTTTGTGGTGAATATATCTGCAGCTGAACTGCTTAGACAGTCTGACTCAAACTATTGAGAAGAAAAGTGAAGAGTGTGTTTCTTAATGGAGATGTGAAAACAAACTCTTATGCTCTTGTGATTCTTCCTGAAAATTCTCCTCATATATACCAGAGATACACAGAGTGGAACTTTGTACGAATGAATCTGCATTTGCTGTGTCAGTAAAGAAGATGTTGGGATTCCACAGTGAAATGAGAGGACACAGATTAGCTCTAATTTATTTTGCCTGTTACTTTTATTATCAGATGAGATTTGATGTAACAGATAGGCTTGGAAATTTAATCTTGAGCTGTTTTCATTTTTTTTTTCTCTCTCTTCCTAGCCCACCCAGTGTAATAAATAGCTGTATAATAAATCAAGCCCTTCTTATTCTTGGGGGGCACTCAATATGTATGTGGTGTGACAGGGTAGGCTGCGACTCAGATCATATATCTACTGAGATGATGGCAGAATATATCACAGCTTTTACAGTAGCAGGCTGCCCAAGGCTAAAGAGGCCATTTCTCTTTAGTGCTCTTTCTCTCTCTCTCTTCCTCGGCTTGAATTTTTCTTCCTTGATTCTCTCTTTCAGGCTCTCTCCCTCAGGTTGGCCTATTTGTTATTCATAAATTAGCATATAGTTTAACGGTGCACCATGGAGCATTTTAACATCAATAAAGGGCTGTCACATTAATTTTTACAATACTTTTTTATACATTAGCATAATTGCCATAAAAACAGGACTAACCTTAGAAGACTGTCTGGCCTCTTCATTGGTTTTTTACTGTGGAACTGATTTGGTAAAAGGCATGCTGGATCTCCTTCACAACGGCCCAAAAGAATGTTTGTTCTTTGCACTGAAGCCATAACTTTGTTTGACTGCCGTCACTCCAGCTGCTAAATTTTTACTGCATCTTAGCACACCTAGCATGAGACCATACCTAATGATGAGTGCAGGGAATTCTGAGAATTTGCAATTTGCATTTGGATTTTTTAAATCAATCTTAAATATCATGAAGTACATTTTGTATTTTCTTTGTAAAGCACTTTGAAACAATGTTTTGAAAGTGATTCTTGACATTTTGGATAGTTTCTAAAAAAAAAAACATTACCCGTAACAGTATCCTCTGATATTTCGATGTTACTTAAGCTTATTGATTGATCTCAAGGTTTCTGCCTCCTAAAAGGAAGTTTTTTCTTGCCCCCGTCGCTCATGGTGGATTCTGTTGGGTTTCTTCTCAGTAAATACCTATTTTAAAGAGTAAGGTCTAGACCTGCTCTGCATGAAAATTGCCTTGAGATAACGTTTGTTGTGAAATGGCGCCATACAAATAAAATTGAATTGAATTGAATTGATTGAAGCCTTATTCAGCAATATCTTATGAGCTATTAAACCAACATTAACCAGTTTTATTCATGCTACACTCCAAGAAGAGAAAGGTGTTTTTTGCCACTAGGTGTGGATCTGTGGGAGAAACAAAGTCAGATGGCCAATTCTGGCTGACTCTCTCAAGAAACATCAATGGATTGTCGTTAAATCTGGTAGACATTTATGGTCCCCAGAAACAGAGGATGACGTCTACTGACTTTAATGATCCCGACGGTTTCATCTAAGGCCAGCAACACACCAAACCGTTACTAATCTGGTGAACTATCATTGTTAACTTAATTCACTGGCACAACATTTGGGTGTTGACATTCTCAGCGGTCTAAGGTGTACTGTGGGTTTCGTCCTATCAAGCAAACTTTGCTTTTTTGTGAGACATCGTGTCATTTCATGTAAAGTCTGGGAAGAGTTGTATGTGTGTGTGCAAGAGAAACACTAATGCACGTGCAGTTTACTTCCCAATGCAAAAGCAAATCTAGAAGCAATTAAACTTTTTGTGCCTTCTTTCAGCCGAGTATCCAGTTCCTGTAATTAATACATCCAATCCCTAAACCTATGAGGTCACACTTCTACAGCTCACTGACTTCTGTTCGATGTTTTAATACACTGGGATTTTATCAGAATTTGAGGGCGCATGTGTAACGTTTATGTTCAAAGAGTGAACACTCTCCCTGCACAATGGGGTTTCTTGTGTATTTTTGTTTTTGCCTCTATTTGGAAGTAATCCTCTGCTTTTCTGACACTAGCAAATGTTTTTCTTTTTTTTGTCTTCTTTTTTTTTTCTTCAGGAGTTGCTTTGTCTAAATGTGTATATGTGTGTGTACTTGTCATGTCCACCTCTGTACTTTTAATTCAGGACCATAGGCATGGCACTATGCAGTGCCCTTAGTTTAACATTTTGATGTTAATCATTTTGAAGTGCACATGCCTGGGAGCGTGGTTCATCCAGTGGACTGACCTAAGGTTGTTTCTAATTCCTTGACTCCGTGTCTCCTCTTCCCTTCAGTCCATGACCTGCACATGGGACTCTGTATGTCTAAGGACATTTCAATATAATTTAATTAATCACATTTAATAATGACTTCCCCCCCAATCAGATAAGGGGAAAGGAGTCTTAAAATGAAGGTGAAGGATACAAAAGATATACAAGTTATAGGAAAACTAGATAAATGTGTCCTGCCCTTTTATTTGTGACTAATTTAAATAATATGGAACACTAAGTTGGGGCCATTTTGACAAGCAAGACATGTCATTATGCATTTCTCTCTCTCTGTCTCTGACTCTCTCACTCTTGCTGAAAACTGAGAATGAAAGATAGAGGGAATAGCATCAGTAGTGGAGGAAAACCTGGATGTGAAGTTGTTTGGATGCATCTGACAGTTGAAGATGGTTGGTTCATAAACTAATCTTATGGTTAATGCAGATTCTGAATCTGAATCTTTTGTTATTCTATAGGATTCTGTTTTCAAGGTTTTTGTTTTCAGGTTTATGTTTGGTGTGTTTTGGTTTTGTTCTTAGTGATTATCATTAGTTCATCCGTCTTTGTTTTCACATGTTGTATTATCATGAGGCTTTTGGGGACAACCTTGAATGTTTTTTTTCCACTTATTACTTTACATGGTTCTGGCATACAAATCTACAGGTCTTATTTTATTTAATGCTTCCACCTTATAACTAAAGTCTGAAACAAAGCAAATGAAACCCAGACAGCCCACTTAAAATCCACCTTACATTTTTACTCAGGAATCAGACACAATCTTGTATTTTATAGCCCTATTTTACCCTAATGCACAATTTTGCCTCATTAAACAAACACACACATACTGGCCAAACAACAAAGAACTAAAATTTAAATGGAAACAACTTTTGAGTGTTATTGCTTGCTTAAGGAAAATAAATATAAGTACATAAATCCTGGCTATAAATTGAAATCTTAAATGGCCTGTGTATTTACTAAGGATTTTATATATAGACAGCTGGGAGTATTCCACTCACATCATTATGGAAACCATGTAAGCAACCAAGTACTGACGTCAAAAATGAGGGAATCAGTCCTAACAGACAGGATTGATAATAGTTCACTGAATTCATAAAAGATGTACAACACGTAAATGATAAAAGTCTGTCACCAAGCGACCATGATACTGTTGTAGAGGTCAAAATGTTTGGAATGAGATCATATCAAAAGATACAGTTGAAAATGTAATGTACCAGTTTGGTGGCTGTCAATCTAAAGGTGGAGACCCTGTTCACAAGAGACCAAAATAAATGTAAAGGGAGTGTTTCTTGGCTTTTGTCTTGGGCATTACTTTCAGAGGACTTTCTGAAGTGAACTGGTTGATACATGCAGCCACTGACTGTTGGGAACCGCTGGTCTCAGCCATTGGGTCAAGCAAAATGTGATGGCGACTCAATTAAAATGGCAAATAAGGATGGTGAGAGAAGGCAGGCTTGCCATATTTCACACTGCAAATTAAATTCTGTCAAGAGGCTACTATGTCAAATGTGTACTGGATTGAGAGGAATTTTAAATTCAATCATCTCCAGCAGTGCTGGCACGTCTGATATGCTTACTTTTTTTGCCAGTGGCCTCCGGTTGCTTCTGTTGCAGGTAATGACAAATTTCTTGCAACATTCCAGCACAAAAGAGTGCTGGGAATTTTGCATCACTCATTCAGTTAACCTGAGATTAAGTGTTCAGTTTGCATTGATATATTACCACAGTTACAGCGTGATGATGCCTGTGCCGAAGGCCTCCATGTTGTTATGCTGTGATGGTTTGGGTTAGCAGGGGGAGTAAGAACGCTACTGACTTTGTTGATCCCCTGACTTTAATTCTAGTGCCACCAACAGTCTAAATTGTATTGTAATGTAATATTTATTATTTACTATTTTATATAATAATAAAAGTACTGGTACAACATCTGGTTAAAACATCCATGTTCCCCTCAGAGGAATCGTTTGGTGATCCTCTGACTTTCTATCTAGCAGCATATCTGATTGTACTGCCTCTCACTGCAGGGATATCAAACCCATTTCTGTTGTCAATTTTTGCAAATGTTGAATAAAACCAAAGTCATTTCTAGCAGTATAGTTACCAGAAAGGTGTTCTCTTGACTGTGGTTTTCATTGTTGCATGAATGGATCTGTTTGAGCATGCAAGCCAAGACATTTCTATTGTCACTTTATATGGAAAGGGTACCTATGCTGAGCTGATCTATAGCCTCACTGATAATGACTGTGTACCAACTGAAATATTAAAGCAAAGTCACTTTAGTATTTCAGCATTAATAAATCATTGTCCCCCACCCAGTGTAGCCTCACTAAATGTTGAAATGATCATCGGCTGTAGAAGTCACATCAAAAACTATGTCGTATAGTTTTGGGTGTAAAAGTTCTGCAGTCACTGTCAACTTTGCAGGCATCACATTCAGTGCAGAACCCGTGATTGTCAAGATCCTGCTTGATGAATGCACTGATGGTTGCTGTTATGCTGATATGTCATGATTTGTAGACCATTGACTGTATGTAGATAACATGAGTGAAGGTCAAATAGTCAGATATCCTAAAAAATTTGTTGAAGTGTTCATTTTTCAAGTTTTAAGTCTGCATCTTTGGTTTTAGTTGGTCATTTTGTTCTATAAAATTGGGGTGTGACATATTGATTGACAGCTGTCATTGATGTTTGGGCAGGAACTTGTTACTTTGGCTCCACTGTGGAGACTTATTAACCCTTAGTTATACAGTCTATGCTATGGATCCACGGATCTGCAGACTCACTTCTATGCATCAACAGTCATGAGGTGACTGTTTGTGGTTATGATCTATTAAGCCAGCATTCAGTTTTATTCAGGCTTCACTTCTAAACTCTAAAGCTATGCCATGGATGAACATGATAGAAAAAAGGCTATATGAGGCTGATCCATGTGCGTGCACAGTTTTATTATGGACTTTACTCTCTTCACTCTTTTACAAAATGAGACCCCTGATCTCCTGCCAGCTTCGGTTTGCTTGTCTTCTCACAACATTTCCTCTCTGTGATCACTAAAACTGAAATACCTACAATATCATATCTTCCCCCAAATAATAGCTCCTGCCAATTAGATTGGTCATGACCGCTTCACATTTAAGTTAAGCAGTTAACACCCCAGCATTAACAGCTCCAATATGTCTGTAAAACAGTGACTACTGAAACAGAAACAGAGGAGCCAAACTCCACACAGCAGAGCATTAGCATCAAAAGTGTAGCTAGTATTACACCCTCATGGATTGTGCCTGTAGACTCTTGCCAACCTCAGGTTATATGAAGTCCATCCAACACCTTGGACCACATGCATGTGGATTCAAGACTTAGATATTTAAAAAATAAAAATACATTTACTCATTCTTGTCATGAGACTGATAAAGCCACATGTACAGCTGATTCTGTGTAATAAATCATGTGGAGTTAGGCCTCCATACCAGCAGTATTAATCAAATATCTGTTGTCAAAATCTAAAGAACATAGAAGCTCGGATAACAACACATACAGAGGGAGTTTGACTCCATCCTGGTCAGGACGCCATTATTCCTCAATAACTTACATACTAAGTAAGTAAGCCGCAACACTTGAAGTGGACTTCAAAGCCCGATCTGATGCCAAGGTAAAGCTGCTTCACTGACCAGCACACTGACGGCTCTGAGACACGCATTTCCTGGAGGTTGCTTTCATTCTTCTCAGTTTGTTTAGGGGCTGAGGGGATGATTGGAATTTTGGGAAAATGTAAAACGTATGTTATCCATACTGGATGCTCTGAGGAAAAGAGTTTGGGGTATGGATAACTGTAGTGCACATAGTCTCAAAGAACGTGCTTCCTTTATAAATCCCAGTTTATGTTTATATTCTGAACACACAATTGCAAGGAATTTAAGTAGTTCACCATCTAGTTTCCATAACACCATTAGAGAAATCTCTGCAGTCAGGGAGCAAGGCAGAAAACCAAACATCGGCTGTCCGTCACCTGTAGTCCCTCAGGCAGCACTGCATTCAAAACTGACATGAAGACATGAAAGTATTGTCCTTTTTTTAACTTACATTTTTGGAATCAGGCCTGTATGGTATGTAGTAAGGGTTGACAATGCTTTGACATCTGCTTAGAATTTTAAAAAAAGACCTGAAGGGAAAAGCAGTTTGCAGGTATTGTGTCATCTTTCATTGCAGATAATTACAACCCAGCAACTGGGAAGAATTCAAGGATCGGTGTGCACCTCTTGAAGATTTCCTAGATTGACACGCTGCCATGGGAACTGAATCACATTGTGGTTGAACCTAGCTCCAATAAGGCCAAAACAAACAACGCTACAAATTGCAGGTGTCATGTGATACAATTATAGTTCCTATATTTCTGTTTTTATGAATCTTCAAGTTAGAAATATTACCTGGGTTTTATTTATGATCTGATATGTATCTTAAACATGTTTCCCACATTTTTTTCAGGCAGCCATGTGGACCACTAGGTTTACCGTACCTAAGCCTTCTCTTACTGCTGCCAGTGTTGGATATCTACCTCTGCTGTCTCTCTCCCACACACAGCTCTGACCGATGAGATGTATGAGGATTCCTCTCTGGAGAAAAACAGCTTCCTTATCAGCAAAAGATTGTCAGGTGAGCACAATATATGGAGAAGATGGATAGAACGACTGGACAGCAAGGTGGGGATGATGGTCCGTATGCTGTGTGTGTGTGTATGTGTGTGTGTAAGAGAGAGAGAGAGAGAGAGAGAGAGAGAGAGAGAGAAAGTGTCTTGTGAGGAATTCCATAATAAATTACATACAAGTTATTTCCTCCTCTGTTTGGAATTATGTGTTATGCTCATTTTAGTGACCTGTGTCTCCATTGTGTGTGTGAAAAAACAAAGAAACTTAAATGTGGAACCCTGACCAGAGGAAATGTTTGTTTTAGTGTACTAATATTACCAATAAAATGTATTCTGTGCTGTGTGCCAAAGTGCACAGCTAAAGCCAGCAACTTGTAGATGAACATGGACATAGTGTGTGTGACATCAGCCACCACAGAGAGGTTCCTGAGGTGGCTTGAGGAAAAGAGAAAATATCCTTTCAGCACAATTGCAAGTCTCTGAATGTCACTAAGTGGATGAGCTGGAACCTGAAACAGAAATAGTGTGCTGAGAGACCCAAAGAGTGCTCTTCTCTGACACCACATGTCCAATCTGAAGGAGAGAGGCACACCAGGAAGAATGGGAGAACTTGCCCAAATCAGGTGTTGGTGCTAGCTTAAGTAGCATTGGTCTAAATGCTTTTACCTTTTATATGTTTTATTATTTTTCAAGTACGGTTTTAAATACCTCCAAACATTAAATAACTTCTAGTAACAGAATTAAAGTAAGTTAAGTTTAAAAGGCTTTTAAATTGTGTTAAGGAAGGTTGTATGAGGTACTGAGGTACTATACAGTCGATGTATTTCCTGCAGTAGATGATGGTCTTCGTGTTCCCAGTTTGGAGAACCAGACGTGCACTCTAGGCAGGAAACAGATGGCAGACGAGGCTTGTCACAAAATGTATTTTAACCATCTGAACAAAGGCCCACCCTAAAAATATTATACCCGTTTATGTGTACGTTTCATTTAGAATATGTCTACTGATTTTGTTGATATCCACAGCTGTTTCATTTGGCACTACGTTTTTTTTTCAACTGTAGAACTTCCATGTTCCTGTAAGCACTGCAGATAATCAAACAGAACCAAGTTCTACTAGTGACAGCAATAGCTCTCCAGGTCCTTAGGCATGGGTTTACAGTTTACACACTGGCACCACCAGGTGGTTTGGGATCTTTCTTGGCAGGGCCGGCCCGTGCATATCTGCCGCTCGAGGCGAAAAACAATTATGCCGCCTGTAGAATGATCGAGGGTGAGAGTACCTTATTTCTCATGCAGGCTTTATTGTGGGTGCTTGACAAAACTCCCTATTGCGAGGTAACAACACAACTACGACAGGCGCGCTCTCTTAACGTAAAGCAGTTCTTCTGCCGTAAACATAACACTGTCGTGACACTCGTAAACTTGGAATACTGCCATCTACATGCATATGTGACACCGCCCCTAAGCCTACATTTGCACCGTACTGGTCCATACCAGCAACAACACACAAACTGCAATGTGTCATAAACAAAGCAAAAACCAACAACAACACACAAACGCCAACACGTTATACACATAACGCAAAAAGTCTAGTGCAAAGCTAGTGTGTCAACTAGCTACCAGCGAGTGTCAACAATAAAATATGTATGACGCAATATGCGTGTAATTTGCGGATCCATATACAAATAATGCCTAACAACTCCAATAATCTGGTTCCAAAACATTTACAGCAATTCACTAAATAATAACAGTGCAAATCTCTCCAGCACACCACGTTCTCATATGCATCAAACACAGGCACATAGCAACCACATCAGCAACTTAAAAGGCTAAAGAGTAGCTAAATAAAGCTTACCTTTCAGAAGTGTAGGTGGTGGGTCTTCATCGCAG
>CAFUXE010000101.1:270607-280762 GCA_903364295.1 Serranus cabrilla | reverse complement strand
CATATTATGCTGTATTATGTTTTCACAAACATGGCAGGAGCACAGGTGATACTGATAATTAATCAGCTGATTGAATGATTTGATTCAGGTGTGTTTCTTCTTGGTTGGAACAGAAACCTGCAGCCACTCGGCCCTGTCCTGGATCAGTTTGACACCCCTGAACTGGAGAGTCTTGAGAGATTTTTTGCAGCAGCCTAACAATAAGGAACTGTAGTAATCAAACATAAAAGTAAGAAAAAGCACAGACCAACCTTTCTATATCATTTGAGAGAGATTTTTAACAACATGACATTGCGGGTCCTCCAGCTTTTTTTATGTCTTTAAGGCATGCTACAATTTTTCTGACTAACTGGTTTCATCTGGTGTGGTGAAAAGCTATATTCGGGGGTTTTCAGTATACTACTTCAAATACTCAAGTGAGAACTCTGAAGGCAGATGTGGAGAAGGGTTTCATTTGACCAGCGGATGAATGGGAGGGAAGCAGTCTTGATATATCTATCAGGATTTACTGTTTTACTTTTTCTGTGGTTCCTGTGGTTCCTGTGTCTGAAGATAAATTAGTATCAGTTGGGAGCATGAGATAGTGAATTTTCTCTCTAATAGGTGGATCACTGAGGAATCTCATAAAGTGGTTACTTCTGAGGGCTATAGGAGTACATGGCACAATTAGAGCTATGTATTTCTGTCAGCATGGCTACAGTGCTGAAGAGAAACCTGGGGTTGTTTTATTTTCCTCCATTAGAGTCAATAAAAAGCAGTGATGTTGATAGGTTTTCAATGTAGTAAGTCCCCAGGACCCACAGTTTGGCATTTGAGTGGGTCTCAGCAGGGTTCCAGACTTTTTTCACCACCATCTCAAAAAACAAATTAAACTGTCCTGGAGTGATTGTAAAGGAGTAAATGTATTTGTTACTTTAATGTCTAAGAGAAGTTTGAAAGAACTTTAACCTCTAAACTGTACTCAGCTAAAAGACTTTGGTCCATTATTTGCTGTAAACTTGTGTTGCCACATGAAACTGCAGTCCACAGTTTGTTTCATGTTCCTCAGAGCTTAAAGCACAGCAGGACTAACAAAAATTCTGTTCAGTCAGCTCTATTAGCACAGATATCAAGGAAAAATGACTGTTTCGCAGCCGGAACGCCACTCGGCTGTTAGCTCTGTTATGGAGCTACTGAACCTCTGTAGTCAAACACACTGTGACTCTGTTGCCAACTGACTGCTAACAGCTAATCTAAAACTTGATCTCATCTTACTGATTTTAACCCAGATTTCTTGTTCACAAAGTTGCATTGGCAGGGAAGTCTCCAGGACTAAAAATAGCACACAGCCATTATACATACACATAGGGTTTGCAGTTGTAAAAAAGGCTGCAGTTTCCGTGATAGATTTGAGGCAAAAACTTCCTGGTAAGACAGTTTTAAAAGTACATACATGCTGGAAGTTAAGTAGTTACAAAGGTGACGTGATTCACGTAAGTTACGTTAAAAATGTAAGTTACGTGGAAAAACATGATTCACAAACTGTGAGCCATGGAAGTTACTTAAAAAACGTAAGTTACGTTAAAAGTAACGGAGTGGGAGTGAAGTATTGTTTTGGGCGGCGGTGTCTGTCTGTCTGTCTGTCTGTCTGTCTGTCTGTCCGCTGCATATACATCCTCTGGCCAACAGAGGGCACTGTGGGGGTGAAGTCTGCCATCTCTGATTGCCTTGTTTACTTTCGTTTTCCCATGGGACATGAACCCTGTTCTCCTGGGTAAAAGTCTGCTGTTTGTTCGAACCATCCATAGCTGCAGCGCTACCAAAAACCTTTGTTGAGCAGCATGTAGACCAGTAATACATTTTCAAAAGATATGAAATAATGGTGAGATAGATCAGGATTTTGTGGAAATACTTTTAAATGTTCTATTCCAATGGCACATGTCAGAACAAGGGCGTGGGTCTGGTTAAAACAGCCAGTGGGTTTATGAAACCTTTGACTGAAGCCAATCAAATGTAATAATGAGATAAATATAATATGAAAGCTATTACTATCAACATCTACATGAACATTAAAATCCCCTCCAATAATTATCTTCTCTGTTTATAGGTCTTAATTTGATAAAAGTTGTGAGAGTCCTGATGGTGTTAAATACACTACAATTTTGGTCTGCTCCTTACAACAAGACAAGTGTCATAGTAGCATATCAATTTCGGTACAACATAATGGGACTGCAGGACAATTTGGGGAAATTGTTGTATCATATATTAAAAGAGAGAAAGAAAGAAAAAATATATATGATAGCTTGTTATTTTATCTTTTTAGACTATTAAGTATTTCTAATTCATTCTGCATATCGTTGCAGTGTGGGGCCCAGGGGAAATCAGACACACTGAGACCTGCAAACAACAAATATGTGAGCTTTGCTTTACACCTTCTCCTTGTCTTTCTCTGTGGCCTAAGCAGCTGCCTCCCACATCTCACTCTCAAAACTTTTCTACTCCCTGCCGAAACCCTTTTTTTCTCTCTTTTCCTTCCATGTCATGTTTAAGTGGAACTCATACAAATACAGCACAATTTATTTAATTTACAAAAAAAAAAAATCTGTTGAATCAGAGTACCTGTATCTGGTGCGTCTGCTTTGTCAAGAATATAATCATGATCACATCTCCTCCAACTGCTGCCTTCTCCAATTCAAGTGCTTCTTCATTCCTCATTGAGGCAATCTTCTAGAATGTCACATTAGGTTTTCCACTAATTGTCCCTCTGGATTAGCTCTTTATTCTTCACACTAAACAAAACCAGGGTGTGCAGATGTGCATTTGTGCTGCTTCTCCCTTATTGTTGATCTCACTCTCTCTTTCTGTTAGTGCCTCTTCAAGCTCTCTTACCGTCTCTTTTCACCTGTCGTCCCCACTTTTTTTTAGCCTGGTGGACCACTCTGCCTTGACCTCCTTTAGGTCCTTTTCAAACCTAGCTCTCATTCTTTGAAGCGTCTGAGCCTCCCATTCATTTCACCACTTACAAGAACACAGGGACTGTCCTGAAAAGAGATGATCTGCTTTTCTGTCTGTCGAATTTTCTCATCTGCGCTCTTGTACTGTGTGTGTAGACATTTTTTTCAGGGCAGCTCTTAACTCACCATCTTCTGAACATTCTGTGTTTCACAGAGGAAAAAGATTTCAAATGTTATTATTTTCTAAGTGCTTGGTGACATTTGTGTTCTCTCGGGCCTTGTATATGAACAACTTCTCCATGGCTGTAAACAACCTTATAGTCAACATTTTCTGTCAACTCTTCAGTGTTGCATTATCGGAGGCTAGCTTCAGCTTATCCGCTTCATCTTATAGACCAGGGGTGTCAAACTGATCCAGTAAAGGGCCGAGTGGCTGCAGGTTTTTGTTCCAACCAAGCAGGAGCACAGGTGATACTGATAATTAATCAACTGAGTGAAGGCAGTTCAGCTGATTGAATGATTGGATTCAGGTGTTCTGCCACTCTGCCCTTTCCTGGATCAGTTTGAAACCCCTGTTCTAGATGATAAAAAAAACAAATTATAGTATGTCCAAAATTGGTCATAGTGTAGTTCACCCAAAAATGCCTAAAAATGCTGTTGGACCTGGGTAATAGTTTAGTATATCCAAAAATATGAAACAAGAAACACTGTATTATTATGTGTCCAAAACTGGAAAAAAAATGGCATTCTATATTGTATTTAAACATGTCAAAAGAAAAACACCTTATTATAGGATGTCCAAATGTTGATTTTTGTCTAAAAAATGATCATTCTGTAAAATGCTTACAAATGCTAGAATTGGCCCTGTTATACTCTGTGAAAACATAATACAGCATAATATGTCCAAACATGGCAAGAGCACAGGTGATACTGATAATTAATCAACTGAGTGAAGACAGTTCAGGTGATTGAATGATTGGATTCAGGTGTGTTTCTGCTTGGTTGGAACAAAAACCTGCAGCCACTCGGCCCTTTCCTGGATCAGTCTGACACCCCTGTTATAGACTAATTAAACATTCTTGAAAGAGAGCATGTCGTCCAAACTAAACTTTAAAAAAAAAAAGACATGTGGTGGTGCACCCCGCTGAGGAGTTGTCCTCTTTAGCGGGCGGCCCAGGTTCAAGTCAGACTCAGAGCCCTTTCCTGCATGTCTTCCCCTCTGTCTCCCCCCTTCACTCTGTCTACTATCTCTGCATGTGCAATATGTTAAGGATCTGAAGTGCTTGTCTGTCAGGAACAAAGTCACATACTGTTCTCTCATTTAACCCCAGCAGGTCACACTTTTTTAGTTTTTACAACTTTGTGATTTTACTGCAGATCTGAAAATCAGCCAGGTTTATCTGATTCACAGCAGTGGATTGTTAATAGCCTCTAATAAGCTTCTAATTGCAATTGTTTCAGGGTTTTTTTTCCTTCCCATTTTGAACCCGTAGCAGTTTAATAATTATCACGTTTTGCAGTTGGATTGCACTTTAAAATTTGAAGGCACAGTTTAATTAAAAATGTGTTATATTTACCCTTTACACTAAAACACAAACCATGTATTTATTTGAACAGCAATAAATAAACAGGCAGCACTGCTGAACAATGAGCAGACATTTTCACCAAGATGATTTGACTCCATCTACAATTGTTGAAATATCACAAAGTTATTTGCAGAAGTAGACTAATTTAACAATTAAATTCAAGTTAAACCTAAATGTTAGTTGATCAGATGTACAGATACAGTATAGCTAACATTGTATCTGTTGATGTAAATATAAATATGAGCTTAGCTGCTGTAGTATCTGGCCCTCCCCCCGCGGTGCAGTGGAGTACTTAATATCAGCAGGATTTAAGTATTAGCTGGGTGTCTGGCTCATATGATCCCACAGATATAGTGGCCTATTCCCAAGTGCTTTTGTCATTCTACACACACCCACACACACATACACTACGTACACTGTCAACCAAAATTATACCATCTTCAAACTTGCAAGCAGAAGCAGGATTAGGCGATCTGCTTCTGAACTGCCAGTATATCTGCTGAGAAGTAATGGTAAAAGATTTCTGACAATATTTGCCTGCTCCAGCTCTAAACCTGAGTGGCAGGTATGGGTCGGAAAGGATTACGGGCTTCAAGAAGACAGACGGACTAAGGTGTGCAGATTTGGAATATAGATGCAGAGATTGATCTGTCTACATGAGATATTGGAGACATCTGGACATCCCTGTGGATGATGATGCCCGAGCAGTGTGTAGGGGTGTAATAGTGTGTGTGGCTCTCTAAGAAAAGTGACACAACATTTATCTCAGTATCAGAGATTTCAGATTTGTTGAGTGATAACTTTTACGTGAGGTCAGTATGCTGAACATGCGCCAACACCCTGATTCCAAAGTTGGGACACTGTCCAAAAGGTAAATAAAAAAAGTTGTGATCATTTGTTAGTCCTTTTTGACATATGCTCAACTTAAAACTGTACAAAGATAGAATATATTTAAACTGGTAAACTTTATTGTTTATTGTAAATGTACGCTAATTCTGAATTTGATGCCTGAAACACAGGACGCATGCTTAACACTGTGTTACATCACCTTTTCTTTAACAAATCAGTTAGCGTTTAGGAACCGAGGACACAATTGAGCAGCCTGAGCACTCGGTGACAGATACCTCAACTGTTGCTTCCTGCAACGGAGCGACGTCCACAGAGAGAGTTACTGCTGCTGTGCTGCCGCGGCATCTACGCTGAGTTTGAATGTCTATAAATAAAAAAGGTATCATTGTATTACTCCCAATGTATTTCCACAATTAAAAGGCAGTGCTTCACATATGTATGCATAAAAATATCCCTGCCTGTGACATAATCTGCACATATAGACATTGAAACCACAGTGATGGGTGTAATGTGGCTGGTAGGATATTAGCATATTCTACGATTCTACGAGTAGTAGTAGTAGTATTATATTCATGATTTATTTGACCCATAGGCCCACTCAGTTTACCAATTTTGTGTGTGTATTTGTGTGTGCATTATTTGCAAAAGATGAGTTGTAGCCATGAGCTGATAAGTTTAGAGGCCTTTTCTGTCAAATTCTGACCGATCTGCAGTGGCCAAGGGCTGCACCACCTGGAACCTCCATCCTCCCTTACAACCCACTTCTCAGCACTCGACCAAAACGGGTCCAAATCTTCATGGCTAATGGGCTATAGTGCCTGGATACTGGTGATACCACAGGAGAATCCCAGGTACGCCTGGTTTAAGTGTGTGTGTCAGCACATTGAGGCAACTGTTAAGTTGTAAACAATGGCACCTGAAGAAGTAAGTGTAGATGCTGCAACAGCATCAGTTACATCAGAACTAGAGAGTGCTTCTTCATTAAAAGAAAAGCAGAGAACAGCACAGAAGGCGTTAGCTCTGGTCCTGACTGGTTTCAGCACATCCCTTTTGAAAGTAAAAGACAGATGTGTCTTCTAATCACACCACACAGTTTGTTTTTAAGTGTCTACCACCCAAAATCTATTCATTACTGAGCCAGAGCCAGAACCAAAGCTCAAACGCAGCCAAGTACAACAACGCTGAGCCACGACTGGCCTGATACAGCTGGCTACCTGACCGGTGACATCCCTGCAGCATTGCCAACAGTGTGGTTTACTGTTTCACTTCTTCTATCTGGTGTAATATTAACTTTTCAAGCAAAACGCCATCCACTTCATTACATCTGTGTTTGTGTAGCCTACTCTTCCTGTTAGCTGATCAAAGATTTATGTGTGGGATGAGTGCAAGTCAGTTGTCTCGTTTTCTAGGGCAAGTACAGGCTAAACTTTGGTCCAGTGAAGAGAGGAGAGCAGCTCTTCTGAACCACTGGCCTTTTAAATATGTTCAGCTAAGTACAGCATTATCCAGCTCACCACAAGGTCAACTTTCTTCATGTGTTTTTTGAGCCTGTAGGGTTTTCATTTCATCTTTGTCAAGCCGCTGCATCTGAAATGCCTTCGGTGGTAACATTTATATCCCGGCTGTTGAACTGTAAGTTCACTGTATGCTGCAGTATTGATTTTTCCATTTCACATTTGACTTCAAATTGCCTGTAGATGCATTTGTCTATCAAATTGGAAAACTGTTTTAGTTTAGAGGTTTTCCATTTTCTGCGTAACATTTCATAACTTTAGAATACAGATTTTGCCCAAATGACCTCTTCACTCTAAGTGACTTGATCCCACCGACCTATAATAAAGTAGACCTATCCTGACAAGTTTTGCTCTTATTCTTTTTCATTATTGTACTCACTTGTGGATGTGGCGTAATACACTTTTCCACTGTCCTTACTTCTCACATTCACTCTTTTTGAACAGGCCTACAGGATGTAATTAATAGTGATACAACTTGAGTGGAGAATCACTTTTATTTTATTTAATCAGGAAGTCTTGTTGAGATTGATATATTTTTTTCCAAAAGAGACCTGAGAACAAGAAACATTCACAAAACATTAACAGAAAATCAGAAGAAAACACAACAAGGAATTTAGAAAAAGCAGTCAGAAGAATTCTAAAAAACATCAGGTGAGAAAGATTTAAAATCACCAATTGGTACAACAACTGAAGGGTTGTTTACAGCAGTGCTTCTCAACTGGTCTGGCTCTGGGACCAACCATCACCCCGTAACGACAAGTCACGACCCAAAACGAGGAAAATTTCAACTTCTCAAATGCATTTAATGACGAGATGGAGCAGTTTGAGCCTGAGATAGTTTACAACATCACAGTTTAATGATAAAGGGAAATATTCCCTTTAACACCCAGTTAGCTGCATCTTAATTAAAACACAAAAAGTGCATCTTAGGGACAAAAAGTAATACAACACGCATAAAAATTCAGTAACTTCAGCTTCTTTTTTTCACAGACTCAGCAGCTGCACAAACGTGAAATAAAAAAGTCCAACTATCAAGAAGTAGTTTCAAAAAGACTCAAATTTCCGCCATGTTCAGTCAGCATTTGGAAACAAGCAAATAAAACCACAGGATTTTTTTGCCCAGGCAAAGGCCCACTGAAAAGGGGTCCGCGACCCACTTTTGGGTCCCGACCCACCAGTTGAGAATCACTGCTTTACAGTTCACTCCATTTAAAAGGTGCATATACCTGAAACACGGCAGCCTGTAATGTGCAGCCCACTGCTCCTGGCATGGTGTGTTCTCTGTTGTGTAAAGGATGGGTTAAATGCAGAGGACAAACTTACTGTTCACTGTTTTGTGTGTGCAAAAAATCTGAACAAAATGAATCAATTTCCAATCCTTGGTTTGGTTTCTTTCAGATCCATTAATCCATATATGATTTTTTGTTCAATTTGAGTTGCAGAAATAAATATTTAAAGATTGGAGAGTTTCCTGGCACTCTTAAACATAAACATGTCCATGACAATAATCATCGCCCCCTGAACCTCCTATGAATAAATAAATATGTTTGTGTATATTGAAAACATCAGTTGTCCAAGGATAGACCCCTTTGGGATCCCGTTTCTGATGGTTTGACTTATGTCTCTAAGTGGAAGGCATGGCAGGTTTTGGCACTTGCGCAATGGCTTCTTTTTCCAGCGCTGCTGGCTGTTGGCTTTAATTAATCAAGTTGAATTATCTTATTTGCATGGGCACAGGATCTGTAATATGATTTGCTTGCTCTGTGTAAATTAATAAGAAATGTATTTTAATAGGCAAAACCACCTATCTCTCCAAAGAATAAAAAACCAAAATGTGTTCATTATAGTAGCTCATTAACATTAAATTGTTACTTTTCAACATGAACATTAGCACAGGTCATTTTCTGGGATTCAGGGAAGAGCAACACCCCTAAAAGTCAATTGGAAAGGGAAAAACGGTAAAATTCCAACCTTTCCATACATAGTAATAGTAGTTGATGTAGTTTGAGAAGATTATTAATATTCTGTAAAAAAAACACCAGTTGTGTTCCATCAATAAGCAGCTTAAGCTCATAGTGTGCCTTGTTTGTCAGCATAAATGGACATTATCTGAAGTTAAAAGTCTTGTGTGCGCCAAAATTTGGCTTCAGAGCTGAGAAATGATATTAATGTATTTAATGTACCCTGTGCAAAATAGTATATATTATATACACCCAGGAAAAAAGACACAGCTGCTGAAGTTATGGTATGAAATCACAGCTGTGGTTCGGTGTCAAAGCCTGGCAACTCACCCGCTTACCCTTTGGCAGTAAATCACTAGGTAACATCGGCTGCTTTCTTTTATAGCTACACTGTAATTGACATGCTGTGTGTGTATGTGTGACTGTGTGTGTGTCTGTAGATGTTTGTGTACATCTCCCTGCTGGTCTCTCTTGTATGTGCATGTGTTTGTGAGCATGCATGTGACTGAGATCAAATAATCTGACCAGGGCAACACAGCTTTTTGATCTCCGTGCCTGGTGGGCTACACATCTAAACCAGGGATGTTTCATGTGAACACTGTTTCATTATTTCGTTATAACCCTATGCAGTCTTTGAACCTGACAGCAAGATGTTTAATTTATGGTTTTTTGATTCTGAAGCTAAAGGTAGGAGTCTGATATCTGAAGTACTAATGTTTAGTTGTGTGTTTAAGTAAAGCAAAGTATAGCAAAGCCTGACTAAATGCATTGGTATCATTAAATGCTACGTATCAGCATAAACAGCCTATCAAACAAGGCTTTGTAAATAGAAGAAATTACTAATGGGATAAAATAAAGAACTAAAAAAATAAACCACACAGTGAATTCTAACAAAAACACAGTGGTGGAAGGCAGCATTCCATAAACAAGGAAATTAAATATGAAGAGACTGAAGTCCTGTGGAGTCCAGTTTGGGGTTCTGAGCAGGGTGTGTGAATGTGAGTGTACAAGAAATCAAGGAAAGGGGAAAAACATGGAGAAAGTTTGTGTATTAAATAGTAAGTATGAAGTCTGAAAATAAGTATGAAGTGTAATTATCAAGGCAACATAATATTCATTCTACTGCATAGCTGCATGATAAAAAAAAAAAAGACATTTCAGTCAGCAGAGACTTACTTACATATAAAGCTGTGTTGATAAAACATAGATTACATTTTTTTTGCGCAGACACCATCTGGGGTTAATGCCTGATTATCAGGTTGAGCCCCATAATCAGTCTGCAGCATAACCACTCTGACTGTCAGCACTCTGA
>CAFUXE010000101.1:197857-215702 GCA_903364295.1 Serranus cabrilla | reverse complement strand
ACACGGTTACTCATGACACACCTGGCTCGTCTCATCCAAAGTGTAAAAACTGCTACGTTAGGACTTTGAATCATTCCACATGTGGAGCTCAGATTATTCCACACTTTGCTCTGCATTTGCAGGAAGTGTACAGAATATTGTCTCATTTGTATATGCCAAAAGCCAGAGAACCCATAGATCATCATCCCATTTACTTCTCAATGGGACCATTATTTATACAATTAACATTATATTTTATTGAAGATGACCTGAACCTTGTGATTGAGACCATAATCTTGTCACAAGCATTTTACTGAAGCAATAAATCAAGTGAGAAATAGTTTCATAATGTATTAAGATACATAGGACTGGACTTCTTTTGCAACCGGTGGTGTTGACACACTTCATGATTCTAAGTTTGCCTCCTGCTTGCACCTTACTTTGTGCTCAGATTATGCACTGTTTAACTGAGTTAGTTGGACACGCCCTAAACGCATTTGCACCATGCACTTTGGACCATATGCTATGAATTGTTCAAATAGGGCCCATAGTCTTTGGCTTCTGTCACAACAATAATTGTATCTTTTGGATTGTAATTATCTTTACATCTCCAATGGGCTTCTTAAACTGCTCTAGACTTTCAGTTTTGTTTACTCTCAAGCTATAAGGCAAAAGCAAAAGCTTTTTATTCTGTGTCTAGACTTCTATCTAGACAGCACATTCACAAATGTGACCAAAGCCATTTTTGATGCAAATTGAGGACCGTGACAAAGTAAATCCAGAAAGTATGCAACCCTCACGGTTTTCAGTTCCATGGTCTCCATGAATCACTGCACGGAGCCTCATTAAAGCCGCAGTTTGGCATCATGACTCATTATTTAGATTGAAGTGTCAGTCATCCAGATGGTCCTGTGATGAGTCAGGGAACATCTCCTGCCTCCTGATGATGAGTAGACAATTCTTGGTGAGAAACCTGTTTTCATCACTTAAAGGTCCTTTGCCTGTGAAGGAAGCAAGCCAAACGCTTAAATCTGTTACAGCAGTGATTAGTAAAGAATCAACTCCTTCTTTGAAAAGTACTCTTTGGCTCCAATCCTGTGCAGGATAGAAACAAAGGTAACACTATATTTAATGTGTTTCTAATTTCTAAAGAATTTCCAAGAAGATTCCTGTCGAGAATTGTGTGATTTACTATGTTTAGTACATGCCACTAGCATGACTATAGGCTTAGTCTTGTACAAAAAAGAATTCAAATGGCTGTCCACTGCATGTTCACAAAAGCAGGATATCTTCTAAGATACAAAATGAGGCTTTTGAATGCCACTCCATTCTTGTCTTAAACAAACCAGTTCAAGTCTTAAGACAGAGATCGCTCTCCCTGCTAGAGGTCAATTCACCTGTTTGGATGCATAGTGAATCAGCAGAAGGATGTGATAAAGGTTGAAAACAAAGAATGCACTATACTCAGCGTGGCCTCTTGTGCTGGTGGGAGAACAAATTTCAGAGTCTAGACATCTCCCAGGGCAAGCGACGTGTGATCTTAGCATACATTCTGCTACTACCTCGCTTGATTGAAGGTTTCATTCTGAATTCAGCATTTGTTGCTGAAACCTCGTGTCGTGGAGAAAGTAAATGACTCACAGCTCATCAACTAGTGTCCACGTACCCTTAAGCAAGGTACTGAGCCCCGCAGCTGCTGCTGTGGAGTGACTGGACACTGGTTGTGAGTTCGGCAGAATGCAAATCAGGATGCAACTGGAATACGGCAGAGAGTTAATTTGTTTCAAAAATAAATATAGAAGCAACGAGAGAAATGTAGTGCAGTAAATAAAAAGTGAGATATAAGAAGAAGATGGTTTTCAGTGAAGGGGCGACAGGAGGCCGTGTTGTTATAGCTCTGTAGGGGGTGCCAGCCCAGGTGTTAAACTGCAGCTGGAAACTGTCTTAATTTATGTGACATCAATGTGTGTGAATACTTCAACACCATCAGCATGCTCCATTGTCATTCCCCAGTGACAAGGACTTGTAATGTGTGTACGCAACAGCAGTATTAAATCTATTTTCTTCAAGTTATCGCTATGGATATTCATAATGAAGCATAAGTTCTCTGTATTTTTTTTAGTGATATGCATTGCCGCCAGCTCTGAGTTCAACACTCTCAAACCTACTGCTAAAGGCACAAATATATGCCTGAGTCAATCTGACCGTGTGGGTCGTCCTGTCCCGCTGGTAGGGTCCCTCACTTTCCTTTCTTGTGTTCCTCATCACTCGGTGATGTGGCTCCAGCCCTGGAGATCCCCTGCCACAGAGAAAGGACACCACTCTGTAGCCTGGCCCCTGGCAGCCTGTGTCCACAGCCAGCCTTCATCCTTACAGTCAGCGGTGCGTGCCTGCTCTGCCTTTGTTCGCCTCTACTTTACAGCTGGCCTGGTGGAATATTATTTTACTGAGTCTGAGTGAAAATCCTGGACTTCCTTCCCAACTCATTGCAACTGCATGGGGGACAACCAACAACTTTTTTCTTTTCCATTAAAATATTGTTATAACAATAAATAAGTGTTACACTCTTCAAGATATTCCAACAGGTAAAATATACTCACACCACTTTTTTAAAACCTACTGGATTAACTCAGCACTCTTGCCTCACAGCAAGAGGGTTGCGGGTTCGATCCCCGCCCGCGGCCCTTCTGTGTGGAGTTTGCATGTTCTCCCCGTGTGTGCGTGGGTTCTCTCCGGGTACTCCGGCTTCCTCCCACAGTCCAAAAACATGCAGCTCAGGTTAATCGGTGACTCTAAATTTCCCGTAGGAGTGAATGAGAGCGTGAATGGTTGTCTGTCTATATGTGTCAGCCCTGCGACAGACTGGCGTCCTGTCCAGGGTGTACCCCGCCTACGCCCAATGCAGCTGGGATCGGCTCCAGCCCCCCGTGACCCGGGTTGACCCGGATAAGCGGTTTCGGAAGATGAATGAATGCCTCAAAAATGGAGGGTCATCAGTCTAATTAAAATCTGGAAGGTGGCTTTTCTTCTGTTTCTGTTGCCATGATAGAAAATAAGTAAATCATTTTGAGAATCCAAAATAATACTGCATGTAATAAAGCATATGCATATAGTACTTATGAGATAAATCAGTATTTACACTTAAATTAGTAATAAAAATAAGATTACAAAGTTACATTAATGATGACTGTAAGCAGCTGCAGAGCGATAATGTGTCACTCGGGGGCCATGACAAACACAAATCAGTCTATTGTGTATGAGTTGCATCTATGTTTCACACTCAGTGCTCCGGGAATTGCATTATGGCTCTTAAAGCTTTTTCCTGGAATCTGAAGTATGAGTGGAGAGCAGGGTGGAGCTTTTGCTTCATCTCAAGGGCCGGTCTGACAGACAGCTAGAGGACAGCACAGAGGATGTAGGAGTCCTCAGGAGCCACTGATCCTGCATATCAGAAGAGTGTGGGATGAATGGGTCCACTTGACTAAAGTGTTTGACTTTTCTCTAAATATGCCATTAAAAATTGTAGGGAATACTCCACTGCACTCCACGCGCTGTCAATGACTTCCATTTATTTCTCACGTGACAGCTGACACCACAGCTGTTACACTTTAAACTTTATACCCAACAACTGCATCAGTCTGACACTGTCCCATGATAAAGGAGACATGAAAGACTTGAAAATAAATTTTATTTTCAGCCACTTTAAAAATAAATTAGGTGCTACAAGGTGGTTTAGTGTTTAGCACCACATGGTCGTCTATCTCTATGATAGTCTGGAGACCTATCCTGGGTGTACCCCGCCCCAGTGTCAGCTGGGATCGGCTCCAGCCCCCTGCAACCCAAGTTCAGATAAACGGTTAAGGATAATGAATAAATAAATGACAATAAATAATTTTTGGCCAATGATCTTTGATGAACTCCATTACATATTTTCTAATCGGTGTTCTATTCGCTGTAATAACAGCAGTGTAAAGTGGACTTCGTCAAATCAGGAAGAAGCATAAAACACAATGTGATAACATTATGGTCTGAAGAAATTACACATTTCATTTGCAAGTAAACGCCATGGCCTACTGATTCGTAATAATGTAAAAAATTAACATTTGCTACGTGATTCATGCACATTTTAGAGACTGTGTGTTTTAAACCCTTGGAGATCCACTGGCCTGCAAGTGGGCTGTTAGACTTTTCAAATTTTTTTTTTTCATTGCATACATGTAGCCTGATCTCGCAAAATTACAAGTTTTTTTTAACACCAAATTACTTGCAGGTAGCATGTAATGTGTGGAAAATATGTGCAGGCAGCACGGACACAATGCCATTGTAAAGTCAACGGGGATCTTTTTTTGTAGTTCTTGTATTCCCTGAGCATTCTATTAATAATAACACACATCATTATACACACGTGTAGTTTACGGTTGTGAAAATGGCTGCAGTTTCAGTGAATTTATGTTATAAAACCACTGACCTAGGTTTAGGGCAAAAAAAATCTCCTGGTAAGGCATTTTAAAAGACAAAAATGTAGATAAATTAAACAGAAATGCTGGAAGTAAAGCCAAGGAAGTGTAGCCACAGAAGTAAGGTATAAAAAAAGGAGGTGTAATTACATGATCAGTTATTACGATCGAAAAAAAAAAATCCAAATTGAGCATTAAGACCTGAAGTGTAAACGTAGTTGTTCCAGCACATACCCACAAACTACTCTTTTAAAGGTAAAACAAATTAGATATAGAAGTCCTAAAAAAAGCCCATAACAGTGTGTCATTGAATGAGCTTTGATCTGTCCTGAGCCAGTTGACCTGACAGGTGCAGCAGCTGGCACCTGCAACTAGCAGTGAAAGCTCACCCACCCAGGCTGCACAGTGTCAGCTCACAGGCATGTTTTGCCCCTGTCCCAAAATAATCAACCTGCCAATCAGCATGCTGGCCCGCCCTGCATGCCACCAGAGTACATACTGAGGAGACTGGTATCTTCATGGATTTCTCATGCCTTTGTGCCATGTCATTTCTTTGCTTAGGTAGATTTTTACCAGCTGTTCAACAAAATATAAATGAGAAAGATTTAATCATGAGTTTAGTAGTAAGTTTTTTTTTTTGTTTGCCACCAAAGGAGAGCTCCTTTAAAATGTAGACTTTCACAAAAAAAGCTGGAAATGTAGCTTGTTGTCTCTTTTTAATAGCATTTTAAAAAAAGCATCCATCTTAATCCCTGTGTATTCTCCTTGAAGACCCTGCATTGTTTATCGGGAGATCTTATGCAGTAAAATAAAGCCAATAAACAGTGGATGACTGGTGCTAAAGACAGGCCAGAGGCCAGGGAGGAACACGAGGGCTCATCAGGCCTTCTGAATAATTATATAACACTGATTAAATGATGCATGCTGGGATGTGCACCAGACCCCTGGGACCCTGAACAGGATAAGCAGCCTTAAAAATGGTTGAATGATTGAATTAATACGTTCAAATGAAGCAAATTAAATTAGCAATTAAAGAGGATGCAGTATGCAGAGCAGCAATCAGAACACTGAGAGATATGCATATGAAAGATTAAATCTGATAAAGCCTGTTACGATGGCAGAGTTTCCTTCACATTCAAGATAATGGATTGCCTTTTTAGAAAATAATTTCTTTTTTCATCAACCTTGAAAACATAATTGAGTCCTTGAGGCGGTGAACCAGAAGTCCATTTGGAGATTCTGGGCGAGTGCTGTTTACCAATTTCATCTCTGAGTGGGTGTTCTGTACTTTCATATTTTAATAACAGTGGTGTACACATTGGGGCTATTCATAACATTTGCTCTCCTTTTTTCCCTTTAAAACATGGAAACTGAATTTCTTGTCAGTGTTGCTCGATACTATTAAAATATCCAACTAAATGAACAAAACACACAGAAAATCATGGAGAAATGCGGCCCCTGCTATTAGCCAAATAGGAAAAACCAACCTTGAATGTGAGCCTTTGTTCTCAGCATACAGCATACATTTTCAGGGAGTTATTCCTCCTGCATATAGAGATTAATATTCATATATCTGAATTTAATTAAATTAATTTACCATAAGGAATAAATACAAATAATAAAGAGATTTAGGGAAAGCCTGGTTTATTTTGATAAGTCTCACTAAATCTGTCAGACTTACTGACAAGCTTACTTTAGCTGCATGTCAAATAATTCCAGATGGACGGAAACACAATCACAAAAGATGGTTCCGTCAAGTTCTTTTTTTGCCCTGGCGTCACTTTCAATCAATTAAATCAATTAATCTCTGTTTTAATTAATGCATCTTTTGTTTTGGATTGAATCAAACACTAGGTGTATTTTTTTTTGTGTGTTAAAGATTTGTAATATTTAATAATTTCATTATTTTGTTCTGTGAAGACAAAACTCACACACATTAAATACATCCAAACCGCGATCTTCTGATGTGGTAAAAAGGTAGACTGGCATCCTAGTCTAGTTTCTTTATCTCCAACTAAATGTATTACATTTTTAGTTTTCGCACTCCATATATGTGGCTTATTGCTGACCCTCTTCGGAATCGGTATCCATAGCCACTCTTCGTGATGATCTGGCTGAGAGGATTCAGGCCTATGCAGAACAGCAGTGGTGACAGTGCACCCCCCTTGGTCTATGCCAGGGGTTGGCAACCCGCGGCTCTAGAGCCGCATGCGGCTCTTTAGCGCCCCCCTAGCGGCTCCCTGGAGCCTCTTCAAAAATGTTTGAAAATGGATGGGCGGACAATTTTTTGTTTTAATATGGTTTCTGTAGGTGGACAAACATTCTTAACGTTTTACAATGCTGTAAAAATGTGCATAATAAATATTAAATTTCAACATTTCTGTCAACGAAGACTTGCGTCATAGCCTGCGACACACGTTTTCAGCGCGACGCCATCACCGTGACAGGAGGCTGTTGTAAACAAACCGGCGGATGTGTCAAGGGCCATAGATCCCAAAGTGAAAAAGAGACTACCCAGTTGGGAGTGAGAGAAAAGGTGCGATTGCAGTACTTCTGGAGAAATTAGAGGAGCGCAAAGGTAGATTTAAGAAGTGGATTGCATCTCCAAACTCTACTACTGCTGCAAGTTTTGTTGCAACCCGAGAGATAATAAAGCGTGGAAAACCGGTCACGGATGGTGAATACATGAAGGATTCATTCATCATAATATCAGAGCACCTATTTTCCGACTTCAAAAACAAAACCGAGATAATCCAGAAAATTAAAGACATGCCTTTCTCCGCAAAGACGGTGAAAGAAAGGACCATTAAAGTGGCAGGCGACATCACCAATCGGCAAATCAAGGACATGGATTCAGCTCCAGCGTACTCAATTGCCTGTGATGAGTCGCGTGACGTGATCGATATCGAACAGATGGCGCTGTTATGCAGGTATGTGAACTCTGATGGGCCGCAAGAAGAAATGATCGAATGAATACCTCAGAAAGGCCAAACACGGGGGGACAACAAAACATAATACATTAATATTGTAATGGAAGTTAACCTTAAAGTACCAAATATCGTACAGCAGAGTAGTCACTTGGTGAGCCATTATCTCCAGGATGCGCTGCAGGGAAAATAAACATTTAATCATAAATTCTCATTATGTATTTAGTCATTTTGATAGTAGGGTAATATAGTTAATATACACTTACAGCCTGTGTTGCCTTCATATAAGGTTTATATAATGCTTTTAAATTTTTGCGGCTCCAGACAGATTTGTTTTTTTGTTTTTTGGTCCAATATGGCTCTTTGAACATTTTGGGTTGCCGACCCCTGGTCTATGCTAAATTAGATGTTAACTTGGTCAATCGGCAATCATCTTCCACATTCCCATTGGGTTCTTGATGATGATGTTCGTGTCCTGTCAATCTTATATAGTTCCAGACATTACAGTATCCATCCAGTATGTGGCATTGAGTCATGGGCTATATTATCAATCCAGGCGGTGCACAGGTTGGATAGGAGCTTCCATGTTGTGCAGCAACAGGTTATCAGCCTGTTGGATGGGGTGGTTCCCTTCTGGGGGTCCTTCATGATTAGGACTGTCCTGCCCTCAGTTAGCCACTGTGGGTGGGTACCATCCCTCAGCAGTTGGTTGAATTGCACCGCTAGGAGTTCACGGATCGCTGGGGCCCGGTACTGTCCAGCTCTTCAACTTTGACACTCTTACTTGGATGTCTGCCATTGAGATGGTCACTGGTTCTTGTTCTGGGAGGTGGCTGTGGTCAGCTCTCACATCATTGTCTAGTATTCATATATGCATTTGCAATCACTCAATTTTGTTCGGTTTGGTCATGGAACAAGTAAACATGTTGATTGAAACAATTGTGACTGTTGGAGTAACAGTGCATCTAGGTATATGTTTTAACAACAATCTCAGTGGATAATGTGGAGAAACAGAAAAAATCATTCAGTCACCATCCCTACAATTTCAATCCAATGAATAAAATAATGCTGTGTTTGTGTTTGTCCAGGTCATTCACTGTATGTATCAACTGTATGCCACAGGTTTTGGCATATTGATACATATTGAGCTGCGAGATTGTCTCATTAACCTACAAGTATTTTAAATTTTGAGAGCTGATTAAGATCTTTATATATTAAACTCAAGTAAATGTTCCTTACTTTATTAAATGTTTTACATCATAGGAGGAATTGCAACCTCACTTTCAAACAGAGACTACTATCTTCTTCATCTTTTTTTGGCTGCTATGATTTTGTGGGTCTTCATCTTTAGATGACCAGTTTGTCTCTACTTGGTGAGGATCTGTCTCTGCAGACAACACAGATAACATTCTAATCTACTTTTGCTTTTTGTTTTTGTTTTAAAGCCAAATTTTAAATCATAAAATTAGCTATTAATCGCATGTAGAGCTCTTCAAGGTTTTTTGTGTGTGTGTGCACAAAATGCCTTGTTGAAACTCCCCAATGCTGCTTTTGGTGAGAGCACGGTCGGTATAACTCATGCTGTGTTCAATGATGCCCAGTTCTGACAGTGCTTCTTAACAATGTCCAGTCATCAAGGTCATTGTCATAAACTTTACCTCTCTATTTGGGAGGAAGAGGCTGGGAGCAGTTGGAGCCAACTGAACAGCAGGTTCATTAGTATACACATAAAAATAATTAAATTAAATGACCTCTCTCTCTCACTCACTCCTTCTATATAGTATCTATATATACATATGTATAGTTAATGCAAATATCTAGTCAGGTTATCACATGACATAACTCATTGTCTCACCATGTCTTCATTTAAGCTGCATGAAGTTCAAACCAACATCAGAGTGGAATGGGAAGAAAGGTCATAAGTGCCGCTGAACATGGCATGGTGCCAGATGTGCTGGTTTGAGTATTTCAGAAACTGTAAATCCACTGAGATTTTCCCCGTCTATAGGTTTTACAGAGAACGGTCGGGAAAAAAGAGAAAAATGAGCAGTGAGCAGTTGCCTAGTTGATGGCGGAGGTCAGATGAGAATGGCTAAACTGCTTTGAGCTGACAGAAAGGCAACAGTAACTCAAATAAGCACTTGTTACAACTGATGTCTGCAGAAGACCATCTCTGAATGCATAATACCGAACCTTGAAGCAGATGGGCTACAGCAGCAGAAGACCACACCAACAGGAAACTGAGAATACAATTAGCATGAGTTCTCCCATACAGTGAGGCTTGTCAACATAGACAGGTCCACATTGTTAAAATGTATGAAGAAAAAATACATAAACATATACAAAAAAAGTCTTCTGGTACAGCCTGCAAAACCTGCATTATTACATTTACCCTAAAGCAGGGGTGTCAGACTGATGCAGTAAAGGGCCGAGTGGCTGCAGGTTTTTGTTCCAACCAAGCAGAAGCACACCTGAATCCAATCATTCAATCACCTGAACTGTCTTCACTCAGTTGATTAATTATCAGTATCACCTGTGCTCTTGCCATGTTTGGACATATTATGCTGTATTATGTTTTCACAGAGTATAACAGGGCCAATTCTAGCATTTGTAAGCATTTTACAGAATGATCATTTTTTTAGACAAAAATCAACATTTGGACATCCTATAATAAGGTGTTTTTCTTTTGACATTTTTTAATATAATATAGTATGCCATTTTTTTTCAGTTTTGGGCACATAATAATACAGTGTTTCTTGTTTCAGATTTTTGGATATACTATATTATTACCCAGGTCCAACAGCATTTTTAGGCATTTTTGGGTGAACTACACTATGACCAATTTTGAATATACTATAATTTGTTTTTTTTGTCATCTAGAACAGGGGTTTCAAACTGATCCAGGAAAGGGCAGAGTGGCAGAAGCACACCTGAATCCAATCATTCAATCAGCTGAACTGTCTTCACTCAGCTGATTAATTATCAGTATCACCTGTGCTCCTGCTTGGTTGGAACAAAAACCTGCAGCCACTCGGCCCTTTACTGGATCAGTTTGACACCCCTGCCCTAAAGGGATAGTTGTGGATGCAAAGCTATTAGCTTACTTGCTGTGTCTGAGTTCTGGCCGCTTCCGATTGTTAAAAAACTGTATTGTTACTTTAAAAAGACTGTAGTTTTGTGTAGTAAAACCTTTTAGTTTTGCTTTCCAGAACTATCTATCAATCTATCAATCGGAACTGGACATTGCTTTCACTACACCACTGGCAAGTATTTCATACAACTTAATGTCCAAAAATCCCAAACTCTCCCTTTAAAGGTTTTGACAAATAGCAACCATTCACTCAGCTAAAGTTTGCTGGTAATTTGCTTTGTTTCTTTGTTGTAAGGCGCAGTTGTCTCATATTCATAAATCAAAAAATACGTGTCGACAACTTGAAATGAGGGATCGATGGAGAGGCTGCAGTTCTTTACCTGCCTATTTAAAAATTCATCTGAATGTTGCTTTAACCTCATTAACATTGTACTGAAGTTACAGTACTGAGTCACAGTGCTTTGAGTCAGTGTCTGAATAATGATGGAGCTCCAGCAGCAGAGAGAAATGAGTATGGATTTATATCAGCTAATAAACACAGGCAGGATAATAGTATTGATTTATGGCTGGCTTAATGACACAATGGAACAGGGCCTACAGGCTTGTGGAGGATTTGGCAGTGACCTGTGTTTGTTGCTGTGTTACAATAATTTGTAGTGTTTTCGTGCTGTCAGACAGGTCCACCGCCAGTAATACATTGAGCTGAAGACAACTGATTAATGAGGACTGAAACTAGTGTCTCTAAGGAAAGAAGAGAGGTGGAGAAAGACGGGTCACTTCAATTCTCTATGTGTTTTGTGTGTGTATTTGTGTGTCTGTGCATGTGCATGTGCGCGTGTGTTGTCCAGTGTTCCTACAAAAGAAGTTCATTAACTCGTAATCCACTTTGTGTGTCCTGTGTGTGTGTGTCTATAAGATTATTTTCATGCCACTGCTATTGTGGACCTGCAGGAGCTCTCAGACATCAATAGAGCCAGCCAATAGACCTCACCCGTCAATAGAATGACTTCACCAGAATGGCTTAGTAAACAGTTACATAAGACTGTTTGTGTGCTCGTATGCATGTGCTTGTGTATTTCGAGTGCACTTTATATGCTGTGTATATGTGCCCCTTTTTTTTTTTTCAAACAGCAAAAACTGGAGCAACTCTCCCCTCCATCCCAGGCGACAGCAGCAGGGTAGCATGTTATATAAAATCCTGCTTCCTCTAACAAAAGCAACTTTTAATAGCTCAGAAAAATTGGCACATCTCCAGAAATGTTCTGGGTATTTGTACTCTCACCTTTGAAATGCTGCAGAGCACTAATTGAAAGGGATGGTGATATAATTATACGTTGAATATGCTGCTCATCTGACTCGGAAGTCTTGGAAATAGACTACTGGACTTCCACCTATATTCCCCAAAAAAACACTGATAAACCTGTACATGTACCTTAGTTACTGAGTAAAATGTGTTAAAGGCTCGACTAAAACATTCATTTCAAATAATCTTATATAAACTTTGACTAATTAATTCATTAATTTAAACCTTACCTCAATCCTAACTTCAAATCTTTTAGCAGTTTTCCAAAGCAAAAACACAAGTTCGTTGAACCTTGAAGGGCTGACTCATTTCACCTGAACAACTGTACACAAGCTAATGCAACAGAGCTGAACAACTAGAAGCTTATTACCTCTGCCAGGGAGGTTATGTTTTTGGTGCTTTTTGTGTGTCTCTCTGTCAGCAGGATAACGAACAAACTACTGTCTTGATTTTCAAACGGGAGCATGCTGGGCCGAAGAACCCTTTATGTTATGGAGTAGCTCCAAATCACAGGGCAGATACACTCATTACTTTTCACTTTCACTAACATTACCACATATGGACATTGATGCTGTTGATTCTCTCACTTCCATGAGATCACATTGCGTTCACTAAAGCAATGTCTGAGACTGTATTAGTTTCTTTCAAAGCAACATGATAACAAAGACGTGCCAATAACAGATCGCCTGATTTGGCAGCTCTTGGTTAAGATGCTGGAGTTTTTACTTTCATCCAGCTTGTCAAATAAGCCTATTCACATAAAAAAATGTTTGGATGGAAATATGATGTTATAATAGCTTATTATGGTGTTTTAAAGCTGTTGATGCTGTCTCAGTTCACTGTCTTCAGTCTCAGCTGAGCCATCCTTTGGATTTTGATGAAAAACAAAGAAATACGATACGGTACGATACGGTACGATACGATACGGTACGATACGATACGGTACAGTACGATACGATACGATACGATACGATACGATACGATACAACTTTATTGTCAGTTTGCACTGAAATTCATTTTGCGTCCCTGGGAAGGCCCCTCAGAACATTTAGGACTTACAGGTAGACAAGCACAAGAATGACAGGAAAAACAACATCAGATGACACATGGCAGACACAGCACATAGATACACAGAAACAGCTCACAAATACTTATGATATACTCACATTACAGTAATAACTTGTCACACATTATATAACATTAAGGGTTTTGTGTCACAATAAGGACGGCCTGATTTAATAAACCCATTTCTATAACACCTTTGCTGAGAAATGCATTTCTGCTCAAAATGTACCTTCAGTGGTCCCTCGTGGAGCCCTGTTTAGAACAACCCTGAATTAGATGTGATTGAACGGTAACATTTTTGAGAAAATTAAAGGGAAAACCACCTGAAATGATAATGTATCACAGTGACAATTACTTGCAAGAATATTAGCTATGGTCAGTGTGACTTTGAACATCCTTTAGGCTGTTTTATAGTAATTGACCTGAAGTGGATTGCTTTGGATTGGATTCAGATCAGTCAAACCTTTTGGCAGGAGCCTCCGGTCATAGTGTACTTAACACTGCATGCCCTCATATAGCCAACAATGTTACCTGCTGCAGACTGGGGAGCTGTCATTGGGACTAAATGCTCATTAACTTGCTTCAAGCAATAAGGTGTTTTACCATAAGTTTCATATACTCAAAAACTATCATCTCTGCACACTACTGTTACTTTATCTTTTTTTTTCGCCTCTATTACCACCCTAATGTGCTGGGATTGACTAGTAAGTTAGCCATCTAGTCAGCACGATAGCCCGTTGATAGCAACCACTGGAAATTAAAAATGCACTAAGAGATTTGCCATATAAAAGAAATAATGCTCCATGTAGATCAGAGGAACTCAAACATTTTCAAGACTGTTGACTCATATAATCCAAACTACCATTGTAATCTGCCTGATCTCAGAGGTTCTGATGCAAAGCATTTTCAGATCTGAGTAACTGAGAACAAAATGATCACTTTGTTCCTTTTACGTTATGCTTGAGCAAACATAAACCTGCCTTAAATCTCATTTGAACTCTAGACCCGAGTCCTAATCCTAAACTATTCCCTATATCGAAAAATTGGAGCTGAGTAAAATGTCGTAATGCTGAGGGACTCAAGCTCAAGCTGGTTTTTCAAAAGAACTATGAGATCACACACATTCAGGCACACACAGTCTCTGTGCTGTGTCTCAGTCTCTACTATCTAAAGCCCAGAGTTCATTTGTGTCTCAGTCCAGAAACGAGAGGGATTTGTAGCAGCCAGTGAGTAACAGCCATTTGCATTGTCTCCGGCTGTTAAAAGAATTGAGAAAAGCAGTGGGAGTCTTCGAGTTTCTCCTCAGTTGTTCATGCAGAACAACTGACCTCTCAACTCCCCCCATTTACCTCATTCCAATTTTCACCCTCCCGGATGGAGTAACACACAGGCTGTGAGCTGAATGAGCAGTGGGAGTCGGGTGAGGGGGATTAAACCTACAGGAGGGAGAATGACACAGTAAGAAAGGCAAAAAGGAGGCACACGGGGTGACAGGAGGATGAGACGGATCTGTGTTTACTGGCTTTCAGTGAGTTGGCTAACAAGCCGTCTACAAAGCCAAGTGTGCCAACAATGCTGACCGACTTTAACTGATGCTAATTAGGCTGAAAACCTAATAGAATACTTTCAAATCAGCGGTCATGGTGTGAAAAGCTAAGCGAGTCAAACACTGACAATACAAAAAAAAAACAATAAATAGCTTGACAGCTCTAAGCTAATACTTAACAGGTAAGTTACAGCTAAATCAAACAATAGTAGACTGCAAATTAATACAACTTTCCAGGGAAGGGGAAACTTTCCTGAGCCTATCAGCTTGGCTTATTTAACCAGTTTTTTTTGGGGCTATTTCCTCTTCTTGAAATCTGCAGCAAACACAAGAAATTAGGATTTTATGTGCAGTAAGATGATGATTTGATAGTTTAGGATAACATGAAGGGTTAACTGCTGTCTGGACCAACAAGTCCTCCAAATCAAACAACACAATTTGCTAGAACTGTCAGAGTAACATATACAGTATTTCCTGATCTAACACTGCTTTATTTTTTATGCTGATGATTTCATGTTTTCAAATCACTGCTAAAATAAATCATTTATATGATCTGACAAAACTATGGGTAACGCTGTCAAGGTCAGGCACAATTTCTAACCACATCATGTGCTAATTTTCAGGTTCATTCATCATTTTCCTTGCACTGTGTGCTGAATTATGTATGTGTTGACACCCACCCAAAAGCCCAGTGAGCTCTGAATGGTCAAATCACTAGTTCTGAACCTCTAATCTCTGCAACATGTTCCAGCAGGAATCTGATCTAAAATCAGGTAGAAATAAACAACAGCGGCAACCAAGATTATAGGTCCAACAATGTTTTGCTCTGGTATATACTATTTATATGTCTGTGTCACAGTCACAGTCTCTCCCTGGCTGAGAACCATGGGTAATGAATGGTTGTCTCCTCCTGCTATGAATCAAAGGAAAATGAATAAACTTTGATACCAACAATCGAAAAAGGTTGCAACACTTTTCTGGCAAGACCTGAAATAATCTTTTTAATAACTAGAAATAAAAGTTGCATTTCTCGCTAAGTACAAATAGTATTTAATACCAAAAGACAAAGAAGACACTTGGCAGTCACCTGTTGAACGCATGACAATAGTAAGATATAATAAAAAATCAAACTAACCAACTACTGTGTGCTAGTAACAGAGCCCTCGGTTCACAGTGGTCATGCTGATGTGTCTTCCTGTCAACACTCTCCTGCTGGCCACTAGTGTTGTTTTCAGACCAACGGCACTGCACCATCACCTGATGTTCAAGTTCTTTATTCTCAGCATGTGTGCAACAATTACAGAAGCAGTCGTCAGCAGGCTTACACCTAAATTCTACCGGATGTGTGTGCAACGTGGAACAACTGTGCCGCACTGCGTCCTCCTGAAATACCTGAAAATTTGGCCATCTGGCCCGCTGACTACAGCCTGTCTTCGCCCATTGTGACGTTTTCAAGGTGTACCGAAGGGAAATATGATCTGATGTGAGCACGGTGTATTTTTTTTTCGAAGATAACAGGATGTTTTTATTTTGGTAACTTCCTGTCCTGCACGATCTGCTCAGTAAATTGCTGCGTTTGTCTCCGGCATCCGCCAAAAAATAGAAGCTGTACGTATCGGCTGCGCCGGGTCCGCAGCACACACGAAACACACACATTGACTGGAGTAGAAACATTTCGGCTCCGCCGACATGGCACACGCATCCAGTGCAATTTAGGGGTTAGTCCTCATAAAACCAATTTCAACAATGCTCATTATATAACTAAAATAAATATTATATTATTATATTATATATATCATGTGTGGAGTTTGCATGTTCTCCCCGTGTCAGCATAAGTTCTTTCTCGGTCCTCTGGATTCCTCTCAGTCCAAAAACATGCAGCTTAGGTTTAGCTGGTGTATGTGATGATCTGCCCGCCCACAACTTTGTCATCCATCAATGTCGCCAGCTGACAATGCTGGGCAATGTTGCATCACAGTTTTCTGATTTTAATTGAACCACACTCTGTTATTGGTAGCCCTTGGTGTCGAGGGCCAAACAAACTGTGTTTGGAGCTTAAACTGTCCCTGAGCCAAGTTTTGTACTATGACACTGAACAGCTGATTACAAGATCATGGGTCAAGGGCCAGCGTGAAGAGAGAAAAATGAAGACAATGTCTGTGGGTTACAAGTCTCTGCAACTGCTCTACTGTGACTTTAGCACTGGGAATATGCTGGGCAGCACTGGCTGAGTGCCCCGGTCACTAACAGTGAAATGCTGGCAGCGAGCAGAGTGCACCCTGCTGCTGATAAATCTGATTCTGTGTGAGTACCAGCTGAACACAATGACATGGTAGTTCTGCTGGTGAGCAGACGGTTAATGATAAAAGAAAAAAAACGACAGAGAGAGAATGAGAAGGAGACAATATCCACACACAGTCAGTGACACTGTGGTGTGGTTAATGAGACCAATAAGTTGGTGCAAAGGGACCCGGTAATTACAGCACGGCTCTCTGTCCCTGTCTAACCTGAGAGCCCATCCCCCTCCCTCATTACACCAGCTTCACCTCAGTGAACACCGTGCCTCTTCCTTATGTCTCGCAAGTCATTTGTCTCCCTTCTGATTAATAACGCAAGGTTAATAACGGACGTTTAAAATGCTACACAATCTGCTATACACGATAAAATATCACAAAAGAGCATGTCGTTTATTTACTGCACATATCCACAGGACACGTTGAGTCCATATGTAAGGCTGTCTGTCGTTCATTCATTCATTCATCTTCCGAAATCGCTTATCCGGGTCAACCCGGGTCACGGGGGGGCTGGAGCCGATCCCAGCTGCATTGGGCGTAGGCGGGGTACACCCAGGACAGGACGCCAGTCTGTCGCAGGGCTGACACATAGAGACAGACAACCATTCACGCTCTCATTCACTCCTACGGGCAATTTAGAGTCACCAATTGAACCTAAGCTGCATGTTTTTGGACTGTGGGAGGAAGCCGGAGTACCCGGAGAGAACCCACGCACACACGGTGAGAACATGCAAACTCCACAGGCAGGGATCGAACCCGCAACCCTCTTGCTGTGAGGCAAGAGTGCTAACCACTACACCACCGTGCGGCCCTTCTGTCGTTCTATTGATTATAAAATCTTAATATGCATATCTGTGTCTATAACTACTTTTACATGATCCAACAATTAGGTGACAAATCAAAGGATAAGCCTAATGATATTCACTGTTGTTGGCTGACCACAGAGGTCAGGCATTCACACGGGTTTGGAGTGAGTGAGTGCTGGGGCGTGGCTGCTCCAGGCTGCTTGTCTGCTGTCCTCTTCTACATTTGCAGCATGTGTTAATAGTAGGTTTTCACTCAATTTCCCTCTTGTCCTGCAGCCTGAAATAATTACAAGTGGATTTATTTTGATCAATTCTGCAGTTCGACCTAAATCGCCCAAAAGTGTACCCTGTCCAGTTTGTCAGGGGTGTACCAAATG
>CAFUXE010000101.1:151320-164701 GCA_903364295.1 Serranus cabrilla | reverse complement strand
TTTTTTTTTTTTTAGAAAAGCCCCATGTGTGGCTTTAGGTGCCAAAATCACATTTTTAAGGCTGAGTGCCCAAAGATCAATGGCTTGAGTCCAAATATTTGGACATTCATGCCAATACCAAAAATACCAAATACCAGATAATGAAATTATTGGTCATAAGTAAGCAACTGTAAGAAGAATAGCATGTAATAGAATTTCCTGTTGATGCAAAAAAAAAGGGACTGGAAACCTCTCAGGACAGGATTGCTTCATTTAAAATTTCTGTCATGTTGCTAGAATTATCATTTAAGAACATTTTAAACCTCAACATATTCCATCATGTTTTATCAAAAACATTGTCAATTTGTACTCTTGATGACTTTCTTCTATTTGTGCTGCTGTTATATTTAAGTATGTAATCTCCATTTGGGACTACAGAAATTACACAGGCTCAATTAGTTTTCATTGAAATAACACTAAACACAGTCCTCATCATGTGTTGAAATACATCCAGAAGTTAAGCCGAAGCTAATATTATGTATCAGCCTTCTGAATTAACCAAAAGGAGTGGCTGTCTTTTTAAGGTCACATTCATCTTTCTGTTTCCATGAACAGTGTTTCCCCACGGAGCCACAGTGGAGGGATGCATCTCGTCTGTTACGGATGCTAACTGCTGTTTCAGCCTCGAAGCTTTAGCTTTTATTTAAGCAGAAGAAGAAAATAAGGACGGGGCATTCTGTCCCTATTTTTTTCAGAGTAGTTGATCTTCTGATCTCTCTCTGTCTGAACACCATGAGACCAATAGTGTGGATGGATTATTACTCATTACTCAAGCCATGAACCTGGGTCAGAAGCACACTCTGGTGCTCTGTGTAACAATCAGCTCGGTGTTACTGTACAGCTGAACTGCCATAAGAACAATGTTTGATCTGATTCTATTGATTTTTCTGAAGACTGTAACAAAAATATATCAATTACTCAAGGCCTGTACACTTGTATTCAAAGACAGAATGTAATATACACAAGGTTAAGAAAGAAGAAGAAGAAAATAACCAAATGTCACATTGTCACAGTCATTTTATCTTTATGTTAAATAACAACAGATCCCGTACTTAGATTCTGATCAGAAACTGTTTTTAAACCCCTTCCCTCATTAGAAATGTTCCCAAATCCTAATCTTTGTGTTTGGATACCATCTAATCTAGACTGATGTTGGTGAAGAATCAGATGGTAACAGACATTACCAATACCAATGTTTAAAAGCCCAAATGCCCATTTAATTTAGAATTAATATTCATTGATAAACAGGTAGTTATGGCTGGAAGCCAGCAGTGGGGCTGCTACTACCCCATGCTGCCCTACTGCTTTAAAGAGCAGTGTGACCTGAGAAGAATTTAATGGCAGGGGGATGGCAGCATCCATCTGTGAAGTCAAGGGGGGGTCTCTAATCCCTGTCTCTGAACCCCCCACGCCACAGCCGAGATAGACACAGGAAATACTGTAAACCGGGTAGAAGAGAGGGGACTATTATACTTCAGCACAGAGCCTGTTTTGATGATTTTTTATGAGGGCCCAAGAGAGTTCAGAGTGGGTGTTTTTCGGGATGTCGGAGTGCTGGGACCCACCAGAATGGTGCATGAGATTTTAACTCGGGTTGAAGAAGTTTTCATTTCATTAATTTGTACATATACAAATATGTAAAGAACATAATAAATGCAAACATTGTGCAGGATGGGTTACAAGCCAAGAATGGATTATGAAGATGCCACCACTATTTGACTCATTCCTGCCTACCACACTTCTTTTTTTATTTCACCAGTAAAAACAATTTAAGACTTAAAAAAAATATATTTTTAAATGGTGATTTGGCCTATAGGACGTAGATAAAAAACATGTTACGAATGGTACAGAATAAAAACTACCATTCACATATCAACAGAAGAAGTTAGATATACATCGATAGTGCTCAGCATACAAAGAAAAAGCTGTAAGGGGAAATAATTAATTGTTATGCATATAGCAAGAACAGTTTAAATAAATTATAGGAATGTAATAAGTTAGTGGAACGGGAGTCTAGTCTGTAGGTCATTCCAAGACCAAGGGCCATAATTAAACAGACTGCTTATTCCACATCCAGTCCTCACAGGTGGCACCTTTAAGCATAACCGAATATTAGATCTAAGATTGTACATCTTTTGAGCAGGTACAAAGTTAGCGCATATATAAATGGCGTTGTATATTAATCTACACAAGTGCTGCATTCTGCACAAAGCAATGGCCGACGATTGCTCCCGTCTTTCTGTAATAAAGGAGCAATGAAACGGAGCTGCAGAAAGGCGTAAAGCAGCTCTCTTGGCCATGGTGTGTGTGCAAATACATGCACCACCAGGAGTGGACTTTCTTGTGGTGTCAGGGAGGACCATAGCTGGCAGTGAGTTGCTTTAGTTTGCAAACAGAAACACCACCTCAGGGTGAAGCCTCCACCTGCCTTGTCGGAGTCCTCCTCTGGACATGAGGTCTGCAAGAGGTCTTCGACAGCTAAGGGGAAGCCAGTCAAACACCCAACAAACCCAGATTTCTAACTACCGCAGCCAGCTGCACTCCCAGCTCAAATATCTGACTGTGTTTAAGGGGGGTATGCTGATATAAGAAAAATCCATGCAACCCTTCTCCCTGAGGGAGTACATCAGACCTGTAACAGGACCACTTGTCTCCAGTGCCTGCTGCCCTGATGCCTCAACACACTGCCAGATGTCTGGTAGGGGGTGTGCGAGGTGTGGGGGAAGCCAAACACATGCTGCCTTGATGGTCGCCACCACCAGAAGGTCAAAAACAGTAATGGACTTTGGCAGGACACTGATTTACCAGACGCCAGTGAGATGTGTCGTCATCATCTGCAAATGGAGCTGCTGTCTCAGCGGGGAGGACTTGAGTAGCTGTAGAGTATTGTCGGCTTGTGTCTCAATGTCATCAATCTCAAGCTCTGTGTCTCCTTGAAGCAAAGCATCAGATCGAAGGATCGGACATGATCTCATGCTGCCATTTTCGAATCCCGGGCAGCGCTGGGCAAGTAGACTCTGCAGATGGCTGTCAAGACATTTATAGTAGTACTCACTGATGAGTGGCACATCAGTGGAAACAATGCAATTTGCTGAAAAGAAAAAGGTTGGCGGACAGTAATATACAATGCCGAATACACTGTGCTCGTATTTGCACATCCCAGTTTGCTGGCTCAGTTTATGCTCATTTTTCAGTTGCAGAATGCATGCTTGTGATGTGAGGAGAGTAGGTCATGTAGTGCCCGTTAGAGGTGAGATAGTACAGTAAGATTAGAATGAGCATATGTGCAATTAACATCAATTCCACACCTTCCCAACGATGCCTATAAATACCCTCTTCAGATATGAAATGAAATGCAAGGTAATTAACTTATGTTCAACGCTTATGTGCTAACACATATGACAGACTATCAAAGAGTTATTAATACCTGGTGACCTGTTGTAGTTCCATACACATCATGCTTTACATCAGTTTTACCTTGTTTACTCAGGAAATTGAATAATAAAACATGCAGATGAAGAGGTGTAAAAAACTATTTCTGATGATTATAGAATGCAACAACTCTAATTTTAAGGAAAATTTAAAGTAGAGCCTTTGCTATTGCTGCCCCCAACCCACTGGAACACCCTAACCCTTCAAACATCCGAAATTCTGACTCTCTCCACAAAGTCAAAACCCACCTCTTCAGGACAGCCTACAAAATCTGATTCCCACTGTCTAACCTGAACTGTCAGAGCATCTTTATTTTCTGTTTCTGTTCTATGTATTTTGTTCTATATATCTGTTCAGGCATATGTTTTAAACTGTCTTTGAGTATTTTTAAAAGCACTATATGAATCTAATCAATTATTATTGTGTGTCTTTGACTGAAAATGCAAGTCGAAATTCAAAGATTCTTATGAGTCTGTTTCTTTAAAGAAATCATTTTTGACATTTCACATGTTACAAGTAACATTGATAATGCCTATATTTAGGTGTATTTAGGTGCTGGAGCAGCTAAATGGAATTCAGCCTTTAATTATTTACACCTGTGCTTTTCCCTCTGTGTCATCTCTGAACAACTCCTGAGAAAAAAAGCCTATTTGGACACCTGAGTGAGAGCAATTGGAATGGGACAAGCAGAGGAAGAAAAGTCAATTGTTAATTTGCCCAAAACAGCATAGAGCACAAACTGTACTAGCTACACTACACTACCACAAGCATCCCTGCACTGACTGTGGTGGGTTCAGTGACCTGCACATTTTGCTTCAGACCACACTTCTTTCTTCTCATCTCCATTAAGGAGCAACCTCTGGAGCTGAAGAGTGAGGCCAATGCATAAGTACCATCCTCATTGACTTCTATATTAAAACACCCAACTTTACAGTAGAAATAAACATGTTTAGAGCCTTGAGAGTTCTTGCTAATGTGACAAGTTGAAAGTATCCTTATCTGCTACATGTTAAAAAAAAATAGTATGTGAAAAGCTAAAAGTATAATACATATTATTTGTTAACAGATTTAGAAACTCACAGAAATGCTGACAGTAACGAGAGAGATCATAAGGTTTAAAATCGGTAACATGTAAACAAAAAGAAGCTTAAAAGTACTTTATTTCATAGTTGTCTGTGATCTACTAAGTTAGCCTCGATCTTGAGTTCTCAGATTGATTGCTTTAGTCTCCGCCCACATACCAAGGAGAAATCGCGGGAAATCGCGGCACTTCCTCACTTGAGTAAATGCTCTCAGAGGGAAAACACTGCATCACTCTCGTGATTATTTCTCGCCCTCTTTCAGAGGCGTTACATTAACTAATTTGATAGCAGGTGAAATTGTTCTTTAATGCATAATGTAGGGCAGCTAACCTCACAGGTTGCCCCACTCCACCTCTAGTAGTTAGAAGAGATGGCAACAGTGGGAACCACCTACACCTACTTTGAGCTTTATTCCGGCTCCTCAGAAACGTAAGCATCTGTGGTTGGGATGAGTTGAAATAATGATGTTTATTTGCTGTCATTTGCTTTCCTTAGTTTTGTCAGTTCAACTACAGTTTACCTTAGTCTCTATTCTTATGTAAGGTGCACTCCTTACATAAGAATAGGTGAGGGTGAAGAGGCCTATTCTGCTATTGGCTTGGTCTCTTGCCTCCTTCTCTTTCAGGGAGAATCCTGGTGGAGGGGAAGTGTTCAGAGAGACGAGGTCCTCCAAGGCTACTGGACAGGGAAGTCTTTAAAGCGTGCCTGCTCAGTCCCTTTTTGTCTTGTTTGGTACAGCACACAATATTATTTCATCCATGTACCCACCTGCATGGCTGATATTACTGTTTTTCACATAGCCTTGATTTAATACTGTAAATAGTCACTGATAGATAGACTTTTCTTTCAAACCACACAACCACTGTTATCCTTTTCGTGTGAACCTTGAGGCAGCCGGTGATATAGTGTACTGATGTTTTTTATTTCTTATGACTTAATGAATTTAAATGAATAAAAGCTATGCTTATCATATCTGCTTTGAGTAATTTTTGTTCAAAAAGGCTACTATAACCACCAATACCTTATGTAATATTACTCTAAGTCTATAACCATTTGAGGAACTCACCTTTTTTATAGAAGTGTTTGGCACAACAGCTGTGTCAGAGCGCTGTAAAAACCCTGGTCAGGTGCAAGGCCACAAAGCCCAACAGCAAACGTGGGTTAATCCTGGGTCAATGCACTGCAACTGATGGAGTAACATGCAATGTCTATCTCCCTCAAACCAGAGACTTCTGTGTCTGTTACACTTATTTTTAAAAAACACTTGGGGGGGAAGGATACAAGGAAATATTGCTAATCAACAGCTTTTTAAAATTGGCATGTTGTGTTAATTAAGATGGGAGGCCAGAGTTGCTAAGAAATAATATTCAAACTGCAAACTACTGTACATTTCCTCTGAGAAAAGCTGTTTAAGGGGTGACACATTCAATTAAACCCGATGTATCATTCAAACCTCAGCATGTAAACACTGCTGTATTTAAACTGCTTTCTCTCAGGAGAAACACATGTGCGCTTGAAGCACAACACAAAGGAGTATCTCTTCCATGGCCTCAGGCAGCCCAGCTCCCCAGACCGTGTGTGTGTCTGTGTGTGCGTGTGTGTTGGGAATCTCACAGGACATCAGAGGGCTCCAAGATGCTCCCCTCAGTGATTAGCTGTGCTGAGCAAGCTCCACAGAGAGCCGCTCAGACATGCTCAGTCCCACACACACACACACACACACAGTTTGTCTCACTGATAGAGACAGGCAGACTGGCAGGCCTACTTGTCACTGGCTAAGCTGATAAACTGACAAGTGTGTGTGTGTGTGTGAGAGAGAGAGAGAGAGAGGGTGGATGCTTTTTGTCTATTTATAAACTGTATGTTTTTATCCATATGTACATATTTCATTTGTCCGTGTGCACATATGCATGTCTGCATACTTGTGTGTCCGTGGATACAAACAGCAGGGGTCTGGTCGGACATGTTTAGAGACTGGCGTTGACTAAGTCAAAGCCTGAGCACCTCAGCATGGTGACAGACAGACCGAGGACACGATGAAAGACTCAGTCCAACATTTTCAACATAAATAAAACTGTCACAAGACCGGTACAAGCCTTTGGGTGCCCTAAGCAGGATTTTATTTGAGCAGTCCCTTCCCCCACTCCCATAAATACACATCAGTAACATGCTTTCATAAGCCTGGTGAATCCTCCCCTTGTTGCAGCAGTCATCAAACACCTCGTCGCCGTATTTTTTCTGTACTTTCAGCAGATGAGTAACATCAAAGGGATTCAAACCTCCCGTATTTGACGTAAAATCAGTCTTTATGTTGACAGCGTCTTACTCTCTTTGCAAGGCCGTCATAAATCCCCGCAAAAGGATATTAAACTCACCAAGACACTCAGCTATTTCATGAATTAGGCCAAATCACTAACTGCGGCATACCTCAAGCAGCCAGACACCACCAAGCTGTCAGACCTGTGCAAGGCTCAGTCGCTACTTATATTTCACAATGACACAAGCTGACTTAAACTGTCTTCTCCTTTTATGATATCCTTCACTTGTCAAATTGCATCACTGATTAACCGACTTGTCATCGGCCCAGTCCCTTTTGGTGGCTGTTGGCTCCGGAGGGGATGTTCCTCTGGTTTTTCTTGGTCTGACTCCGGGGTCCGTCAGTCTGCCATATAGGGTCCAGAAAAAAATAGCTAATCAACTTCTACTGACTCATGGTCTCCAGAGGTTGAATGATCCTGTTAATCCTCTTGACTTTTAATTTCTTACCACCAGCAACTCCTAAATAGAATATTTTGTACAGGCCTTTTGTGGGTCCCAGGGGGTGGGATGTGTGACTTTGATGAACCTTAAATTTTGCCACAAGCATGTTGACATTTTTGGTTCAGAGTGAAATGTTTTGACAACTATTGGATGGGTTGTCATGAAATGTGGTGCAGACATGCATGTCCCCCTGATACTGCATAACATTTGTGACACTTTTCACGTCAGAATTTACATTTGTTATGACCCAATACCTGCAAAAGTCATGTCATTTCCATCAGACTCGGCTCTACTATGTATTCAGCCAATTAGCATGGTGACACACTAATCTAGGGTAAGATAGTGTCCATATTAAAACACTGCACAGCTTCAAACCTGCATGCCAATTTTGGAGTATACTTACTTTACTCTGTTGTAATCATCAATCATGAGTAAACCCTTTTAAATTTCCTCAACAATGGCTCAGGCTTCTATGTGGTCACCAAATCCGTACTTGTCTGGTTGTTGTTGATTTCTTATTTTTTGAATGCCTTTCCCTTTTTGACCTTATTTGTGTGTGAGATGCATGATGGGGCCACTGGGTTATTCATGTATATGGCAAGCATTGTTTGTCTTTTCTTCTTAGGAACAGCTTTTTGGCCATTACTGTGCCTCAGTGACTCCATGAAATAAAACCATCGAGTTGGAGTTAAGCTCCCAGAAGCCCGAAGTCTTCAGGCCAACAATAAAGTCAAAGGTGTGCATGAGAGGAAGTTCATTTGGCCATATTTTCCCAAAATACAAGTGCGTGTGTGTGTGTGTGTGTGTGTTCATAAGCCGTGCAGACACTCTGATATTCTTGTTGTTAAGGACTTCGGAGCAGTCCCTGGACATCAAATTCTAAATGACAAGGTGACCCTGTGTGTCCAGAATGAAAACGGAGATGGATGACTGTGAAGTGACTCCTGCCCATAAACAACAGTGACGATGAAAAAAGATGGTGTCATTACGTGTGCACGACTATATTTTCGTCGGAGGACTGGCAGGAAACTTTGTTCGGTTACACAGTGATTCATTAGTCAACAATTATATCCATAATAATAACTATCCATAATTTAACTAGAACAGAAAATCTGCATAAAATTTGCATTTGACATTTTGAGAGGGACAAAAATAGTCTACAAAGAAGAAAAAAAACCTCTTGGTCATTTGCACACATGAAGCCCCGCTTTTTGTAGTTTTTTCAACAGTACACTGAAAAGCCCCCACACTGCAGGGGCACTTTAACATGAAGGATTTAAGTGTTGGAAATGTCATGGCAGGGACTGTGATCTGAATAAGAAAAATGCATGTTAATGGTGTAAATGCACTGATGCTACTGGCTCGCTCCATATTTGGATGTGGTCCGGATGGCACTATAATTGGATCGGCATCAGGTGTAAATTGGTATGGTGTGACCACATACTTAAATAATTGTGTGCAATCATTAAATGTGTCACCAGAAGTGAGAAACTCAGACAATTGCAGTCCCTGTTTATTGAGGCTTTTTTTTTTAGCATTTTTGCTTTGATTTTAGCGGCCACAACTTCACTTTTTTGGTTCAGTACCATCACTCTCATCAGCCGCTGCTTTCAGTGCAAAACCTCATATCAGCCCACTGTACAGATAGAGAGATTGATATTGTCAAAGCTAAGAGAAGAGGGAATATACGGAATATCGTTTTGTGGACTTGTAATTTGTTTAAAGTCCGTTATGAATAAATTCTGTCAAAGGGAAAGCCCCCGTTATTGCGATTTTACCGGCCGGCTTTAAGCTTCACGTATTAACTTGCCGACGACGATGTGACGTCATGTCGTGCGACCGGCCCGGCAGCGAGTAGTGTCCGAATCGTATAAAGTTGAGTCCACTATATAGTCCACTAACTGCTGCTCACTATATAGTGGATAGGGAGTAGGGAATGAGTGAATGATTTCGGACAGAGATGTGAGAACCAAAATAAAACAGGAAACAGGCACACTGCGACATAAGGGGGAAACACAAAATAAAAAGCACTAAGGAAGAACTTGGAACGTGACGAGCATATTTATACCAGGCTGACACGGGGCGGGCTACATTGAAAATGAAGAGTATAGATTACAAGTCATTTCTTCTCTTTGGCTACCTGAATGAATAAATAAATATGGGATGGATATCAACAGTGTCACAGTTCTCAATTCAATTTTTTAAGAAAAAGATTTACTGAAATTGTGCCATCACGCTGAGGAAAATGTCCACCCCCGTGTTTATAGCCACAGAAAGAGCCTGAATGAAAAGCTAATTTCCTGCTTCCATCCCTGCGTCCTTATTCAGTCAGAGCTCCAGTTTTTCACTTTGTCTTGGCAAGGCACAGTAAACAGCATTGCCAGAGCCAGTCAGCCAATATGGTGTAACTGATTTAAGGCGGATTAGAGATTCCTGCGCTAAGCCTGAGAGAATCCTCTCAAATATTCACAGACGGGCTGAATTAGTGAAAGAAACAATAGCCATTTTCAATGCATCTTATGTAAAATGTTTGTGTCCTGTGATACTTGCAGCCACTGTAGGTGGCTAGCTTTAAGTCTCAAGAACATGTGACATGATTAGAATTTAAAGCTACTCAAAGCCTGGCATTTTTTTTTTATGATATTTGAACAAGAGCACGGTTTAAAAATACACATCACTGGCTTTAGGGAGAAAAAATATCACAACTGTTTTCCTGAAGCCATAAATTCTGTTTCCTTCTGGCTTCCCTTCACTATGACTTTAACTAATTCCTGGAAGAGCTTTTGGCTCAAAGGAAGAGAAATTGCTCCTCGTTAACAACTGTTGAGATATGCTGTGCACTTTCTTTTTTCTCATGCTAATGAGCTCTGATAGCAATATACAGTAACTCCAAGACAAAAAATCTAAACACCATAGAAGTGGTACTGCATCAATTATATTTTCAATCACGATCTGCCTTTCAGATATGAAAACTGTGAAGTTATGAAAACTTTGAGAGATACAGCTGGGGGAACAGCCTTTCCTTATGATTATCTCAAACATATACAGACTGAATATACATTATCTTGAACATGACTCTAATAAACAGGGACGGCAGTCTTACTGTACTGGTTGAAAGGGAGCAGAGCTTTGTATGCCCATAAGATAGTCAATATTACTGTTCATAAACACAGTTTCACATCCTGTATTGTATAGCAACATAAGCTAACCTCCTCACATCAACACTTTGACTCCTGTATAAATCAAAAGGGCAGGACTGATGTAGTTGGAGCACAGTGGAAATAAGCTATCACTGGGGAGAAAAATGAAAAATGGGACACAGATCTACGTCAACATATTCTGCAACTCCCTTAATCATAACGTTTTTTATTACTAACTAATAAAAAATTAATGACGACAAATGAAGCAGACAGAAATCACTGTAACATCACAATGCTACCCCCTATAGCAGGGGTGTCAAACTGATCCAGTAAAGGGCCGAGTGGCTGCAGGTTTCTGTTCCAACCAAGCAGGAGCACAGGTGATACTGATAATTAATCAACTGAGTGAAGACAGTTCAGCTGATTGAATGATTGGATTCAGGTGTGTTTCTGCTTGGTTGGAACAAAAACCTGCAGCCACTCGGCCCTTTACTGGATCAGTCTGACACCCCTGCCCTATAGAGAGGTAGAAGAAAATGCATTGAATTAGCAGTGTTAGCAATTAAAGAGTGCATGTAAAAGGGAGACTTGGGGGTGCCCATAAAACCCATTTTTATTCAGACATCTGGAGGTCCGAGGTCAATAATGTCAGTTTGTCATGTCAGTTTTTCCCTCACCAAGTTTAAGCCTACATTTGCAGCATTATTTCACCCCTTTACCAGTATAAGATACCTTGATAAGTTTGGTACCTTAGGTCTTAGGTCTTCCCACTAAAAGTCTCTGAAAGACAAAATGTCAGCCAGAAGCGCTGGTGTCAGAGGGTTAGCTAAATACCTGAAGGACACATTTTGAAATGGATTGTTTTACAGAATCCGCCATACAAGTCGAGCATTGCTGGATAATAACAAAATAATCCATAAAACGCTGAAGGCATTGCTTTGAATCAGTGCTGTTTTAGCGTGTTGAGTATTTCTCAGAAGCAGTGCAGCTCATGAGGCAGAAGTAACGTTGAGTCGAAACACTTATTCAGAGTGCAAGCGAGCCAACTGGCAAGCTTGGAAGGCAGAAATAGAACTCTAATCAAAATAGAGATAGCAGATATGGTGAATGGTGAGTGAGTCACAGTATTGTTTTTTTCTCTAATTAGCTAATTAATGCCAACAGCGTCACCAGGACGAGGAAGAGTCTCAGACAGGAGGATTTCTTTTTTTTGACTTGGTGGTATACCTTCAGTTGACACTCATTCTTGTTACAGGAGTACATTTTTCACATAGCTGCAATGTAATTCCAGATATAGCTCTGGAGTGCATCTGGTCTCACTGTCTTGATGAAATGGCTGTCCACACCTTGTCCAGACAGCTGTTGGAGTTAACAGTGTCAAAGGAAATCTAACGTGACATGTTGTTTTAAAAGTACATTTTCACGTGGGGTGGATGAACTTACTCTTAAAGGGAGTAAAAAAAGAGGTGCACAAACTAGTGAAGCCTTCACTGACTTCTTTGTTACCTAATTTTATACAGTTCCCTAAGTTCGAGAGAGAACTTAGGTGAAATTCTACTCAACTTTTCTCCACAAATTACAAATAATAATTTCTCTACAAAGTCTATTTTATTCATTCTATGGTTTATCAAATCGACATTTTCAAGGATGTTTTCCATCCATTTCCCAACAGAACAGTTTTTGTTGGATGTTGTATTGTTTGCTCGTGTTCAGTGCCATTGCTCAAAACCCAATTGCTCTTTAGGCTTTAAGAAAGGTTTACATGTTCAATTCCCCTTACTTGAAATGTTTTCTGTCAGAAATCTATTCAAATTTTTTTAAAGACAAATAAAGAAAACCTACTTCTGGTTCAGGAGCATGTGGCCACCTCTGATTTATGTGTACTTAAATAAAAGCAATCTTCGTGTTGTGAATGAGGATTGTCCTTTAAATCAGAGTGTGAATGTAAAAAAAAAATCCTTCATAAGAGCAGTGACCTCATAGCATTATGTAGACTTTCCCATCGAAGGCTGAACACCTCAACAAGGACACCAAGAAAAAAAACAGGCTATCAACAGTATAAATCTTTTCACCATCGACTTCACGCAGTCTCCACATCAAAACAGAAGAAACATCTGAGTGCCGATCTGTGTATTAGGGCCACAGGAGATTTCCTAAAGAGCTGAATATATGACAGTGGATCCATATCTGGCTTTCAGTTGTGCACATTAAGCAGAATAACTAAGTCACCAACATGGATGATCAGGGTCCTTGTTGTTCCAGCATTCAAAAGCAAAATCATTTTCTGTTACGAGCAATTTTTAGACAAATAATACAGTCTATATGATTTGAAGAGGTTAATTTCTATTGCTTAGCGTACCAGACCTTGAGTGCACTAAGGTTTTCCTGTATATTATCAAGATTGTACTTTTATGTAGCAATACCCATCTCTTTCACCAATTGAATCCAATATACCATACAGGCTTAACCTCTGTTTTAGAGCATTTAAATCTAACGTTTATTTCCAGCACAAAAGGTTAATTTCTGAAACTTGACACTGGGGAAAATAGGTATTACTGTAGCTCCATGAATGTAAACATAATGTTGTTTCAGGTTAATGACGAGTTCACCACAGTCTTGATGAGAGCCAACAACCTCCAGACAGATACAATGTAATCACCTGTGCAGAAGCACAAGCAGTAAAAAACAACTTCAGCTTTAGTTATTTCTTCTCTAAAGTAATCTGTTGACCAAATTTCATGTTATTGTGCGGAGGAAATTATATTAAGTATCCTGAATAATCAAAGTTGTACATCATCTGAAAACCCTTGTTGAAAACATTTCCACGTACTCTGCAAATAAATCTTGTTAAAAGCTGAATTCAGAGATGTTAATAGTGGATTATCATAAAGTTTTTTGGGGCTCATATGAGCCTGATAAAAAAAGGTA
>CAFUXE010000101.1:131504-145819 GCA_903364295.1 Serranus cabrilla | reverse complement strand
AGAGAGAGAGAGAGAGAGAGAGAGAGAGAACGAAGGGGAGAGAGGGGACAGGCAGAGAGCAGTCCGTCTCCGTTGGATGCGCTGGTGGTTGTTGTGGTTCAAGCTCCATCCTCACATAGCGGTAAGTGGCTCTACGCTTACTGTCCCTGCAGTGGCTTCAGGGCACATGAACAACTGTTCAGACATGTTTTTAATCTCGTGTTGTCGAAACTGCTCGGAGTTTTTATTATATAGAAGCTCTTGGAGGAGATGGAAATTTAATTGAGTGTGTGAGTGATGCGGTGTTGGCGGAGTGCACGCGGGCACAGAGTGAGGCTAAAAGTGAGGAAAAAATGATGACATTAAGCTAGTTGGCAACTTTATGTGGGGTTAGCTTTTCTTCAGTTGCTTTCCCGTTTGTGGAATCGCTAACCTGTGTGGTTCGGGACTTTTTTCTCTGAAAATAATTGAATCATTTTTCTTTCCCCCTCCTGTTTCTGATGGGCTGGTGTGTCAAAGTTACAGTCTCGCGGACTAGATAGTGTCGGTTGTTAAGAGGAGAGTGAGCTGTATCTGTATGGAAGTTAAAAAAATAAAAACACCATTTTATGAATTATATTTGTTATTTTGAGTCATGATACATGCGCGTGCATATGTTAAAGGCTTCATTGGGAACTCTTATTTCACCAGAGCTGAGTTAAGGCGCGTTCAATTGCATCTCGTAATGTCGTTGAAATAACGGCTTTGTGTGTTTAAGAATGGCGAAGTTTTCTTTTTTGGGTTTATGATTTTTTTTTTCTTCCGTCGGAAACGAATTATTTCGTGCTCACAGTATCTGGAAACTTGATGTACTGTAACTGGAGAAAATATTGGTAATATTTTAGAGTTCATCACTGAAAAAAAAGCTTAAACATTAATGACGTGGTGTTAGTTTTTCTATTTCAGTCATTGTGGTTTCAGTAGAGAGCGGCTGAGAGAGGCAGAGAGACTGAAGCAGAATGGAGTGATGCTGATCCGCTCCGACTGATTTTCTTGTCTTTTTCAACTCTCTCTCTCTCTCTCTCTCTCTCTCTCTCTCTCTCTCTCTCTCTCTGACTCCATCTTGGTCCTTCCCCTTCGTGGAGGTAGCATCTAATTAGATATTTGAGCTCAAGAGATTTTTTTCTCTAAATTATACAGCCATGAACTCACATCTACAGCATCACTCAGATAAAATATGAAACCTTTTTTTTTTTTAACCCACATCATGTTGAAATAGAAAAGTAATTTAACCACAGCTCCTGTCCTTTATCTTGTGTCTGAATGATTTTTCTGTTGGCTTTGATGACTTGCTGTATTTAGTGGCTGATAATGCCAGTCTCTGCAGATTGGGTGAGACCCAGCTGTTAGACATGTGTGTTGTCTCCGACTGGACAGCTTGAATGTTCATGGCAGCAGGTTTGGATCAAACGGCGGCATCAAATCAGGCTGTTCAGTTGGATTTGACCTGCTTGGTGTGTCAGCGGGGTGGGGTTTGTAACATCTGGCCAGCTGTGTAGCAACAGTGCTGATTATAATGTTAATCACAGAAAAAAATGTTCCAAATCCTGTGCTTTTAAGAGAAGAGGAGATTGTGACATGTTTTGTGAAAAGAAAAAAATAACAGACAGGTTTTTGGAGGTGGACAATTTTCAGTCTGTCTGTTGTTTAATCACCACTTTCATAGGTATTCAGGATTTTTTTTTTTTTTAAATGTACCCCATCATTTTACCTTTTGTATGGTGTTAAAACCTTTAAAAACAGCATTTAATCATCATGAAAGTCTCCACTGAAAAAACGCTAATGAAAATTCAGGTTGGGCGTGAGTCAGGAGCTTTTAAAAGCAGCATAAAGCAGATTTAGTTGCTAATTTTACAGGCTGATGGCTCTGAAAGTGCTCAGCCAAAGCAACAGGAAAATATTTGTGACTTGACTGAATGGGTTCATAGCAAAACACTAACATTGACCCATTGATTTCCACAAACTGATGTGAAGATTTTAGTTGATAAAGTAGTCTCTCTTGTTAATTTTGTAGAATAATACGTAACCGCACTGTATTGAAATTCAGCTATTGACCCCTGAAAATGTAACTGTGGAAACCCTTAACGGACCACTGGAATTCAAAGGCTGGTTGGTAATTCAGACCCCACATAGAGATCCATTGATTTATACTTTGTAGGATTCTGGGGTTTCCCAGCATGCATGGAAGTGCCTCAGAAATGTACTTAGCACTGGCATCCATCATCCCTCTTCCATGGCCTGAGTCAGTCCTTCCCAAACATTCCTCATTAACTCAGATGTGACCTCTGCGGAGCCTAACGGCTCATAGCTGTTTCACAGGATAAAAGCCAAAAGTATCCTGCTGACTGCTCGGCACATAATGACTTTATTGTAACAATTAGTCATTTCAGAAAGATTCAGAAATTAGGTATGCATCCAGTTCACTGTACCACATTTTTTTTTTTATATATGATTGTGGGAATTGATTTGTGCGTTACTCTTATAATCCTCTCGCCCCAGTCCAATTTGCCAGGCTGCATGAATTTGTTATCTAAATTACAATTTATTTTACAGAATAGTGCATATGCCAAATGCACCACAAGGCACTGCCCGCTTAAAAAAATAATAATTTTAAATATAGTTCTTCTAAATGTTCTTTAAAAAAGAAAGAATATGAATTCAGTATTTTGCTCCAAGCTGGGTGGTATGGTCAAAATCTTCTCTTCAGATGAAGGTAATTTCATATTGAGATAACCATATGTATCACAAAAACAAAGTGAACTAAATACGTGGTAAAGCCTATTTTATAGACACCATATAGAAACATATAGTCTTATTTCCCAGCCCTAATTTCCCTGCTAATTATATGGACATCCAGTCTGTGCTGGTGCACTTTGTGGTTCATTAAAAGGTCACTTGGGTGACATGGAGACCTGTAAGAGAAGTTGGCTCAGAAAGCCTGAGCCACAGTGCCTGCATGTACCAGGATGTATTGTTGTGACCACTGTGATCTCTCTCAAAACTGTTGACAGTTAACCGAGCTGTAGTGCTCTTACCCCAGGCTATTTGACTGTGGAAAAATTAATAATCTGCTCTGCCAAACTCACCGAATAAGGAGGATTGTCACTGGTTATGGCTGATGATTAACACTTAATAAGCATGATATTTTACAGTTTACATTTCAACAACAATAGCAATGCTTTTGTGTTAAAAAACAGCAGAATACATTTAAAAACCCAAACCAACAAGTAGATAAATAAAGCAAACCAGCACTTAATCTAGTGGTTCTGCTTTCCACCCATGTTTTTGCTCATACGTCTTTCATTCATTCTTGACGTAACACTTCCCTTTCTTTAAAATGTAATCTGGAATACTGAGAAAGAGAAAAAGATAAATAAAAATGGAAAAAAATCAATTGGATGAATGAAGGTTGAAAAGCATTGATGAAAATAATATAAGGTACAGCTTACAAGAGTACTAACATACCATAAAATAGCATGAAGGGCAACTGAATACAACAAAGTAAATAAAACCTACAGATGATTTCAAGGCCTTAAAGAAAATAACACGTCAGGAGGAGATTTATTGAAGGAGATACAGGCTCTACTCAGTTTTACGGGCGGGTTCGTTCCAAAGCCAGAGATCCGTGATGGCAAAAGCTCAGTCACCTTTAGTCTTTAGCCCGGACACAGTCACAGGCAGGGCAGTCATGCAGCACGTCGCCAAAAGTTCAGAGAGATAACCTGAAGCCAGGCCAGGAAAACATTTGCACATAATCACTACAGAAATCAGTGAAGCCATCAGTGAGGAGAGGAAGATATTTGGCCCTTCTCTTTGTTGTAGGTAAAAGCCTCGCTTCAGCACTCTCACCACACTGGAGGCGTTCTCTTTTTGGTTAAGGCAAACAAACAGGGCACTGCAGCAGTTAGGGCAAGAAGAGATAAAAGCATGTAATCCTCTGTATCGCTGAAACTCAGGATGGATCTAAGTATAGCAATGCTCCTGAGATGACCAGAAAAGCCTGAATGAACAAGTATTTTAGTGTGCCATTCCAAATTAGGGCTTGGAAACAGGCCTAATGTGTTTATTAAGATGAGTGAGGGCAAGTGCAGTTTGGCTCTAAAGCAGGGGTGTCAGACTGACAAAAATCAACATTTGGACATCCTATAATAAGGTGTTTTTCTTTTGACATTTTTAAATATAATATAGTATGCCATTTTTTTTTCAGTTTTGGACACATAATAATACAGTGTTTCTTGTTTCAGATTTTTGGATATACTATACTATTACCCAGGTCCAACAGCATTTTTAGGCATTTTTGGGTGAACTACACTATGACCAATTTTGGACATACTATAATTAGTTTTTTTTGTCATCTAGAACAGAGGTTTCAAACTGATCCAGGAAAGGGCAGAGTGGCAGAAGCACACCTGAACCCAATCATTCAATCACCTGAACTGTCTTCACTCAGTTGATTAATTATCAGTATCACCTGTGCTCCTGCTTGGTTGGAACAGAAACCTGCAGCCACTCGGCCCTTTACTGGATCAGTTTGACACCCCTGCTCTAAACATTGATATTTTGCTGTCAGTTTTTCAGGTAATGTAGACAGGACAGTTTGTTAAAAGGACAAAAAAAAAACAATTTTCTTCTTGCTTGGAATGCTATTTATTTATCAACACTGTCTTGGTGTGATGTTCCAGACGTATCTACAGTATAACCAGATGGAACTATATATGGCACTTTAATTGTTGTGCTCAAAGCCCCAAAATAATTCTTTTGAAAAACTCAACAGCAACGTCTCGTTCCAGAAATCATCAGTACTTTGTAATACCCCTGCATGTAAGAGAAAAATATATATGTATATTTCATTTTGGGGGGAACTGTCCCTTTAAGTTAACTTAGCTTGACTGACTCAGTTCTCACGAATGCTTGTTTATTGGTCTTGAATACATGTAACCACAATGTGCACATGGGAAAAAACAGTTGCGTTTAAGACTGGAAAGTCAGTGTCTCCAGTTAAATGCTACTGATTAGCTGAACTGTTTAAATGACTCTGACCATCCAAAAGATTGTAAAAGTAAGGTCAAGCAGACAGACATACACTGCAAACCTTTCAGTGTAGATTTACAGTAATTAACTGCTTAACCTGCAAAGTATTGTTTTGTTTTTTTTAGTTTCTTACCTTTAGAAATATATCTATTGATCTATAGATATATCTAATATATATATAATAACAGAACAATGCTGTTCACAGTAATTCACTGAATAGTTTAAAACTAAGGCATTCTCTTCACATATTTCTTCTCCCAGATTGCATCGCAATGTACAGCATGACATCAGTCCAGTAGAGTACTGTTCCGATTTCACTGTATTTAAATCCACGGTTCACAATTCACATCCTATTAGTGAAATGAAAACACTACCACTGTCACCATGTACACAGTGTATGTATGTAGTGATGATGATGAAGTTTGGTGGTGACATCGTCACAGGGATAAAAGGCTGATCTGAAAGAGGAGAGATGTTGTTAAAAGAGTTGGAAGACAGTCCTGTGTGATGTGAGATCAGCTTAAAGTGGCACAAATGATCAATGTGATGAAAGGATAAAGAAATGCAATGATATGATGATGATGATGATGATTTTATCAGCAGAGACAAAAGCAGAGGCTCTGGAGGAATGGGCTTTCCCAGAGCAATTCAAACTGAAGTGCTAAATAAGAACCTGTGATTATTTAGGAGATATGAAGGCCTCACATCTTCAATGTTTTAAATATGAGAACATAATACAGTATGTCTTTCATTAGCCAGTGATTACCAGCCGCTTTGTACTTTTCACTATATTTTTCTCTGATAAAAGGCTTTGATCCTTAAAGAAGATGTGCTGATGGCCTCTTGGTTTCAGTCTGAGATAGATGAACTGTTATTGAGGTAGTTGCACAGAAAATGTTTCCTTTCTGTGTGTTTAACACCCAACCCCACATCAAATTAAAACAATTTCAGTCGTTCACTGTGTCTTGCGTATAGCATCGTATTTGGATTACTGTTCTGACAGGGTAAACGCTTTGAAATGACTACAGTGAAGAGAGTTTTTATATCGATTCTAGAGCGGAGACACTTAGTCAAGTTTTCCATTAGTGGGAGAACTATGCCGGCACTTTTCAAGCAAAAATGCCAAATATTCTTTAGTACCGACTTCTCAAACAAGTTGTTTCTTTGTTATGTATCATTTTGAATTGAATAACTGCAGGTGTGGACTTTTAGTTTTGTTTAAAGACATTTGAAGATGTAAGCGTGACTATAGTTGCCATGGTTATTTTTCATGACTTTGATAGAGTAAACACGATGAATTGAAAAAAAACATTCGCAGATGAATAAATAACTAAAGTAAATGAGATGTTCATATTGATTTTCACAAGTACTGCAGAAACAGTTGATGATGTCACATATCACAGGATGGACAAGTCCGAAGGGACCCAAAAGCATATTTTCAAGAGCTGAACCGGCCATATTTAACATTAAGTAGAAGAAAAACAACTTATGACACCTTAAAACCTGTTGTGAATGGCTGTGGGAGTTTCCTTCCCCGAGGCTTTAAATGTACCTCGTACAAATGCATCGGCACAAAGCGAGTATTTGGAAACCTGCCATGATTACTTACTGTATGCAAAGTCATTATAGGGGCTTTACCACAGAGTCCCCGTGACTACCAGAAACAAGAAATGCTGCTATCAGCGATCAGTTGTAATGGATAGTCTTATTAAAGCAATGACTGTTAAAAACACTCGGAACAAGATGTGGTCTGACAGAGCATCCACTCACACACATTTCATTATGAAGCTCTGGATGCTAATGAAGCCCTGAAACTGCTCTGTGTGCTAATTCACACTGACATCCGACAACTGCCCTGACAATAGTCTTTGTGCTCTGTATGCGTGTGTGTGAGGAGGTGTGTGTGTATAGGATGATAACACTAACTGGGCCCAGGTGCATCGTCAGGTACATTAAGTGGATTAAGTTGCAGAAGTGTGGCTCTGGTAGAGGTGTGTGTGTGTGTGTGTGTGTGTGTGTGTGTCCTTTTGATCATTATTCTTCCATGGAAAGCACATTTCCTGTCCACATTTTCCTGGACAATTTGCTGATTCCAACAGCCCGGCGTCTGTTCTCTAACCCGTAGACCTCCATCACCACCACTGTGTATAATCGCATGGAAAGCAGAGACCGAAGGAATGTTTTTAATACAGCGTGTGCACCGTCGCGATTTCCGACAACCCGAACAGTTAGCGATCACCTCCCGTCCGTAACTGCAGGTAACAGCACATACCAAATTGGTGTGCATGTGAATAGCAGAAGCTTTTAACACACTGCAGAAAGCATTCACATCAAATGAACAGTTTTCCTCTGACAGGTGTTCAGCTGCATCTGTCTGGAATGGAGCTGCTAAATTGTTGTTGGAAGACAACTTCAGCCTTCCTCTCTCTGGGTTGACAGCTCCTCCAATTACAGCTCTCTGAGCTCAGCGTGTTGTGTTTGCAAACACAGTAGATCGCTGTTCATCAAAGCCGGGTCAGAAAGAAAGGTTGAAATTCTCAAGACAGCTCTACCATTTTGACTGAAATCAGAAGAGAGACTTTTTTTTTTTTTTTGATCCGACATGCGGGATATCTAATTAGTGTCTGATAGCTAACCTGAGGTAACAAAGAGGAGAACTTTGTTGAAAAATGAAAATGGAACAGAGGAAATAAGCAGTGAAAGGGGGAGGAATGGTACATGACAGGAGCATAACATTTCTTGCAGAGGTAGTATGTAGTTCAAAGGCTATTTCCACATAACTCATAATACACCACCAGTGAAGTGGAGACATTTTGCAGTAATCACAAAGCACAAGGGAGACATTTTTATGATATATTTCTTGATTTTATTATGGTTCCCCAAATTTTGCATACATTCCCAAGGGAATACTGTGCCAGTATCTGTCAGAGAGTTGGATATTTCCCTTTGGAGTCTTGGGTAATATTTTTTCAGCAAATCTCATGCATATGGCCTCATAAATATTTTTTCATTTTGACTCATTAGATCAACATTTTGAACACAAAAAAGACCTGAAAATACTGTTGAGAATTTTAAATGCTGCAAATATGAACACAGGTTGCAAATACAACATAAGGTAAAATTAGGTTATCATCTAGTTCTTTATTTTTATACTTAATATATTTGATCTTTTTATCTTAAGTTTTGCTCGGCATATCATCATCAAACAAAAACTGGCGTGCAGTTTGCTTTAGAGTTCACAGAGTCTCTTTCATATCTAATGAACACACTGCATGTGTGAATGAGACCAACAGTAGCAGTAACTAATGTCAGTTTGCAGACTAGCTAACTGCTCAGATGCAGCACATTAAACAGCATGTAAATGTAAATGTCACCAGCAGGATGTGGCTCCGACTCTTCAATCCAATCCCGCTAACTACATGCTGTCTGCACATGACATGCAGGTTACAGCACGGGTTTGTTTACTGTGTCTCCCACCGTGTTGCACTGGCAGCCTGCCAGCTGCTGTCAATCAAACACAGACACACCCATCCAGCTGTAGAGGAAAAGGAGCATTGCAGGTATTTCCCTAAAGACCCCTTTCTTCCTTTAACAATAAAAAACTGTCATTAATACACATAAAAACACCTTCTCATGTCTGTTTGTGAGCAGCTGCCTTCGTCACATGCTGCCACAAAACATCTGAAAGTAACTGCGAAAGTGTTGCAACAAGGCTTCAAAACTGTGATCTTAAGCTCTATGCTAAGTGTAGCAATGCACACTTTGAAATAGTTGCTATGTCTCAATGGGAGAGTGGCATCCTTATTGCCCATACTGGTGAAAACTGCATGCTTAGATATATATATACTGTATTTTAACAAGCTGTAAAGTCCAATATCCACCCTTGAACTCATAAGACAAAATTTCTGATTTTAAGAAACAAGATGCTCCACTTTCTTCCCCAGCTAGTCTCTAACTGTGTCAGTCTGCTGTGTGACTTTTTCAGAGCTTTTTTTACTGAAAACTGCTGCTGCTGCTGGAAATTATAGGAATTGATAGAAAGAGGTTAGAAGTATGGAAATCCAAATAATACAAGATGCTAAAAGCTGGTTTAACCCTGCTTTAAATGAATAGCATAGCAATTCCAAAAAGTACCCTCAACGGGTTAAAAACAAAAGTGACTTAGCCACTAAAGTAGGGAATGCACTACTTCCAGTCGCAACACAGAAGTTTAATTAGCTACAGCATGTGGTGGAGAAACATGCTGAACATATGGATAAAATAATGAAGTGGATTATGCTGAATTTTTTGTAATAACTCTATGTGACTGTGGATGTCTATTGGAATGGATTTTTACCAGTTTGCTTTGTCATAGTGATGCAGACTTTTCCCATAGACTCACAATTGTAAAGAAGCGTCTGTAAATCAACAGATTTTTCAGAAAGTCACAACCCCTATGAAGACTCTTTCAGGCCTTTTAGTGGCTTACAGTTTATTTCTCAAAGAATATATTTTCCGAGTATTTCTTTCAAGATTCTGTGATAAGTCAGTGTCAACACTGTCACTATCACAGAAAATGTCTAAAATGAAAACAAAGTTCAGCCATTCAATATATTATTTATATTTCAAGTGGTTTTATAGAATTTTTTTTTGTTGGATGGGGAACTGTGGAAAATATTGGATAATGTTGGAGAGTTCAAGGGGAAGTCATGATGGGGATTCACCTAAAAGCACAGATAGGAACAAAAAAAAACATTTTTAGGTGTTGAAAGAACCGTCATTCAACCTGGTGGATTGAGAACTTGACAGCACATCTATGATAACTTGCACACCGTGTGAAGCATAAAAAGACAGAGTCGGTATTCACAGTAACACCACACAGCATGCAGATGACTGAATAGGGAGAACGTTTCGCCTCTTTAAGGCTGTTAAATAAAAGTACAATGGCGATCACACTCATATGGAAATTTTCTGCATGGCTGTCTTATTTATTTGGTGCAAAGTGTTCCACATCATCAGGCTTTGTTTACTGTGATTGGAGGTGAAAGGATAAGGAGGAGCACGTGAGACAGAGCGTAAATGTTGGCTAAAAGTAGTTTGAAACAGAATAGTTGATCACAAACAAATGGTTAATTGTCTTCACCAGTATCTGTCTTCAGGGGCTGTGGAGAACAGTTGGGTAGTATAACAGTACAAAGACAAGGGTTAAGTTGTGCAATTGTATTCCTTTTTTGATTATGGTTCACTTTCATTGGATTGGATTGGATTGGATAGGACATAAAGCAGTATAATAAAAAGGCTGTATTTCAAAGTGAGCTTTTATTACTTAGCTCTAGATGGGCTGTCACTTTATATATATATATATATATGTTTTCTGGCCCAGTTTTTTTTTATCTTCATTGTATTCCTCTGTGTAATTCTTCAAATAGAAAACACTAGACACTTTGCTTGTAACAGTAGAGCAGGGGTGTCAGACTGATCCAGGAAAGGGCCGAGTGGCTGCAGGTTTTTGTTCCAACCAAGCAGAAGCACACCTGAATCCAATCATTCAATCGTCTGAACTGTCTTCACTCAGTTGATTAATTATCAGTATCACCTGTGCTCTTGCCATGTTTGGACATATTATGCTGTATTATGTTTTCACAGAGTATACCAGGGCCAATTCTAGCATTTGTAAGCATTTTACAGAATTATCATTTTTTAGACAAAAATCAACATTTGGACATTCTATAATAAGTTGTTTTTCTTTTGACATTTTTAAATATAATATAGTATGCCATTTTTTTTCAGTTTTGGACACATAATAATACAGTGTTTCTTTTTTCATATTTTTGGATATACTATACTATTACCCAGGTCCAACAGCATTTTTAGGCATTTTTGGGTGAACTACACTATGACCAATTTTTGGACATACTATGATTTGTTTTTTTTGTCATCTAGAACAGGGGTTTCAAACTGATTCAGGAAAGGGCAGAGTGGCAGAAGCACACCTGAATCCAATCATTCAATCAGCTGAACTGTCTTCACTCAGTTGATTAATTATCAGTATCACCTGTGCTCCTGCTTGGTTGGAACAAAAACCTGCAGCCACTCGGCCCTTTACTGGATCAGTTTGACACCCCTGCAGTAGAAATTAACCCTTGAGTCCTATTTGTATGGCAGTAATATGTTAATGTATATGTGTTTTAATGAAGACAGATACTTGTCATGTTTGGATCACATTTTGTTGATACCAACTCTTTTTACAAAAACAACTTTTTGTTGTTTGAGAGCTTGTTTGACAGTTTTGTGCAGCCTGTGAGTGAGGCTGAGTTAATAACAGCTCTAATCCCTGAGGACAATAGCAACCATGTAAAGCCAAGTGCTCTCCACTCGCCACAGCCTCGTACGGAATATACACTCCTCTGTTAGATAATACACTGTAAAGAATACTCCTCTTTTAGCCACCACCCACTGCCAAGCCTGTGAGCTGCTCACTCGCTCATTTCAAGTCTGTCCATCCATTTTCTATAGGTTATCTCAGAATGCATTAGGATTTCTGATCCAGCTTTGAATTTTGATCGTTGGGTTTGAAAGTTCTTCACACCAGTTAAGTTAGTATCCACTAGCACAAAAATTCTTCAGGGGAAAACACACTATAGTACACACATTGTTTTCTATGGAGGGGTAAAATGGTGCCATATTTTAAGGGTTACAGCAGTAGGCGGCAGAAATAAAAGGATGGTTACCGCACAGTTGTTCATGGAGTTCATGGGAACAGAAACAAGATGTTCTATGATTGTGGACCCGCCTGCTGAGCCTCTGAGCAGGTTTAGGCCAGATTTTATAGGACATGTGATCAATCAATATGATGTCATTTAACCCCCTGGCATCTCCTCCATCTACCCTCCTTACTGGTGTCGTCACATCAGCAAGGAGGGTAGATTGACACCGCAGTTCATCTTTACAACTGACTAGTTCATCTGCTTGTGTGGCACGTCCAGCATGTCAAATGTCATGAAGCAAAGCAACACAGTGTGTGTTCACAACATGTCGATCCTACACTCAATTTAACTTAAAATAGTTATCTGTGATACATAAGATAAGATAATCCTTTATTGGTCCTCAGAAGGATCAATAAAAGCTTCTGATATTTTTTTTTTTTCAAAATATCAACTCAATTTTAGAGACACCCCATAGTATAACATAATAGAGCAGCATCACAAACTCGTAATGAACATAAAGTCTCATAAGCACCTCTTCATGTAGGGAGGATTTATTGCAGAACTGTTGAATGACACAGTGTTAGTCGTTTTAGCTAGGTGTGCCTAATAGACTGGCATTTGAGTGTATTTATTGGTAGTGACCGCATCAGGATCAAAACTGTTGGTTTTCAAAGATGGAAGCATGCTGTAAATGTACTCAAGAAGTTGGTTTGTGATAAGAAACCAACATGTTCTCTGGTTCTATCCGCTAGTTTTGAGCCTGAATGGTCTCCAGAGTGATTAATATTGGTCACTTTTGGAAGTGACATAGAAACGAGTGGCCTGGAAGCTAGAGCTGGCTCAATATTAATATTTGATTGTGGTTTCTGGAACAAGTAGATTTTCTCTCTAGTCTCCTAAACTGCTTCCAATTGGATTCATCCCTTGCGGAAGTGATTAAGATAAAAGTAAACTACAGTGGTCCCCACAGTGAGAAGCAGGGTGTAGCGCATAGAAGAAGTCTCAGGAGACAGCCGCATGGTTTAAGTAAAGAAATGAAGGCGAATTACTGGACCACATCATCTCAGGTGGAGGCTTGCTACAAAGCCCCCCTTGTCCTGTCCGCATGTGTTTGACACCCTCTTAACCATATCCACGCTCCTTACACACTCATGTAAACACACACAGTGGTTTACAAGGGGAGCTGTTTGCTCATTTGCATGCTAATGGCCTGACACATTCCAAAGGAGAGAATGTGAGAGTGACAAAAGCATTGTCTCTGTGTGTGTGTGTGTTCCTGCTGTTTCTCGGCTCTGTGACAGCCATAAAACAGGAGTTCTCATGATAAAAATGCCCCTGTGAATGAAAGAAGTGCAAACAGAGCGACACCACGAACCCTCGTAAACACAGTAAGAAAACACAGTCCTTTTCAAACAGGCGTTTACACACCGGCAGACAGCGAGACTCAAGTTTTACTGAAACAACCTTAACAACTTAATGTTTCTTCTCTACTCGCTTCCTTAATAAATTCTTCGGCTAATCTTAGTATAATGCATGACAAGACCTTTGGTTATTATGCCCAACAGTGACCCCACAGGTCGCTTTCAGGAATTATATTAATTTCAGGTTGCTGCAGCACAATCTGCATGTGCATCTTCAATGATTCCTGCAAGACACTGTTGCTGCTGCTATCACTGCTGCTGGGGGACCAGAGCAAGGAAACGGTCAGATGAAAATATGGGGGTTATATAAACATTATATAAACCCAACCAACAGTTGCAACAGCAGACCATGAAAAAAAACTGGAAAACATTGATGAGGAGAATACATCTCATCAGTGGGTTATTATCTTATCTTACCGATGTTTTTTTTTTCATTCAAAGCTTCTTTTCCGGTTTTTAAATGAAGCTTCAAAATGTCCATCCCATTTTATCACATGATCACCATAAAACGAACAAAAAACAAACATAAATACATATATGGTTATATGCCACGCTCTGAAATGATCAGTAATGTTTGGATCACGCCAGTTAAAACAATCCTAATCAAGAGTGTTTCTTAATGCTATTTATTCATGTATGAAACTAAGGATTTTTAATTATGGCATCTGTCTAAAAAAAGTCAAACAAATTCATTGATATAAATAATTCCATGATTAAACCCGAAAATAAAACACCTGATTTATGGAAAAACAATTGACGGATTAAATGATAATTGACAGTTGAGGCCTGAGTCAAATCCAAAAGTGCTCCGTCCTTTGTCCAGAGAAAGTGCCCTTCACCGACCAAAGGAAGACACTGTGACGTCACCTTACAGGATTTCAGGTCAATGATTTTCCCAACTATCTCCTGCTGTGTTTTGGGTCTGCTGGTGTGTGATAACGGCTGCTCGTGATGTGTCAGGTCTCTCATCTTCCTCAGTCCTGCTGACCCCCCTCCCCATCCCTCTCTCTGGTTATATAACACTGTAAATCCTAAAGTACCATCTGGTACCAACAACACTATCCATCACTAATTGTTGCTGATGCACATGGCAACAATCATCAGAGCTCTCTCTCTCTCTCACACACAAACACACACACACACACACACACACACACAC
>CAFUXE010000101.1:80753-104381 GCA_903364295.1 Serranus cabrilla | reverse complement strand
CACAGCCTCATGACTTCTATGTCACTACTGTTATGCTTCAGCAAACTCTAGAATTTCTTCATGCAGAAGTTGGCGAAGTTCATTCTAACTTGGGTTGGAAAGATTATAGATGTGTTATAGATGGGCCACCTTTTGCAGTAGGAAGGGAAGCTAAAAGTGTTGTGTGTTTCAGTTAGGGTGTCCACCAAAAGCAACAAAACAAGTCCATGTCCATGTCCACAGCTACAGCACATTTTAAACAGTTTCACACTCAGTTTGCGTGACACTCACACATCTGGGTCTCAAAATTCTCAAGAATCTGTTGGTCACAACTAGACTTGACTTGCAACTGAACCGTGATTCACTGAAAAAGAGTCTAAACAGACAGAAGCAATAGATTAATCCAAATTATATTTAGATTCTGGGCTTCTCACAGGAAAGGTAGTGGGAAATGTAGCTATAATGGCTGTATCTCGCTCTCTCTCTCTCACACACACACACACGCGTATAATCAAAGGCTTCACCCGAACACCTGGCCTGGAGGAGTGAAGCAGGGATGAAGGGATGAAAGGTGAACGGCGAGCCACTTGAGGTCGAGAGATACAGACAAAGACGAGAGGCGAGAGAGAATGAGCCGGGTTATTGCTGCGGGTATGAGAGTAAAAGCAGCAGATCTCACAGCAGATCCGATAGATGTTTACACCTTCAGGCACAACACAAACTCTGGCTCTCTGCTGCTCTCTCTTCATTTGCAGCCGCGGTTTTTGCCTTCAGAAGATTTTTGTTTTGTTTCTGTCTTGAGCTGACTCTTGGTCTTTCTTTTGTCTTTCTGTCTTTGCTCTTTTTCGCTTCTGTCTTATATAAACCTGTCAATATCATCCAACCAGCCTGTCCGTCCTCTTTCCTTTCCATACATGTACCATAGGGCTGGGCGATATGGACCAAAAGTCATATCCCGATATATTTAGGCTGAATATCGATATACGATATATATCCCGATATTTTTTTCTGCAAAGTGAGAGCAAATGTTCAGTCAAAGTAGAAGCCAAATATGACATGTCACGAGTAGTTTTATTGAAACCGGCTATTTCAGTGAACAGTGGCAAAATCAAATGAATAAATAATAAACAGGTTTCTTCACCAGGTTCATGAAAAAATGCTCAGTTGTTCAAATAATAAAATGTAAACATAAATACTGTATAACAACAGGAGTACCTTTTTTTAAATTAAAGCTCCGGAAGGTGCACATTTAAATAAAAATATATCTTAAATAAAAATAGCCTTAATGAATGCTCAGAAAAATGTGTCCAGTGATGACGTCATCGCCGGAAAGGCTCTCGTTTATCTCGTGGTGGTATTGCCCTCATCATTTGCTTTGGATACGGTCAAACCTCGTGCTAGCACTGTAAGTGTAAGTGACCTCTAGTATGAACATATGATTCTATAAATGCGTTGTTCTTATGTATATTTATTCATTTTTCTGAGCATTCGTTAAGGCGAGGTTATTATTTATTCATTACAGCTGACGCTAAATTTGGGATTTTATTTTGAAAAGGCGCCTCGTGTGAAACACAAACATCCGGATCTTATCGGCAGTGAAAGTGTCTGCACCTATAAAATAATATTTAATAACTCAAAAACGGCTGCAGGACAAACGACAGTTTTAACGGCACAAACCAGCACAAACGAAGCACTAACGAACGGTACCATTTCGGGTCCAGTCTGAGCAAATGGGGGGCTGGGTGAACTCTGGATGACCTATAAAATAATATTTAATAACTCATTAACGGTTGCAGCACAAACGTTATTTTTTACGGCACAAACCAGCACAAACGAAACAGACTATCTTCCCGAAATTTTGCGTGGGGTTGGGGGCCAGCTTCAGAGTGCCGAGTCTCTTCCTGCCCCTCCCCCCTCTGTGCACGAAAGAAGAGGGGCGGGGGCACGCGCAGCAGTGCAGTGCAGAGAGCTCCGGGTAAGCAGCGCAGCAGACCAAGGATCACAGCGCAAATTTGAACTATATCGATATATGTGATATAGTCTAATTCCATATCGCATTTAAAAATATATCGATATGATATTTATATCGATATATCGCCCAGCCCTAATGTATGCATAGATTCAAATGTAGAACAACATGTCTTTTTGGTCCTTAAAGGCCTACTGAGGAAGTAGCATACTATCAAACAGCTTAAGGTAGCAGTAGGTGTATGATACAGTACAAGGCAGCATTTAACAGGTTCATTTCCACACATTTAAGCCCTCTAAACTAAACAGCTTCAGACTCCATTAGTCATTGCTTTCCAAAGAACGATTTCCAATCTGACAATGCTATCTGACTTCCTTCCTTCCTCTGTGGCTCCCAGGCACAAGTTCATTTGTGCCTCACAGATATACCGTTTTGTTTTGTTTTATTTTTAAGGCTTTGTAATTTCCTAAACCAGCTGGTCACTATAGGAGTAAATAGTGCATTTGCCTGGGACTATTTTCAAAGGCTGATTAATCCACATCAAGAGTATTCATGGTCACAGGATGGTGTATGTGTGATTGAGTCCAAATGAACTGCAGTGTTTGGGTTCTTGGGAATTAAAGGAACATTTCACCGGTGAGACAGTGGGGCTCATTGATGAGCCTTTAATAGATTTTTAACAACGGCGTTCTGTCACAAGAGAAGAAGATAACAAGCTTTGATACACACACTAGTTGTTTACAGATATATGGACTGTTGGTTTGGCTCTGCACATGGGATTTATTAACAATGATAAAAATATAGAATGTCACCACACTTATGCTTTAATGCTAGGAATAAATGGTTCCACACGTACGTAAACGATCTTTTTCCTCTCCGTTTTCCCTGGCAGCGTATCAGGAATATTTGCGTCCACACGGATCCGTCTCAATACGCTACTTCATATGCCAGGCCTATAGGTGGCGCTGTTTCAATTTCAGAAATTCACAAAAAAACGGAGAGGAAGAGACAGAGCATGCGCACTAAGCTTGAGCGCTGTTTACAAATCGGCAGCAGAAGAACTCATCAGTTCATGTCCATCAGCCTTTTTTGCTCAGCGTGGTGGCTCAGGAGCATGATAACAACCCCAGTAACCCTAATAGGCTCAATATCTTCTCCAGTAGGAACACGAGCATGTAGTCCGCCATTGTTGTTGATGTTGTTATGAGACGTCTCGTGGGATATAGCAGGTGGAAGGCTAAGCTCGAGGGGTGTGGCGATGACATCATCGAAACGCAGATATCCGTCTTCACCGTCCACACGAACATGCAAGGGATGCGTTTGCGGATTTATTCACCCTGGGACCCGGTTTCAAAAAAGTTCGTTTTCGGGCTATGCGTTTACGGGATTCGTGTGGACGGTCAGCCTAAACGAAGCAAAACATCTGCGTTTAAGGCAAAAATCGTCTCCGTGTGGACGGCGTCACGGTCGACAGAATAAACTGTTTGCATATGAATGCCCATAATGCCAGTCACAAATGAAATGCTGGAGCTGGAAGACCCGCCTGCAAGATCCTAGTCAGGTACAGAGGGGGAGTTGTGTACAAGACTAGGATGGTGTGTTTTATCAGGAATGTGAATGGAAACACATCCAACATGCTAACACACATGCGACCACATCAGTTAGATGTGCTGATAATGTGTGCTTTGAAGCCATGGTGGAACTAATTGTAATACACCTACCAGTGCCGGTTTTGCCAGTGTTTGTACAGTGAAATACAAAATGTTTAAAATGCTCCTTATTTTTATATTGAATAACAACAAAGGGGTAAAATGCTTCCACAGCCCCCAGCAAGAGGTTTTTGTCTGTTTTAAAAACTGTGCAGTACTCGCACCAAAAACCACGGCTCCTAAACTGAGTTTTGAGCCAAACCATGACTTGTGTGCAACCCCTAACGAATTGAGTCATTTTGTGTTCTTTTTACAATTTACGCACTGTATTTTCCTGCAATATACGTCTTCTACCTTTATGAAAGCAGCACAATCATGGCCAGAAGTCAGAACAACCCAAAAGAATGATCTTAATCTAATTTATATATACCATACTTTTTCAAGTGCCCACAAGTGTCACGAATATGGAAAAAAAACTAACATTTTTACAACATCTCTTGTCCTCTCCTCTCTGCTCTGTGTAAACAGCCTGATGTTCTATCAGATTTTAGGTGAATATTTCTCACATCTCTGCAATATCAATCAGGGCTTCCCAATTACACTGTATTCACATTTTCAATAATTACAGCAATTTTAAGCTTTTTTTTTATTACAGGTAAAAAAGAAAACATACTTTTCCTTGGGGTTCAGAGGGTCATGTAATAAATCATAACATTTTCAAAAAAAAATGAAAATTAGGGCAAAGGGTGAGGAAAGATGTTCTCTTAGTATTAAAATTTGAACTATGTTCTTAAAAGCTTAAATTTTCCTTTCCTAAAATTGGTTTTATTCATGCATTTTTCTGTTTGTGTGTTCATTTACAGCTCCAGTCGGACCAGGATCACGGCAATGGCTTAGTCAAGTATGTTCTATCTGGCGAGGGGGCAGGCACCGTCTTTGTCATTGATGAGAATAACGGTGATCTGCACGCCACTCGCCGCCTGGATCGAGAAGAAAAGGCATTTTATATCCTCAGAGCCACAGTGGTCAACAAACAGACCGGTATAAAGCTGGAGCCAGAGACCGAGTTCATAGTCAAACTCCATGACATCAACGACAATGAGCCCCACTTCAGCAAAGACGTTTACACCGGCAGTGTACCCGAGAGGTCTGATATCGGTAAGGACAACTCTGACCTCTGACCCCTCTGGGTTATGGTGGTTTTTATTGTATGTTAGATATCCTGTTAATTATTTTATTAATAAACCAGATTTTTGTCAATGTCTATCTCTCAGGTACATCGGTCATCCAGGTGACAGCCACAGATGCTGATGATAGTATGTATGGGAACAGTGCCAAGCTGGTGTACAGCATCAGCCAGGGACACCCGTACTTCTCTGTGGACCCAAACACAGGTATGTTTGACAGAACCATCCTTTACATTCCCACTCCCTGTGCTGTAGATCAGTGGTTCTCAACTGGTCTGGCTTTGGGACCCACCATCACCCCGCAATGACAAGCGAAATCGAAGAAAATGTTCAACTTCTAGAATGTATTTAATGAGTGCAGATTGAACCTGGGATAGTGCAGAATAACACAGTATGCCAACACAACAAAAGTTTAATGATAAATGATGCTAGAGAGGAAAATATTCTCTTTTACACTAAATTAGCTGCATTTTAATGTAAAAACAAATCTTAGATAACGCAACATACTTTATTTTAATAGACTCAACAGTGCTTTCAACATTAAATAAAAAAGTCCAACTAGTGTGAATAAGTTTCAAAAAAGACTCAAACTTTCGCCATGCTCAATTAGTATATGAAAAAAATCCCCTTCAAAATAAAACCACAGGATTTCTTTTGCCCAGGCAAAGGCCCACGATCCACTGAAAACGGGTCCACGACCCACTTTTGGGTCCCGACCCACCAGTTGAGAATCACTGCTGTAGATACTGGTTATTATTTACAGGAAGAAAACAAAACGCAGCACCGCATATCTACAAAACAACTCATAACCACACAAGGATGCAGAGAGAAATAAACATCAGAGCTCTTTAAAAAAAAAAATCTTTAAAAAACAGCGTGCAAGCACACAGGGATAAACACCTTTCAGACTGAATTCATGCCTCTTTACAAACCATGAACAAATAGAATGTGCTGTTAAAACGGCACAGTGCTGTTAGTTTGAGTTCCAACCAGTTACAAGAGAATGCCTCGTTTCATCCAGGCTTTTTGTTCATTTCAATGAAAGAAAAAACCTTACTCTTAAATTCCACTCACCCTTTCTGGAGAAACACCATGCCTCTGTTGAAACAGGCTCATACTGATCATTTCAAACGTTCCCCTTTTTCTTTTCTTTTCTTTCATAAATAAATCATATTTCACTAAAAGCCTCACTGTTAACTGATCTGTTCCTTTGGTGATTTCTGCTGTTAATGCAACACTTAATGCAACACATTTAGTATAACAGCACAACAGAATCATGTCATACTCACCACTCTGCTGCCCTCTTCTCTAATTGAAATACTATTTTCATTCAGTAATTATCTGCACTTTGTCTCTTATTAAGCGTTTGCTTTCATCATTGCCACCGTCTAACCTTTCCGTCTGTGCCTCTAACTATGTGAATACTGACTTCTAAGATTTTCTTTCTGTAGACCCATTTTTTTTTATTTATCAAAAGCAGCCAGCTCTGAACTTGTGCTTCTGTACTAAACACACAGAGATGAAACTGATATCAGCCCCTCTATCTGACGGCATACTTTAGCAGTTATGACCAAGGCTTCGCTCTGCTAGCATTACAAAGCAGAGAGAAATCAGCGTCAAAAGAAAGAATAAAAACTCTGACCTCAACCAGCTTTAAGTCAGATCTACAAGAAGCGACAAGTAAAACATGAGCCACTAACACTCAAATACAGTATCTCATTTACATTTGGATTGCTGGCTGTAAATTCCACTTTCAGATCTCACTCCCCACTGTACCAGCATCAGTATGGACAAGTAGCAGCAATAGGATGTTATACTGTTTTCTTACACTACAAGAGCTAGTACACACAGAATTCTGCTCAACCCGTGCCTGATCTCATGTACTTTCTCTGTAAAAGTTAGTCATCCATTTAGATAATCAGTGCTGTAATCTCCCTCTCTCTGCTCATCTGTTTGTTTCTAACCAATAGAAGAGTCCGGGTCCTGGCCAGATTACTGCTTGCCTGGATTAAACAGATATATTTGACCATGTTGTCATGGCACTGACAGGAAGGGAGATATGAAGAACAACAAGGATATTGAAGCAAATATAAATTAAGGGAATTATTTAACATATTGGGAATTTGTTTTGCTTTCTTTCTGTGAGAGAGGTGGGAATACCAGCAGCTGGATGTTCTGTTAGCTGGTACATAATACAGATCTGCTACCATGTACAAAGAGCTAACAGTAAACAGTCAGGTGTGGATTAAATGCAGCATAACCTCTTGTCAATGGCAGGCTGATAAAAACTACTATATAGAAAGGAAATGACCGAATACATATACATTAAATGACTTTTGCTGAACAAATCATAAATTGTGTCAAATTAAATTTTTTGGAATTAACTTTTTGTACAGATGTGTATCAAATAATTTAAATAGGGATAAAAATCCAAACGAACTTCTGGCTCTATCAATCTCAACAGCCTGATCTCACAAAATTATGTCACCACAACTTCTTAACATCGAATTTTGTGCTTGTGGCACGTAATGTGTGAAAATTAGAGGGGCGGGATGGGTCGAACGAACAGCGTAAATAACTTACGTTGTTTTACATAACTTACGTTGTTTTACGTAACGTACGTTGTTTTACATAACTTACGTTGTTTTAAATAACTTACGTTGTTTTACATAACGTACGTTGTTTTAGATAACGTACGTTGTTTTACATAACTTACATTGTTTTACATAACGTACGTTGTTTTACATAACTTACGTTGTTTTACGTGACTAACTTAACTTACATTACTCACTTCACCCTCATAACTACAGCATTGATGTACATTTATCTACGTATTTATTTATTAGATTATCTCGACATTTTTTTCCTAAACCTTTTGTACAACCGCAAACCATACGTGTATGTATAATGACGTGTGTGCTATTTTTAGAACGCTCAACAAACAAATGTAACACACTGTATTAACAGTGAGTTTAAGAGGTGTTTGAAGATGTATTTATTTTTTAAGTTGGACAGAGCCAGGCTAGCTGTTTCCCCATGTTCCCCATGCTAAACCCGCCCTGACTTCAGCTCTGCACCGACATGACACCGATATTCATTTTCATAAAACAGATTAAAACAGAAGTGACTTTATCCCTTAACGCGCATACACCAAATACCAAGACATGGTTTAAAATGCAACCTCCGTGTCAGATGATTTGAACTATTGTAGTTATGCCCATTTCATCAGTAGAACATGTGTAGCAAGGTGCGTATTGACAGGAAAATACAAAATATCAGTATGACAGATGGCATGGTCTCCTCTTAACAACCCACAGAAAAAAACAAGAGCAAAACACAACTGTTGTAGTCGAGAAAGTCAGCTGTGTTCCCTCCAGCCTTAGCTTGACAAATGCATTTTAATTGGAAACAGCATGTTCTCTGATTGTTCTACGAAGTTTAGCTTGATGTAGCGTTCTGGTCAGAAGAGGGGGTGAAGACAAAGCAATGTGAAAAGAGAAAAATGCACAGCAGAATTTTAACAATGTCATTTTTACTTTGGTTCAGGTGTGATCCGGACAGCCTTGGGTCCTGGTGACATGGACCGCGAGCAAAGGGAGCACTACCAGGTGGTCATCGAAGCTAAGGATATGGCGGGGCAGAGAGGAGGGCTCACTGGAACCACAATGGTTAACATCAGCCTCACTGATGTCAACGACAACCCTCCCCGCTTCACTCAGAGTAAGACAACAAATGATGAAACACTGAGTCACACACTCTCATCAATTATACAGGTCTGAAGCAGAGAAGAAGGCAGGATAACTGTTTTTTCTACACCTTGGTAATTATGAACGGTTCACCCGGCACAATCATAAGCTCCTGTCTCTGAGATTGTTTCAGTGGAAAACTGTTGTTAGCTTAAAATTGAACAGCACAAAACAAAAGGAACAAAAAAGGAAACAAGATGTTGGTTTTTGTCCACAAATCCAAAAATGCCCCCTCAGGAATTAATAAAGTGTTGCATTTAAAATTGCAGCACCTGCTACAATATACAAACAATGAGCAGTATAGGCACAAAGTGCATTTAACACACAACTCAGAGGCCACCTCTGGAAGCAATTTATATCTTTTCATCTAACGAGAAAAACAAATCTAATTTCATGTTAATTTCATTTCATGTCCATTAACATGGACAGCACACTGATGTTATTGTTACTGAGGTTATTGAGTGACAAGAAACTTCTGGTTTTAATTGCATGTGTCACTTACTCCACTATATACTATGCTGCTATATATAATATGCTGGTTTAAAGGATTCAGAAGTTGTCAGATTGACATCTGCAGCATGTGATTTAAGTCATTTTCTTTCATCTTTGCCTGCTGTGCCAAAGGCTCATGGTCTATAGTTTATATTTAACACTTCAGGGGTCAGCCATTCAGAACACATAAGTGCTTCTAATGTAAAGATTTTAGCTAAACTGCGGCCTGTGTAGTGAAAATGGCTCATCAATCAGGATCTAAAAAAAGAAAATCAAGTGTGTAGCTAGAAGGAGAATCTGAAAAGAGCAGAGAGACGTGAGGTGTGAAGCAGCGCCAGGTATGAAGGTGACAGCTGAAGGTGACAAATGTGATGAGCTAAGCAGAGTAGAAAATAAATCCTGTTGCAGTAGGCTCAGTATAAAGCCAGAGTGAAAATATATGACTCTACTTGCCCTAATGCATCCATTGGTACCATATAATACTGTCTTGTCAGGAAGCTTTAGAATACTGCAAAGTTCGGCAAATCTTGGTGAGGAAAAGACGGCGTTGCCATTTTTCTGTGTCGTTGGTTAAAGTAGCCCTTGAGGTTTAATGGATGAAAAAAAATATTACTTCACTTAGATTTGATCTCATATTTCAATGCTGTATAGTATTTTCTTTACATTTTTTTTACTTTAATTTTTGTTCCTCCTTGTTTGTTAGGAGGGACATTCCTCCATTTCTTCTGAATGGAGGATTGAAATTGTCAGAATGAATATGTGTGCAAACCAGATCCGTGGGATTTGGAAATTAGTGACTCCATCTCTGACACTACAAGGCTCTGGGAGGATGTTTAAAATGACCAGTGTTGGTATAAGAACTGAGGGTGGGGGTTGCTACTGGTGCTGGAGTTGGTTTGGAGGCAGAGAGATGGCGAAAAACATCCTAAAACGCCATGTTGGAGAGATGGCCGACTTCCTGTTGGGTTTTGGATATGGCTCCAAGAGGCTTTTTGGTGCGTCTCCCCATGATACATATATGTACCAAATTTCGCTCCTTTGCGTGAGTGCTCCCCATAGGGTGACGCTCCATTTTTGTTGTTTTAGGCCAACAGTAGAATATGTAAATTTACACCAGGATTGACGTATATTACAAGTTTGGTGAGTTTTTGAATATGAAAACGCCCCCAAGTAGGCTATTTATTTTTAGGAATAAATCATAATAATTCCTGGTGCTCATGCCCTAATAATGAATTAAGTCATGCAGTGAAAGTAAAGTTCGTCGCCTTGATGCAGAGCTGTAAGTACGCCTGCTCACGCCTGGCATCAAAAAGTGTCTCCACAGGATGAAACATGCCCTTCAGCTGCGTTCACACAAAATCCATCAATGCAGCACCTCCCTGCAGGGCTGTGGAAAGGTGTGCAGAGGTGTTGGTGTGTTTATTTGCCCTATAATCTGTAACTGCCATGAAAACGATCAGAAAAAAACTTGATATTTTGCTGATTAGCGGCTTTGTTCTCACTACTCTCACTCTTCATTTAGTGTCTCTTGGAGACAACTTTGAATGCCGTGTTTTTAAAAACACCAACAGATATTACACAACCTCGATTCCAAAAAATATAGGACCTTGTCTGAAGCATCAATAGAACAGAATTTGGTAATTTGCTAATCCTTGGCGACATATGTTTAATTGAAACTGTACAAAGGCAATATATTGTGTTCAGACTGATTTTTTACAACAATCTTATTCTATTTTTATTCATATTTTACACAGAATCCAAACCTTTTGGAATTGTACCTTAAGCCACATGGCAGCAATTGGTTGCCGTTGGCTGACATTTTTCGGATGACTGGTGGTTTGTCTGCTCACATTGTTTCCTTGACAGAGGATAGTAGAGGTGGGTGACTGATAGCGCACTGTTTCAATAAATTGTGTCACAGCTTCTGTCAAATGAAGACTCACACATGACTGATGACTTCCTGAGCTTCACTGCTGCTCCGTTTAGTTTGACAGCTTTGGAAGTGTCGCACCTAAATTTTCTGATGGACACGTATGAAAAGAGAAGATCTTAGAAATATGTAAACTAGAAAAACATTAGCATAAGTATGAGAACATTTCCATCTGAAGTAATAATGTGGTAAAAGTAATAAACGTATTTAAGGAATCATGGATCATTCTATGTGATTCATATGAAATGTTACACAATGGACATTTTTAGCTAGACTTAAATGGTCTCTATGCCAATTATTACTTTTATAAATTAACTAATAACTTGCCGGTTTTTGTAATTTACTGAGATACAAGTTTTGCAAAACACCATCTGGCTTTTTGTCTCTTTGCTGTGTTTGGAACTTTCAATCTGTGTCTTTCTATTGGACTGTATTCAATAATTAAAATATGTGGTTATAGTTGTTGTTGTGACAGAGGTCAAAATAATAAGCCATCACAAGTCTGACAAACAATAAAGCTGCTACATCTTTTCTCTGCAGCGCAAGTTAACTGTGCACCTGTTGGCGCCTGGAGGAAAATATTTTTTAAAAAAGCAGCCAATTGGGAACAATTGAGTTTGAACGGATGTTGCCCGTAACTACTGGCTTTTATCTACCACAATTACAAATTCGCATAACAGTTATGGATCAGTAAATCACTCTACTCAGAGGCCAGATCTCTGAGATATCAGAGGCCTGAAATCGCAGCACTACAGCCATAGTAGTGCACAATGAAGTTTCTAACTAACTCTATGAGTCATCCTGTCCGTCACAGCAGGAGCACTGTTCCCTCCCAACATGTTCATTCATTAAAAGTCCGGCCTTTTGTGCTGGAGAAGTGGAAATGAGTTCAGCAGTTGTATGCGTCCTTCCAGGGGAATTACACCAAGTAACATTAATTCTTCCCGAAAGCCTTCTTAATCAATTAAACTTAATTAATCCTTAATCACAGGAGCATTCTCACTGTAAACATGTGGGCTTTGTACCAAGAAGCACAAACTCTCTGCAGTGTGTAAGCTACAGACAGGCTGTGAATCCAATCTAAATAAAAAAAAATGAACTCATAATTGTCGTTGATTAATTTTGTAGTGATAAAAAATTCTGTTATGAGTTTTCAGGGACTGAAACACAGGCAGTTTCACCCATCACTGTTGAAACTTACAGGGAGTTCCATGCATTAAAAGACAGTAAAAAGTATAGCAATTTCCAACATAGTAACTCAAGAGCCAAAATGAAATCTGACAGCGTGCACTTTGGATTATCCAGAGTAACAAGAGCCCTGTCTCTGGAAAAAGATGTTGCTGCTGAATTTTTTAAACGTCACTTTTTTTAGTGCTGCGAGCCGAGACAGGATCAGGGCAAAGCAGGCGGCTACCCTGGGGCCCCCGTCCCTCGGGGGGGTCCAGAGGTTTCCTGTGTGCCAATGAGTTTGTGGTAATTTGATGAAATGAAAATGTGTTTGGGAATATGCACCACAAGCCCACAATATAACCTGAAGTGACAGGAACCTGAAGCTTGCCACCGCATTTTGATTTTCATGTAATCTTGAGGGTCTCTTGAGTTTTTATTATTTAAGTCAGTGGAATGCAAAAAAAAAAGTGCATTATGTATTAATCAAATTAACATGAGTTGTATCACGGCCACAGACAATTCTTAGTTCTGGCTGGCTTTATGAACTGGACATACATCTGTTGACTTGTTACTCAGGTGCAGCAGCTGCTGATGGATTTTCTTCCTGCAAAATGTGTGTGTGGGGTTACCAGCTTTTACTAGTAGAATTGCATATGATTAAACCTGGCTAAACCCAAATATTCACCAGTGCTTAGGAATGTTCCCTGATTACCTGCAACGATTCTGCATTCTGCAGACAGACTTCCACATTACAAATCAGGCATGCAAGCGCAACATACAAAAGCAACCAGTTAAAAAGCACTTAAATCACTTGCTCTAAGCCCCAAACAAAAAAGCCCCATAAGTCAGCCATGCAATGACAGTTCATTCAAAGCTTAGTACCTGAGCGTTGGTACTTTCCCCACATTTTTCAAATTGGAGCTCTTCTCAGTAAGTTTTTGTGGTCAGGCAAGTCAGCTTTTATATGTAGTGCATTTTATACATGGATAATTTAATGGGTTTTAGCTGTGCTTTGGTCGGGCTTTTAGGCTGCAGAGAGGGATTAGAGGTTAAAAAAGACATGTATTTTTTCATTGAAAAAAATGTCTGCAGATTAGGAAAGAAAACTTTCTAATGCCGCCTCTCAGTGTTTTTATTATTACTTGTGTGCCATAATGATGTCATGGTTTTGAGTTCAAATATTTTTATTTGCAGGCTTTTCCAAGCAAAAATTGATTTCAAGGATTGTATCGTGACCAGTATCAAAATGTAGCCTGCATCCATATTTATTGCAATCATGGAACATACAGCTTGTCAGTTACCATACCTTACCTAACGGACACACAGCAAACATGGTAGTGATTATTATTTCAGAAGGAGAACTACTTGATTTCTGGATCTCTCTCATAAATATATTACAAGGGACCAAGATTACAATTTTGCCCTAAGGCCCCACAGCAGGATAATCTGAAGGAAAGCAGACAGAAATCTCAGAGATACTCGAACCATTGGTTTGATTTTACTGAGGGGAAGTGAGACAATATCGTTTTTTGTCATTTCAGTGAACTAACCCTTTAAGTCAGGGGTGTCAGACTGATCCAGTAAAGGGCCGAGGGGCTGCAGGTTTTTGTTCCAACCAAGAGGAAACACACCTGAATCCAATCAATCAAATCACCTCAGCTGTCTTCAATCAGTTGATTGATTATCAGTATCACCTGTGCTCCTGCTTGGTTGGAACAAGAACCTGCAGCCACTCGGCCCTTTCCTGGATCAGTTTGACACCCCTGCTTTAAGTGGTCGAATATTTGTTTAAAGTATGAGGTTCAAAGTTCATTCTTGTCCTGGAGGAAAGCAGTTAAGAAAACAGTCTCAACGCATGTTCTGGTAAGTAAGTGCTGTGGAGCTTTCAATCATACCACATGGGGCCCTATTGCACTATTCTGTAGTGCATGGTCTGAAGTAGTTAATGGTTAGCCTGGGTGCAAGGGGCTTGGGGTTGCATTTAGTCTCTTAATTAATCACAGATGTGTTTTGGTCATACATGAATGAAACCATTCAGTGTCATCTCCTATTCCCTTTAAAGGCCAGGTGCACCTGTACCTTGCCTGCTGCTTTTTTATATGGCGGATTCAGCAAATTGGAGAAGCGAGCTGTTTTCTGCTGAGGAAACAAATCTGCCTGTTTGCTAAGTGAAAGCGCAGCGCAGCAGTGACTTTGACAGGAACCCTGAGTGCACAGGGACAGCTGGCATTAGTCTCCAAACCATCTGACAGGACACTACAGAAGTTACATCCTGCTGGGACAAACAAAGTTTCGCATCGGGATTCGTCGTTATGTGGCAGATGTGTGAGCCTCTAGCTCTGCAAGCCCCAGACCCCAACGGGCCAATCAGGCTGGGCTCAACACGCCCAGGTGAACAAACGGGGGAACTTTGACCCAGGAGAACGGAGTTTGTGTCCCCCAAGTGAAAACACAAGTAAACGCCTTTTAACGCAACTTCGGGTTTTTTACGTAACTGACGTTGCTCACAGTTCGTGAATCACGTTGTTTTTTTTACGTAACTTGCAGTAGTCACATCAACCTCAACGACTTCACTTTCGGCTCTAACGTACATTTATTAAACTGTCTTTGTAACGCCTAACCCGGAAGTTTGTTGTCCTGAACCTAGGTTAGCGGTTTTCTTGCTTAAATTCACAGAAACTCGAGCCGTTTTTTACAACGTGAACCATAAGTGTACGTATAATGACGTGTGCTATTTTTAGAAAGCTCGTGCTTGTGACAAATGGGTCATATGGGTCATTATGGGTGGTATTGACATGGTGGTATTGGTCTATTCTGTCGTTTAGGTTGGAGGTCTTTTTGATTGGACACTGTGGTGTGAAATGTGAATGAACACTGAACCTCAGCCTGTTAATCCAACATGGATGAGATTTATTTAAAGAAAACTACCCACTATGCTGCATTGTACTTAGTTGTCAAGACAACATTTCTTACGCTATATTACCGTCACTCAGCTACACAGCAGTTACATCTGTCAGAACTGGTTTGTATGGAGCATCTCAGTGTAAATCATTACTAATCCCACTTAAGTAGAAGCATTATAACAGAGGAAGTTTGAACGTAGCAACAGCTGGCATGAATGTGACAGATTTTCATCAAGAGGTGTGTGTATGTGTGTGTGTTTCTGTGTTTGTGTGTGTGTGCCAACCAGCAGTCAGCAGCGCCCATAGCAGTGTAAAAAGAAGTGAGTAAATTACTTCTGCGTTGGCCTCGATCAAGTCAGTCATTCTTCTAATCCTCGTGAATTGACATGAAGGCAGCTCTCCAGCTCTCTGCCTTGCTGGATCCATCTCTTTATCTTCTAATTGTTTTCCATCTCCATCCCTGCCTCATTCAATCACAGTCTCTGTATCAGAGTTTCAGTCTCTTCCTCCTCTCCACGCACCATTAGCAGCCATTCACCCACTGTTTCCTTCTTCACTGTAGGGCCTGCCGGAATGATTACAAGTGGCATTTTCATTCTGTTTAAGTCTCCACGCTTCACACACACATGCTTGTATACTGTGTTTCCCGTCCCTTAACTCCACATCCTGTCCTCCACTCTGAAGGTTCTCATCAAAGTAGAGCACACCAGTCGCACACACCTTGGCCCACACATGTCAATTCATCTCACTTCACAGCAAGACTCCAATCAGTGATGTTGGTGCTGGAGCCCAGAGGTAACACAATCTCCAACCAGCCAGAAAGAAAACTGAGTGGAGATGAAGTCTGCTTCTCCTGTCTTTACCTCTGGGCTCTCTGAGGTTTCACCACACTCCATGCCTGTTTTACTGTTGTTGTTTTCTTAGCATTTTGCTAAGAAATTGTTACATAAATAGACGACCAGAAATATTGAAATCGTAAAGTAAAATAGCTTTCGATGGTCATGTTGTTTTAGTATATATGCCATATGTTTGCAGAGCCTAAATATTATATATGCTGCCCCTGAGCACCAAATGACTGTCATTTATTTATTTTTTCTTTGATCTACGCTTCAGTCACATACAGACTGTTACTTTTAGGGACAATGACATGAATCTTTTGGCTGAGCACATTATCCTCATCGTCTCTTATTTTTGTATACAAACTGCAATTCATACAGAAATCTCCAAAATGACAAAAGTTTTAAAACCAAATCACAGCATGGCTTGTTATTTGTTTTTGTTTTTTTGGCTTGGCTTGTTTGGTTTGGCTATGTTTATTTGGCTTGTTAGTTTGGTTTGGTTTTGCTTGTGTGGCTTAGGTGGTTTGGCTTGGTGGGTTTGTTTTGGTGAGTTTTATTTGATGTTGGTTTTGTAGTTACATTTGGTTGGCTTTAATTAAGCTAGTTGGTATGTTGGTGGTAGGTTGTTGGTTTAGTTTGATTTCAGCTCTGAAACATAACTGTCATGAACTCACTGTTCAGTGTGGACAGACAGCTGAGGCCTGTACTAAGAAGCTGGATTTGAGGGTTAGAGAGGTAACTTCAGCTTTAACTCTGGGTTTTTGGTATCATGAAGGTGGTTCTCTTCTAATCTAGCTAGATTACCATGGCAACTCATGCCGAGATGCTAACCTTGTCAGGAACAGGTTATGTTCTAGATAAGAGATCAGCGTCTATAAAATCACCGCCTACTGACCAATCAAATCTCTTGGAAAAAGGCATCACTTTTTTGGAAGATCCTGTGGACCTTGGTGGGCGGATCGTGTGAAGGTCTCTGAGGAGGGCAAGAGTTTAGAGACTGACAAAACATGTTAGATTTCCCTGAAGAATATTTTTATGAGAGATACAGATTCTCAGCAGGGTTAATAAGTTGTTAATATAAAGGTGTTGAGTCATTACGTTACATTAATATCACCAAGCTAGAGTTACTGTTGTAGAGTTATTGTATGTATCATAGCTGCAGTCAGCTGATGTGTGAGGTTCGTGTTTGTCACTGAACTACATTTGTAGTGTTCTGTGGACATTTAAACACACAGTCTCTAACATGACTCTTCTGTAAAATAATGTAACATACATTAATACTTCATTATTAAAAATCAGTGTGTTTACATTAATACTTCACCATATTATTAATCAGTATGACATTAACTTGCATATGAAATGCTGTATAATTCCTTAAAAAACAACGTTATCACATTATGTTTTATGCTTTAATGATTTGCTGATGTCTATTTTAAACTGCCAGTATATTAGGTACAGCTAATTTAATACTGATACATATATATTTTTAATTCAAGTATTCACACTTGTTAGTTTCTGCCAAAATGTATCACGTAGCTGATGTAGAGTACCAGTATTGCTTTAAGCTGTGATAATTATTAATATTCTTCATAGAAGTGGGCAGTTTTTTTCCGGTGGTTGAGTCAAATGACGCTCCCAACGCCCCTTTTATGAGAACGCACACTGAACCTGAAGAAAGAAACCCTGGGTTAACTGAGAAAGTTGACAACCACTTTCATGGTACCACTTATCCGGGACTGTGGATCCTGGGTATGTAGAACTGGCTTTGTAGTAGCTAGCCTAATACAGAGAAACATATGTAAATATGTGTCGTGAAGGTAGTTAAATGAGCCCTTGTTAAATAAGATAGTTGGTGCTGGCAGCTGCAGCTGTGGCAGTGTGATAATGTGTGTACTGTGTTTACACATTAGCACACACTTTATCTCACTCTCTCTCTATGTGGCTACACACACACAAACACATAGAAGTATACCAAAACAGAAGCAGGTTGAGTACTGTCTGGCTGCCAGGGTGTATGACGCCTGCTGTGTCACAGCAGCATATAATTACTCACTCAAGTGGTTTATACACACCACTAGATATCTGAGATGGAGTGTATGCACACACACACACACGTACACACACACACATATCCCGAGCAGAGGAAAGCGTCCTGATATGGAACTGCCTCGGGTTCTTTCAGCAGAGTGACATCTCATTTGCATTAATTTAAACGTGTTTGTGTGCTTGGACTCCATTCAGTGAGTCAATGGAGCTGCATTTTTCATACAGGAAGAGGTTGTGTTTGTTTCACAATGAGGAGGAAAACTCTTAGCGAGGCCATCTCAAACTGCCATAACAAACTGATGGCAAAACACAGTGTTAGCGCTTATTCCAGAGAACAAAGGGATACATCACGCTCACAAAAATACATTGAAATGCTTTTTTTTAATGATAGTCAGCAGTCTGGCAGAGAGACATTGTTCCAGCGCCTGGCTTCCATCAGCATTTACACTACTTTTTTTTTTAAAGAATGCTCTTTTGTTCTTGCTGTCTACCTGTCTAACCTTCTTTATGAAGTTCTAAGACAACAGAAAGATGTTGTTTCTTCTTTCAGCATATATGCCGTCATGATTTTTTCCAGCAGAGACAAACTTTCTTGACGTCTACGTTTGAGTTGATGTTGTGCATCCATTCTCTACGGCCTGCTTTACCTGCTCCATTAGTGACTCACCCCATATGAGAGGGTGGATTAATAGGGTTCTTAATCAATAGCAGTCAGTCGGCCTCTATACTCACTGACTCAGGTGGAGATTTTCTGGTCAAGCTTGTATGAGTACCTTTTAATCCCAGTAACATTTTAAAAGGGCCTCTAAGGGCCATATTAGACAAGAAACACAAACAACTACCTAAGTGGACAACAGAACAAATCCCTCCCAAAAAAAAAACCCAAAGGAAAGCATAATTTAAAAAACTACCTTAAGAGGAATTATATGAGACAAAAAAAAATCCCCCCAGTGTTAAAAGGCAACAATGAGCAAATGACAAGACAGTGGCTCATTGACACAATCATACATTGTAATATTGCATTTATAAGATAAAAAGAAGCAGTGTTACGATCCTCGGGGATCGTTGTTTGTTTTTGTGCTTAATTCTATGTATGAGTAAGGACCGCGGTGACGTCACCAACGCTGTCAGAGGGAATCCCCACTGGACACGCCTCCGCGTCATCAACCGCACCTGGTCGCCGGGTTCCTCTGGTTCCTCCCTCCTCCCATATGATTGGTCCGGGCACCAATCACTCGCCGCCACACCCTCCAGCCCAGCCTTAAAAGCCGTTTCCTGCGGCTGAGCTCGCTCTCTGCTCTCTTCTCCTTTGTTCTCTGTTTATCGTATGGTCAGAGTATTGTGTCTCTCGTTTTGCCACATTCTTGTAAATGAATTGATAGTTATTGTAATAATAACTTTGTTGATCGGAGGATCTTGTTTTCTGTTTGAGTAATGGTAATGTTAACGTGTCTGAGACACTAATTTGATGTTGTTTTTGGAGAACTGGGCTATAGGTTAGTTGTTTTTGTTTCACCTTTGCACCACACGTAGGTTTGTTCTTCTGTTTAGTACACATTAGTTTATGGGTGGCTGCTACTTTGTATTTCTGTTTGTGTAGGTAAGTTAGTGTAGTCAGCCAGGTTATTTTCGTTTACTTTGTTTATTCAGTTAGTTAGTTGAGTACGTGAGTTAGGGAGAGTGTTTTCAGTTCTAATTTGTTTATGATTCGGCGTCACCCGCCGCCCTCTCCTGTTATTAGTTATTGACTACCTTTGTTAAGTATTTAAACCTGAAAAAGGTCCTTGTTTTGTTTGAATATCGGCATTCGCTACCATCAAATAAACGTTTTGCTTTGCCTGATACCATCGGCGTTGTGTTACTCCTTAATCCCTAGACAAAACCACATGGGTTGTAACAAGCAGCAATATTAGGCTCAAAGGGGATGAGGAATGAAGCTGCAGCACAACAGCCTCCAGGAAGGCAAAGCCGGAGACGGCCGGCTGAGACTGTGGTCATTTGTTTTTCTGATGTTATTATGTCTATACACTTTTATCAGGGTAGATTTATTTTGTGCCACCATCAGAGTACAGAGGGATCTTAATGATTGTGCTGCACATTTTATGTCAGAGCACATTCACGTTTTATCAGCGCAAATAACACTTCACAAAGAATGGTTGATAACACCGTGAATTGAGTGTAATTTGCAGCTGCTCTCTGCCCCGTCTTGAGGACGTTTTCACAAAAAAATATTCTGCAAATGATGTTACAGTTTGCCTTTTTTTTTTTCAATTATCTAAGAGGGCATTCACACCTGAGCTGTTTGGTCCACTTGAAACATAGTCTGGTGCATTTTTTTTTTTCGGATAGTTATGATAGTGTTGGTTGGATTACGTTCCCTCACATATTCTTGATAGAGCAGTTTGGAAGCAAATCAAACCACATGAAAAATGCAACAATGTTGTAATTTCACTGATAATCGTAACGATTCCACCATAACCTTCCTAAAATAATGGTGTGAGTCATTTTTTAACAAAAGAATTTTTTTTTGCCTAAATATCATATATTCAAAATCTGGTTGAGTTTTTTGTGTTTTTTGAAAAACTCATACCATTATTTGTGAAAGCGACCTTAGTGGGAAAGCATAAACGTGCTGGAGGCCAAAGTGTCGGTTGTGATTGATGAAGCTTTGGATTGTGTTGTTTCTTTTCTAACTCACCAGGATGGGCCTACCTAACTGCAGCTGTATCAATAAGTGTGTTACAAGAGATAAGGGAAACTATGTGTATTTTTTATGGCACATATTTACGCACAAGACACAGTAGTGTATCCTAAATGATTCTTTAAATCTCCAGAGTTAGACACGTAGAAAGGATCAGTCGGGCTCCAGTGTCAATCAATGTTTTGTGTTCTTCTACACATCCAAAAGGTCGCACACTGTGTCTTGTCGCCTAGTCCTGAAATAAAGGATTCTGAGTCAAGTCTGACTCATCGATTAAATGAATGAAAATTTGATGTATGGGTACCCACTGGTCTCCCCTTCACAGAAAGCCCACTTGAGGATAATCCCATGCAGATTTTCTCATGCATCAAAATGTGTTATTTTTGCCCATCGTATTTAAATATTTTCGCAAAAGCTGAGACCCCTAAAGTGTCAATGAGCCCAATGTTGTGAATGTGTGATGATGGCTAATAGTAGTCATTTAATTGCAGTGAAAGCATGTTTTGGGAAAGTTCTGAATGAGGTCATATCAAAGTATTGCATTGTGGAAGGTTGTTTCCAACCAAATTGAGGGTAATCAGTTGGTACCAGCACCCAGCATTACTTGCATAAAAGCAGCACCAGTCTGATATCATGCACCTGATGGCTGATTCTTTATTTGCAGGTATTTATCAGTTCAGAGTTCCTGAGTCGTCCAAGTCCGGCACTGCAGTGGGGAGAATTGTAGCCACTGACAGAGATATTGGAAAGAATGCTGAGATGTACTTCACCATCGTCAGTGGAGACGGCATGGACATGTTCGATATCTCCACCGATAAAGACACCCAGGAGGGAGTCATCACAGTCAGCAAGGTGAGAGTGAGCTCAGAGTGCTGATCACAGTGTAAACCGTCTGTGTCGCACTAATGAGAAGCCTGATTTACAAACGGGAGTTATTAGAAGATGCATTATGGTTAAAAATGATTAGCATATGCATAATACAAGCAATAAACCAGCAGAATAAATTCCAGTTGTAATACATTAAATAGCAGAGAATGAAACGCAGAAGTCAAACAGCATTTTTGTAAATAATGTGAAATGTGTTGCTTTTCCTGATGCCCGTGTTCAAATGAGGCTAGATTTTTAATTATCTTGATATTTTTCTCACGGCTTCGGTTTAAATCAAATGAATTCTAAAGCAGTGATTCAGCAGATCCCACACTTTGGACTCATAAGGATCCTGCCCACGTAGTCTGTTTTACACGTACTGTTAAATATGCAAAGCCTGGGCATGCTTGACAGATGAAAGAAACCAAATTAAACTTATTCATCTTTACCTTCACAACCCCCAAGTCCTATAGCCTTTGCAGCAGGCACCAATAACACAGGGGCTGGAGCTTTTTTTTTATCACTGTGTCCTGGCAGAGTGCGTGTTTACTCGTGTACAATCAAAATTGATATTTAGAAATTCTTTTGTTCCTCTCGCTGACACAACCAGAGGAAAGTCTGCGAGCTCCGACAAAGACGTAATGATATTCTGTCAGCGGGATACAAGATGAGGACAATATCCAGGATTCCTTAAGGAAGCAGTGCAGCTCGTGTAGAGCTGTTCAAGTAAATCTAAAGCTTTGTTCTTGTTTGAAACAACAGCAATGCTCCATTGACACAGCTGATGTCAACAAAGCACATTTCATCAACATTACTTGCACTTTTGTAAAACTACTGTCATTTGTCATAAGACTCAAAGCTGCTTTATATCACATTTTTATTATAATGGTAGATTTTATTCTGTCGCATCATTTCCATTCTTTTATCTTCCACACAGTCTTGATACAATGAAAGACATACGTTCTTTTCTTTAACGCTCTGTTTCTCAGTAGGAGTGACCCTGAATAGATGAATATTTGACAATTTGATCTAATCAATAATCTAATGTGGTTATGAAACAACAGATCTTTCCATTTTGGCTTTATGGGAATACTGGATATCTGATTTAATAAAAGAGGTACGCATGTATTAATGTGAGCACCCAGTAGAACACGGCAAGCACCAGCAGAGCACTTTGTTTATAATAATAAACGATTCTCTGTTAAATTCAGCAGCACCCAGAAACAGCTCTTCTCTCGTCTCCCTCTCTTTCTATTTCTCATTCACTTTCCCTAATGTTTTACTTCGTTCTTTGGATCACTATAGGCTGCTGAGGGGGAATTAAGTTTGGCCCAAAAGTTTTATTTACAACTATGAAAAGCATCAAAATAAGCGATGTCTCTCTGTTTTTGCCTCAGTAGGCCTACTATGAACATACACATACACACACACTGTGGAAGAAATTTCTTCTAAAATGTTTCCAGTCCTCAAAAGAAATACTCAGAAGCCTTTACTACATGCAGCATGGAGAGAAAACCACAGCATGGTGTTCTCTGACGAACATACAGTTTGTCTTGACCTATATACCATAATGCAGTGGTTCTCAACTGGTCTGGCTCTGGGACCCACCATCACCCCGTAACGACCCAAAACGAGGAAAATTTCAACTTCTCAAATGCATTTAATGAAAAGATGGAGCAGTTTGAGATAGTTTATAATATCACAGTTTAATGATAAAGGGAAATATTCCCTTTAACACTCAACTAGCTGCATCTTAATTAAAGTAGAAAAAGTGCATCTTAGGGACACAAGGTAATACAACACGCATAAAAATTCAGTAACTTCAGTCTTTTTTCACTGATTCAACAGCTGCATAAATGTGAAATAAAAAAGTCCAACTATCAAGAAGTCGTTTCAAAAAGACTCAAATTTCCGCCATGTTCAGTCAGCATTTAAAAACAAGCAAATAAAACCACAGGATGGTTGGATGGAAGGCCCACAACCCATTGAAAGGGGTCCGTGACCCACTTTTGGGTCCCGACCCACCAGTTGAGAATCACTGCCATAATGTGCTCACATGAACACATAAGTAAAAACAGTCATAAAACCATAAGTCAGTTAAACATGTAACCCCCAAAATGTCCCACAACACACACACACACACACACACA
>CAFUXE010000101.1:36411-63247 GCA_903364295.1 Serranus cabrilla | reverse complement strand
CATACACCCCCTGAGCAAATTTACATACAAAGTGATAACGCTGTCTTAACCTGGTTAAGGCAAATGTTATAATCAGAGGGGGCACACTTCAGCAGAGATTGCTGCTCAGTATGGTTATCTATGAGGGCATCTAAGTGTAGATTTAAAACATGCATGATTCAATTTATATGTAAAGCTGACAACTTTACACATTCTTATAACCATAAAAATGTGTCGCTTGAAGGGACTATTTTCTCCATTTTTAAGTTATTACATGACATGAAACATCAACATGATGCAATACAAAACTGTCTAAGAGGAAATACTACAGGATAGAACACTTAACAAATATTGTAGGAAACAACCACTGTACAACAATGTCATTGTGTGTGCTGTAGTGACTTAGAAAGCTGAGTTCTCTTGCTACCGGCTATTCCTACATGTACCAGGATGCATTTTGCGCTAGCGGGCAATTCGCTACAATACAAAACCTTTCTTAGCTTTATTAGTCTCATGTATAACAAAGTAAGGTCGCAAAATGTAAAGAAAGTAAATGTTCTTGCACCTAAACAAATAAATGCAACTGTAGACCTTCTGAACTCAAGTTTGTCTCTTTCACCTAGCTTAATTATCTTGTTACTTAATACTGACACTATCAGTGCCATAACATGCAACCAAGGACTGAAAAGTTCACAAAATGCTTGTTTCTAGCTAAAACTATTTTGAATTGAGCATTTTCAAATGATTATTTCAGCACTCTATGTTCACCAGAGAGTTTAAGTTAGCTGTTAGCAAGCTAATGAAAGCTATGTGTTTGCAAGCTAATGAACTTGGAAACATTATACTACATAGCTTTCTGATTTATTTCCATTCTTCACCACAACATAAGTTACATAGCTTAGTTTAATTAAAGGACTTTAGTTAGCTTGGATATATGAATTAGATATATAACAAAATTAGTGACAAAATCATATGTGACGTTAGGCATACTAATATCCTACAGCTTTCTCATTGTCTCAGGTCTGTAAAGGCCTCCATACTTTTGTCCTTTTCAAAGCTTTTTTTTTTCGCTCCATCAGCTTATAAAAAGGTAGTTATGTTGTTTACGGACAGACGGAATTGACAAGGTGGCACCTTGTTTCAAATACAATTAACGAAAGTTAACGGAGAAAGATTGTTTTTCCTACTAGTGGGGGCGGGGCTTATGTACGCTCTGTCTCTAGAGGGTTTTCACGCCGCGTCATCAGCGCGTCATCCTACCGGAAGTTGCCACGTTGGAGGCACTCATTGTAAAGGAATGAATGCAAAACTTAAAGTGAATTTAGCCGTGTCTAAAAAACAAAAAAAGCTCCTTAAAACTTGTCCAAGATGCAAGGGCATACAGGGAAGGACCACAAGAAAAGGCTCGATATTTCGAGAGATTGCGTGTTGGAGGCACTCCGCTCCACAACAAAGCACAGGTACTGAAGTAGATTCTGAACGCCATCACGGAAAATGGTTAATTACTAAGGTTTTTTTTACGTTATACCAATACGTCAGACCGAGAAACATGTGAAATGTGCCGAACAAATCCTTGTGTTGTCTACATTTTTCCCTTGTTGATCCTGGTTGAGCTCAGCTAACCACAAGCGTCTCCTTTCCTCTGATAACTTCTGGCATAACTCTCCCTGTTTTTAAATAACTTTTGGAAGTCGGTAATATTCCAAATGTGTTTCTCGGTCTAATAAACGGCAGTAATTAACCATTTTCCGTGACGGCGTTCGGGATCTACTTCCTGTGCTTTGTTGTGGAGCAGAGTGCCTCCCAACACGCAATCTCTCGAAATATCGACCCTTTTCTTGTGGTCCAAGTCCCTCCCTGTATGCCCTTGCATCTTGGATGCGTTTTAAAGAGCTTTTTTGGTTTCTTAGACAAGGCTAAACTCACTTAAAGTGTCGCAAGCGCACAATTCTCCATTGCACTCCATTCATTCTTTTACAACTAGTGCCTCCAACAAGGCGACTTCAGGTAGGATGAAGCGCTGATGACGCGCCGTGAAATGTGCAACACATTTCGTTCAAACAGGACAGAAATAAAATAAAATTCGCCAAAGCTGTCCTTGTTAGTGTTTCCACTGTTCCAACAATCGCCAAATCCTTTATTCATCGAGTGAGATGTAAAAATGCTGGCTCTACACGCTGTTTTTCCCCTTTGTCTCTCCCCGCCTGCCGGCTGCCTGCCGGCTGCTCGTTAATCAGCTGTCCGCTGAGCAGCTGCTCGTTTGCGGCTCCCGCTCCTTCTTCAGAGGCGAACCATTAAATAAGCAAGATACAATGACAAAAAATTACCCAAAAATCACCGAGCTGGTCTTGGTTTCTCTTTTCCTGTTTATCTTCTGGATCCTGAAAGGAGGCCTCCAGCAGACCTCTATCCAAGTGAACAAAAGCTGTCCACACAAATGTTTACACAGCAGAATCATTCTGTTTATGCTGGTTGGGGTTAGTGTATTCAATAGAGATAAGACTGAACATTCTCCCTTTAAAGATACAGATATGTAATAGCCAACCATTTCGAATGAACTGAGACCTGCTGCTCATATTCAGCTACAATAGTTCTTCAAATGCCCTCAACTGCAATAAATACCAGAGAAGAGAAATGACAGCAGTGCAGACAGGTTCATCATAGTCCTCGTATTAAATCATGTTCTCACCAAAATAAAAATACTTTGACAGTGTGACTTCACTCAGAGAACTCTGTCTTCAACAAATATGTGTGATAACATATGTAAATGTGACACACACTATATTCAGACATGTATCTATACGAGAAAGATGATGCAAGTTCTCTGTCTGGTTCCTTAGAAAAGTCATTGTGTGGATTTTATTTAACACGGTAATGAAAAGACCACCTGAAGCTGCAGCATATGCATATGAATGCATTCATCATCGCCTTAACCATCACATTTTTTCGTTTGCTCCTGTCTGTTTCTGTTCATTTATCTTCCAGCAGACATCTTTCACTCTCTCTAACCTGCACAGTTTACATAGTGCGACTTCTGTTTTCTATCCGTGTAAATATTTTTCATTCTGTATTTCTACCATACCGCTTTCTCTCAGTATCTGATATTCTCTCTTCACATCACAGCTCACGTTCTTCTGCTCCTTTGCAGACATTTCATGCTGTGATTTGCAGTGCTCCTGTGTATGCATTATCGGTTATTTCAGTTCCCTGACCTTAACTCCGCCTCTGCTTCTTTCTTGTTGCCACTGTGCTCTCACTTGATTTAAATTCAAACTGGCCTGCATGAGCTTAGCCAATCAAATGTTCTGCATGATTATTTATGGCTGAGCCCTCTCTAAAATCAAAGGCTGCTGTTCTGTCTGCCTGTAACCGGCCTGTGCAGCCCTATCTGTACTCCTAAGATAGTACCCACCAAGTTAATTGCTTAGATTTTGGAATCAGGTGACTTCCTTAAAGCTTACAGTTCAAGAAACACAGGCAGTCATCCAATCAGACTGGTTAGAAACAAATCTCCAGGTTAGCCAAACTTATTTGGAAGAGACAATGAATGTGTTGTTATTTTGACTGTGATTTACTTTGACTTGTCATACTACGTGCCTCTGTCTTATCAAGGCAGTTCCATTCACACATACACAGGAAGTCATTCGTTACCAATCGAACATTGAAAATTACCTGGTGACTCCCACACAAAGCCTCCAAAGGTACATAGGAAAACTTGAAAAGGTTCGGCTTAATGAAACTGTCCCCCGAGTGGCAATCCGACGACCTACAATCACACTCCCCTGAAAATGGAAACACACAGTTGTTTTTTTTACAGCACTCACCTCTGTAAAAATGACTTCAAACAAGGTGAAGACAAGTCGGTTGTTGTGCCAGTTTGTTTGTTTTTTTTACTTTAACGAGCTACTGGAGTTTGAATTTTAAAAAATCGATGTTTGCTTTGGCAAAGGGCTACACAGCTGAGTGCTGGTACGGGGCCCAATGTGAGACAATAAAATATTCAAAAGTGAGTATGTAAAATGCATGCTCTATGGAAACACAACCACCAGCTTCAAGCTAGTTTAAGGCAAGAGGGAGCTTGCAAGTCTTTTTTTTTTTGTGCAATGTGGTTTTACACCAATTGCGGGGTTTATATAATGTGGCTTCCAAGCTTCCTGCTTGGGTTCATTGCAGCCATGACCCCAGACCTACAGCAATAACCTGAGTGCAATGAAAGAAACGATAAAACAAAGCTACCATCATTCGATAATTGAAATGAACTGAAAATGTCCTTTATCTGTGTATTCCCATCAGTCTAATCTTTCTGCTGTTGTCTCCTGCAGTGATCGTGGTTCTGTTCACAGCGCTGAAACGCCAAAGAAAGCAGGAGCCGCTCATCATCTCCAAGGAGGATGTCCGGGACAACGTGGTGAGCTACAACGACGAGGGCGGAGGAGAGGAGGACACCCAGGCCTTCGACATCGGGGCGCTGCGGCACCCGGACGCTGCCGTCGCCTTAGAGGAGTCTGCCAAACAGAGGCGTGACATCATCCCCACTGACACCTTGCTGTACCCAGCGCACTGCCGACCTGCCCCCGCCCCCTCTGGCCTCATCATGCCGCCAGTCAGCATGGCGTCGCGGGATAACGGGGACGTACGAGAGTTCATCAATCAGAGAGTGCTGGAGAACGACTGTAACCCGACAGCACCGCCGTACGACTCGCTGGCCACTTACGCCTACGAGGGCGCGGGCTCCGTGGCCGAGTCGCTGAGCTCGCTGGGCTCAGCGTCGTCTGAGGCTGAGCAGGACTACCACTACCTGAGTGACTGGGGGCCCAGGTTCAGGAAACTAGCCGACCTGTACGGGGCAGAGGACAGTGACTTCTCCTAACAGAGACACGCGCTCACCTCCGTGTCTGACAAGGTTCAGGGAAGAGTTTGACCAATGCAGGGCCGAGGACAGCGACGTATTACTACACAAACTCAATATAAGAGAATGTGAACACAAAAAAATCACACAATCCACATGATGAACCAACCAGATGTGCTGGCAGATGTTAATTCCATTTAATGGGATTTTTCCAAGAACTGGACAAAAGTCCTTAATATCTGATTTTGGGAATGGGATGTAGAAATGTAAATTTACCAGCACAACAGTGGAGCCCAGAAACCTTCAGTTCCACCAGTGGTAACCTCTCATTGAGTCCTGAATGGAGTTTTGAATCACAATTGGACTGTATTTTGTATTAAGGAATTGGACTTAAAATGCTTTCAGGCTTTGCTTTAATCTCTCTTGGGGTACCAAATAACCATTTTGCAGAGTGTTTCTTGTGGCTTTACATGTGCCATTCAGGGCAAATTGAATGGAGGAAAGAGTTGGGAAGCAGGTCAGTCAACAAAGCCCCAGTGTAGTTATTTCAGGATTGGACCACACATCCTTACCTCTGCAGATATTAGGTAAAGAGTGTGGGGAAGACATTTTTTTTTTTCTTTTTGACTAAGTGCCCTTCTGCTGCCCATTGAGCTGAACTGTGTCCATAGGTTGGCTGAGACTGAAGGGGGCTAATGACTCTTACATGATTGCATTTTGTCTTTTCTTGCTGTCTTGTACAAAAGGACCATTCCAGAGCTGTTCTGAAGGATTCCTCACTTGAAAATCGCCTTTTTTCGGGACACAGAGTAAAAAGAGGACAACTCGTATGATTAAATGCACTGATTTCTTTACGTTTATGCAGGTTTTTGGATTTTTTTTTTTTTGTTGATTTTTTTTGTGATGCACACAAAAAGAAAAATGTTTATGGCATTACTTCTAGATTTTTAGCTTAAGTGTATATTGTGTCAGAAATGTGGTTGAACTGAGTTGTACTGGGAGTATACTTAGTTTCATAAATCTTTAATTTCACTGCAGTCTTCTTTTTATAACAAAACACAACTTCGGATACACAGACACAGTGTGGTGACAAATGTTCAAGTATTTCCATTTTTATATTTACATAAAGGACACAGTAGGACTGTCACAACAACACATCAATTGGTGCATCAAGCTAGCAATGGAAACAATGGATCACATGATTACATATAAAGTGCAAGATGTCAGTTGTAGGAACGTGCCTCCAAAGAATGGTTTAACCCTGTTTTAGCATTTTCAGCTCTTTGTTTTGGTTTTCTGGTCCACAATACTACACATTTAATTTAGGCTAACTGCTCTCATTGACCTTATACGGAAACACTACACAGCTGAAGACATGTTTTTCCTCTGGTTTGGTCTCCACCAGAGCTAACAGTAGAGAGAATATTGGGCTGACAATCATCAGCTGGACACAAATATGTTCCTCCTTATTTGCTGGACCTACACAACTGCTTGCTAACACGCTAGCCATAACAAGAATGATACAATAAAATGTCAGTTTTGCTAAATGAATAGTTTTATATTTGGGGAATTACCTTGCAGAGAGGATGGAAGCATTTTTGAAACACCACAACACTGCTATTCAGCACAAAATTCAAATGGATTCTGGTTCTGTAGATACAAGTAAGGCTGTTTGATGCCATTGCCTTACGTGAACGTTACCACGACAACGAATCACAAAGTCACCTGTTAGCTCGTCACTCAAGGCAGCGGAGGCACCACAGATGAACAAAACATCAGTTTTACAATGAACCATTGGCTAAGGGTTTGGCTCTGTGGGTTGCATTCAATTTAATTTGAACAAGTTGGTTGTTCAGGCTCATTCTATCAACCTTGACCTTTTGAAAATGTGACGTCCTGCTTCGCTGCCAGCATTGTAGCTTGTGTGTCTTTCAATGACTGGTAACCTCATTTTCAGCTTCATATTATTTCCTGCTCATACTCGCTCTCTCCCATGTACTCACATGTTCTGACGATATGATCCAAATGTTTTGCCCAAAGTTATCCTGGCACATAATTCACTTGCTGCTTTGCCTAAGAAAAAAAAAGCAACTTTCCTTACTTTACTGGTTTATTTGCTTTGTTTTATTCACCTCACTCTGGTGTCTTATTCAGAGACATGAGATTTTGTTGTTAAATGTTGTAATTAACTGACAGTGGAAGGCAGCACATTCATCATTTATCAGTAATTACTGAAGCAAAAGGTCAAAATCACAACAATCAACCTCAGTTCTATGTTAAAAAAAAATAACATTTCAAGTGAGGGATGAAACTATGAAGTCTGAATTATGGCCGATTCAGACTTTTTTGTTATCCTGTGTTGATATCAGGAGTTTGTTTTGTGTGTTTTGGCGGTTTCAGTAAAAGCAGCAATTTGTTCAAGTTGTGTTTGTGACCGTGGTCTGCTCTGAAGGCTTAAAAACTAAAATGTCCACATATTTTTCTTTATAATGTAATTCATTCTTTTTGTACCAAATATTTATAGGACACAATGATATTCTTGGAGAGGAAAAAAAATCGAAATACTTTCCAGCTTCACTGTTTTTTAATGTCATTTTGCAGGTGTGAATCTCGCTGTGGGCAGTCTACCGTCCGTATATGATGTATTATCAAGTTGTTTAATTTTATCAAAATAAAGTTTTACAGTGAAAGGAACAGTCACGGGAAACAGTTTTGAATGTCATTGTTACTTCTGTCTGTCACTCATCAAAAGTGCCTGTTCTGAAAAGTGAAGCAGTGAAAAATCAGATCCCACAGAAAGGGAAAGTACAGGATGTAACACACTCTGCTCGTCCTCCACTCATTCCTTTCAACTCCAGAAGCAGAAGTTCTGAAGCTCTGTAAAAAGTTTCCAATGTCCACAGTTTATTTATCCTCCAGGGTTGCCCTGAGGGTTAATCTGACCCAGTGCAGGCTGGGACAGGCTCCAACCCCATGCATAAACTACACAGATAATTTATGATGAGTGTGTACTAATTCTTCTGGTTAGAAAGATCTGCGGCTGGAGTGAATGACTGTGATTTCCAAAGTAAAGACAAAAGAAGTTTCTGTCCACTGCCTGCCTCCTGATATCCTGTTGCACTATCAATGGAGTCTGTTCCTGTCTCAGACACGTCTCTGTAAGATGTTCAGAGATCGCAAGACACATCTCACAGAGTGACGGGAACAAGGTCAAACTCTGTGCTAACTGAAGGGTTTTTGTTTCTGATCTCAAACTTTGGTTTGGGATGCAAAATAATGTGTGTAGTTTGGACTCCTGACTTAATGCAGCAATGTTAAACAAAAAAAATTAGCTTTAGCTGGGCTTTAGGTTTAGCTAGCAGGTTTTTAACACTGGAGTGGGGCAAAGTATAAACAAACTTGCATTGTCGTGCCAATCTCAATAGCAGCTTCAATCTTGTTTATTGAGACCGAGCACAGCACGTCATTCTCCAAAAAAACCACTGGAGGGGAAAACAAGAAAGAGTTAAAGAGATAACTAAATGACTGTATTTAGCTAAAACATTAGATTTAAGAATGTGAAGTGGATATTTAGCACTCTATGTCTACCAGAAAGGACAGGTTAGCTATTAGCAAGCCACTGTTAGCTAGCTAAGGCACTTGCAAACATAATACTGCAAAGCTTTCTGATATGTTCACATTCTACGACACAACGCAAGTTACATTTTGTCAAAATGCTTTAGTTGAAGTTACAGAAATGTACTTTCTGTTTTTCATAGCTTATGTGTCACATCTGTAAACGTCTGTGTCCATTTCTGTCCACTTAAAAGTTCTGCTTTTTGGTTTGTTTTGACCGAGGAACCTCATGTCATGATGCCAAACAGTGGGGGGAATTCAATGGTGTGGGCCTAGACAACAACATCAGCTAATGCTAAAGAAATAGTATTAATAGATTCAGAAACAAGACTTTTTGTACAACTGGTCAAAATGCTATTTATATTCATCATGACAGCTTGGAAATTTGACAATATATACAGTCTGGGTGTGCACTTTAACATTGCTTATGTCTTGTTTTTTTTATTTTACATTCATTCTGAATAACATGCTATTTTAAAAATGGGCCAGTTTTTGTTCTGATATACATTTTGAGCTCCACATCAGCAGGGTTTTTTTTTTTTTATCAGTAGTTGAAACAGAGAAATGAATAAATAACCTGAATAAAACACCATTACATAAAAGATTCACACTTTTTATTCTGGGCTAGAGTCAGGTGGATGAAATGTGGTGAAGCTGCTGTTGTTTTAGAGGGAGGGCAGTGAGATTTTCTTTTTCACATGAATGGAGAGATTTAAAACCTTAGCCCGGTTCTACTCTGTGTCCTGGACCTTTTTTTTCTGATTCAACATCCGTCAGCAGTGTATGGTTGATGGACAGGAGACAGTGAGAGGAAGACTACATCAGTCACTTCAGTCCATGTGTGTGTGTGCGTGTGTGCAGCATTAGTGATGACTTTACCATGCTGAAGTACACTTCGTGCCTCCATTAGTGCTTCATGTTTTTTCTCACTGTTAATCTTTGATGGGGCTGTCATGTAAGGAGATAAAAAATGACTGTCAAACTCTCTGAGCACACCGCTGCACAAAGAGTACCACACACACACATACAGGCACTGTATATTGAGAAATGCATTCACTGATTCACTCAAAAATGCATTACATTCATTCTAGAAGGCGCGAATTGAGCAAGGTGCTGAGCTGTTTCACTGGGATGTTGTTCTGTGTGAGACCTGCAGGGCTTCTTCCTCCACCACAAGCAACTAACACTTGTGGAAGTGAGAGAGACAGACAGCCGGAAAAGGAATCCATGAAACAACCATGTAACAATGGGAAATGTGTGCTAGAAAAGAAAATAAAGATGTAAGAGTAATTGTTGAGTAAATGACTATTTGGCATCATGTATTCTTTTTCACTGGGACAGCAGGCCAGGAAAAAGTAGGGTGATGGTCAGTGACGTGCAGTCAGGTGAGGCTTTGCCTCCCCTGTCATCATGAGAGGAAAAAGAAACGAAATAATAAAATAACACAAGTATTAATATTTGTCCTCTGGACTATGATTTTGGTGTGGTTCTTAATGTATTTTGACCATTTTTGTAGTAAAAAGCGCAGAAAATTCTGTATTTCCTGCTTAAATAAACGGAGTCTCCTTCGGAGACAAGAGGTGAGGCATGGACAGCCGAGCCTCCCTCCAGATTGCGCAATCACTCACAAACTGGATTGAGCGCGTGCAAATGGCGCGTGCTTGTTCCCATTTCTGTGTATGTTCCCAATATGATGGTTGAGGACACTTTTATGTAATAAAAGTATACGTCTTCTTTTCCATGGTGTTCAGTAATGTATTTCACGTATGTGTGTAATATTTACATCTTATTGATATGACATAAATCCACAGGGAAAATGCTTGCCTTGAGCCAGGCAGTACCTCTGCCTCAAGGAAGGCGGCGATAGTGAGCAGCCTGATAGCCTGCCACGAGCCAGGTCACGGTGAACTCTAACCCGTGTGCAAAAAGTAAACACAAGAAGTGTGCTGTGCGACGCTGTAGAGCTTAACGACAAGCTGTCATTTCTCGCCCTGAAAATAGAGGATTTGATTTCTAAATTAAGAAATTTTTCAACGCTGGACTTTCAGTCAAAGCAAGAAGTCATAAATACTGGGAGACCGACGCCAGAACTACGAGGTTTGCTTCAAACGACGGGAAACTACTCGTTCTTTTCAAATGAAAGCTAGGTTTGATCATTTTGGTGAGCTAGCTTTCCTTGGATTGTTCGATTGTGCAAAATTTAATGAAATGTCACAACACTTTGATGACACCAAACTGCAGAGCTTGTCAAAGTATGCCAGGTATTTTGACTTTGTCAGGCTAAAGTCAGATCTTATTGGACTGTATAGTTCACAACAAGTGAGGAGTGAGTGCAAATCTCCTGTACAGCTTCTAAACTTTTTAGCCCAGAATAATTTAATTCAGACTGTTCCTGAGGCAACAAAGTTACTCCAGCTTGTGCTCACTATACCTGCAACAACGGCGTCTGTGGAAAGCTCGTTTTCTGCATTGAAAAGGATCAAAACATACAGTCGGAATCGGACTGACCAAGGACGGCTTTCTTCACTGGCAGTTATCTCAATTGAGGCAGAGAGACTTTTAAAAGTCAAAGGAGCCAGAGAACAACAAGAGGACTTTTACAACAAAGTCACGGAGATCTTCGTCCAGAAGGAAAGGCGAATGGACTTCATTTACAAGTAAAGGTAAGATATACTGCAATATACAGTGGCACTGGTGTTTTAAAAAGGTTTTCAGCATCCTATTCTCTCATCCTATCCTATTGGCATCCTACTGTATGTTTGTAAATCTGACTTGTGAGTCAGAGCCTCCCCAACCCCAACCCTCACTGCACGTCACTGGTGATGGTGGCGGGGACACATAATGGTCCAAGCACAGACTGGACTGCCCTCAAAAACAACAATATAGGTCGTTTGTACAGGCAGCAAAACACAACTCATATTTAGGTTTTAGACTGTCATCTTGCTGATTTGGGGATAATGATTGACAGATGTCACAGTCGAGGTGGAAGGGAGAGGAAATGGATGGGTCGAACAAACAGCAGACTTTCACCCAGGAGAACAGGGTTCATGTTCAGTATAAAAACAGAAGTAAACTATTTTTTGAGCCATTTAAGTTACGCAAACAACTTAAGAAACGTAAACAACCTAAGTTACGCGGAAAAAAACTGTATTCACAAGCCAAGGAAATTACGTATAAAACGGAATTTACATTAAAAATCATTTATTTTTGTTTTCACACAGGACACGAACCCCATCCTCCTGGGTGAAAGTCCACCATTTGTTCTGGCTCTTCAGACTGTGCAATGGTTGACTAGGTGGTAGATAGTTGGATAAAATAACTACGAGTGATGGCAACAGTGATGGTACAGTAAAGAAGAAAAACAAGAGAATTCACATATTTAATGTATTGCAAGAAAAATAACATTTAACAGCCAAAACACAACATACCAGTCCTGGCTTTCCTCCACTGGATCCCTGTTTGAATTGGCTGCAATCTGACATGTAACTAGCTAAGCCATAGTTGCACTATTACGAGTAGATAATAAAATAATCAAATGCCATCCAGTAGAGATAAAGGTGAAAAGTAGTATACCAAAAAAGTAAAAGTATTAAATTACAAAGGCGGGAAAGTCACAGCAGATGAAATATGAGAATAAATGGAAGACAGATGGCAGAGGAAGAGAGACCAAATCACATTCTTAATGCTTAATACTCGCTATTTATTCAGATACCTTCTAATTAATTACAAACTGCTTAATATTTCCCAATGATTAAAAGATTATCCTCTGCTTTGATTATTATAACCTCCGAACATATGCATGATTAGATTTTTAAATGAAACTCTTCCTTTCCCTTGATCTTAACAGAGAAACTGTTTAAAGACACGCTTTGAATGATTAGTCGATTTGAGCTTTTCTAAATGAGGCATTTCTACTCTTTAACTTCCAAATTCAAGCAAAGAACTGCAAGCCAGCCTCCTGCAGCATTTACATGCAATACATGTACTGAACTCCAACATTTTAATATGAGCCTTAGAAACGTGGATTCTTTTGGGGGATGAATGGGGTGGTGTTATGGCACCAGAAAAGGCAACAGAAGTATTGGGTCTCTAACCACTCTCCCTTCATAGAAAAGCCCTTACAAATGTGGCCAGCAGGTCCAGGTATGCCTCTTATAGCCTTTTTTGTTTTTGCTAAAACTATGGCAATAAGATCCAATATATTTCGTATAAAAATATAGAACTGGATGTTATCCTCATTTTACCTAATATGTTATCTTTGCAACCTGTGTTCACATTTGCAACATTTAAAATTCTTAATTGAGCGTGATTTAGAAGAAGTACAACAACATTTAGATCGCTGCTCCTCATTTAGTATGTGAGTAGTGTGACATATAAAGGCAATAATTTATACTAAAAAGGCAATGATATAAAATTTGCAATATGTAAAGTGCACGGTGGATTTGAAATGAGTGAAAGTATACAAAGTCATATGCATTTCCAGAAATGTGCACACAAAAAATTGGATGATGTACAAATAGCAGCATGGGTGTAAAACAGTAAAAGTAACAATTAGCAGTATGAGTAAGTGTTAAAACAGTAAAACGAGTGTAAAATACAGTATTTGGTGTTGCAGTGTATCTGAAACTTATGTTTTTGTGTTTTGGAAAGCAAAGACCCACCATTGTCGAAGTCTGATGCAATGCGTTTTGTGGATTCACATTGGTGATCCAGTAGGTCAGAGTGACAAAAATATCATCAGGACATATAAGTGGGGTTGTGCTTGAAAAAATTATACCAACATGGCATGGTAAACATTTTCATGGTAAGTGGTTTATATAGGCGGAATGAAAAGTCAACTAGCAAAAATTTGCCCAAGACTCCTAAAGGGTTAATTTGTCTTTGTGGCGCTGAGAGTTGATGAGAGTGTTGACAATTAACTTAAAGATACTAAAAAGCTACAAGTGACATTTCACATTAATATTGGTCATTTCCTTTTGTAAATATAGAAATGATGATTATTGTTGCCCTGTTTTGTGCAGCCATATCTTTGTTCACTGCTGCTTCCTCGGGTTTGTGTCAGACATTTAACATGGGTCAAATACAATGGGTGAACCTGATTTATGTAGGGCCATACTCTAAACGCCTGCTCACTGATAATAAAGACTCAGATTATCTCTCAACCACAGTCCATGTATATAATCAAAGACTATAATGGAGCTTTACTTTACTCAGTCAGAAGACTCTCCATCCATCTCTGCCCTCCGTCTGAGGGCTCTCCAGGAAGTAGGGGAGAAAAGAGGAAAGGAAGAACAGAAGGGAGGATCAGATGCTCTTAAGTGCTTTTTGAAAGAGAGAGAAGTGCTGTTTTCAGGTGTGTGTGTGTGTGTGGGGGTGTGTGCAAATTCTTAATGGATTCTGGTAAAGATGCCAAGAGAGCAAGACTTGAAGGGATGCAGGTTTGAAGGGTTCCTTTTGTGTGTGAAATTGTGAAGTGTGAAACACAGGAGAGAGTGTTGGAGTGACAGAATGAAGCAGCATCTGTTAGCACAAAAAAACCGGATTCAATTTGAATACACTTTCCAACTCAGATCAGGCTTTTAGAAACAGAGCACCCTGTTGGAAGAAGAACCTGCCCGGTTTGAAATAGAATCATAACACGACTAATTTACCTGAAACACATCAGTTAATAAAGGCAATTCAGGCAACAAATTAATATTCCATGAAACTAAATCATATTCACACCTGGTATTAAAATGTAATCTTTATGGATTAATGTTATAACATCCATGTGTAAATAATTAAACTGTAGAATAATTAATATACCATGTAAGTTGTGTAAAATGCTTATGTCTTATTGGCAGATTATATGTTGAAGACGTTGAAGACTTGGGCTTGCTGTGTTTTGATTTGGCAGAGCCTGACATCAAAATGGCACAACCCTCCTCCTTCTGGCTGCTGAGATAAAAATAGAGCAATGATTTGAACACTTACTTCGGAGCAGGCTCATTGGATCTTGGTTTCTTTGGTGAGAGTCTTTACCACAGATGGGTTGAGAGGAAAACCCAGTACATCTAGACAAGAAGACACAGAAAGTTGGGTCTTCTCCAGTGAAAAGTAACTTTTTTGAATACGGAGACTGTTCTAAAGAATGGCATCATCTGTGGCAGATAAAAAGAAAATGATGAAGAGGGAAGTCATATCTCATCTTGGCAGAGATACTTGGGAGACTTTTTCTAGGCAACTTGAAGTGGAACTGATGTTGAAAGGGCTCCAGAGGTCAGTGGTTACAATTGAAACACCGAACTATACATATTCAATCTTAACATGTGTTTATTTCTCGGTAAGCACCACTTAACTTTAGTCAGACAGAAGCCATTAAAGGGCATGTTTATCAGTCTGAAATAAATAACTGTGGACACTCCATGATGTCCACTGCTGACTAAATCACAAGCTGATCTACTGAGCATCTTGTAAGCACATAACAGTGATGTGCAATTTCAGACAACAGTACTCTGTCAAAAACTTACACACTATGCAAGAACATATTGTACACCGTGTACTTCATGGAAATGTGCTAACAAAAGAACCTGAAATCGTCACAATAAGAAAAGCAAGCAAGAAATTTGTCATTTCTACGTCGAGCTGACATTCAGATCTGTTGTCTTTAGGACACAGCAGATAAGTTTTAATGACGCCGATGTGCCTTTTTTTTAATTCAGTAATTACATCTCATCACACCACTAAAACTAAAACACACCTTTATGCTCCGTTTCAGTCATCCCATCGATTGAGACCCACTGAATGAATGTGGCCATCAAAGGCAGAGTGTTGCTGTGTCTAAAAATAGGTTGTTTTTCCCCCTCGCAAAACAGCACCACTCTAACCTGATCAATACAACACTTTAAGTAAAATGCTAGCTAAGCACACCCATGTAATTCTGTTTTCGCCCATGCAACATCAAAGATGGGACCTTGACACTGTAAAACAGACTTAATGTGATTATTTCTGTGCCCTCTTTGTTCAAATTCAACATAAATACAAACAGTACATACAAACCATATGTAGACCTGCCAATGATGCGGAGCAGATCAGTCATTCCGTCTTCTGTCCTCATGAGTAAGCCCACAATCTGATTGTGAAAAAAGCAAAACAAGATCTAAGGTTTATAATGGGATGAGATGATCTATTTCTGCCTCAAAGCCAGAACAGCACATGTGAACACTTTATTTAGCACTACACTCTCATGATTCATACACGCTAAATTGGATTTGTGATGGACTGTAAATTTCTTGTATTTCTTTTTGTGACACATCTGACTAAAACCCAGAAAAATCAAACGAGCCAAAAGTATGTTACATTCCCAAGAACAGGCCCTGACGATGTGGGACTCAAGCATTTCCTTCATTACAAAACCAAAAAACACATGTATCACGAATACAGGACATCTTTCAACCACAAACAACGTAATGTCTAATAATACAAGATGTAGACTTTGTTTTGGTTAATGTAATAATATTGGAAATTTTAATCATTATATGAAGGCAGTTTTAATATACATTTATTCAAATTTGAATTATCCCTTTCCGATGTAACATTCTGTCATTTTTCCATATTTCATGTGAGACTCAATGAAATGTCTTAAGCACCAGAAGCTTCCAGTTACAATGGGAGGATTTATTCGAAAAATGTATCACATGAGGCAAAGTTTTTAAAAGGAATTAGCACAGTTACGTAAGGTAGAAAAAGAAAAAAAAATTAAGATATAAAATGTTGGTATTGAAAAACTGTGGCATTATTTTGGATTCAAAGTTTTTTAGCTAAAAAATCAGACCAAATGGAATGGAATTGAAAAAGCTGAACATTGATACATTGATGTTGATGATTCTGGACTTTTCTCCAAGACCTTTTGAACGTGCACTCACTCACTGTCAGTAAAAAATAATAAATATAACTTTGGCATTAAATGGAAGGCATTTTCCGTTAAATTTAACAAACATATTACAGTAACACGTTTTTGGGGGGGGCATTTACTTTGAGGACTTCAAAAGAAATGTTGGTTTTTAAAAAAAGATTTAAGTCTCCAAGCATGAAGTTGAAACAGAAAAACAAATCACTGGTTTAAGTCCACCAGGTCTAGACATGAGAGACAACTAATGGTATCTGCTTTTAGATTCCCCAGTGGAGGACACACTGTTTTCTGCACTGTGTATGTGTGTGTGTGTGTGTGATGGAGGCCTCTGAGGCTCGTGGCTTCCCCTCCTCCTGCACCTCTCTGAATTCTTCATACCTCCTAACACTATCTGTGCTTCTGTTAAATTATAGATACGAGCTGCTGCACTGACTGTTCTGACTCTCTCTACAGCCGTGCATCAACACAACCATTATCCATCCTCTCCCCTGGAGCCCAGGAGTCCTGACAGCAGAGGATGTGTCTCGATGTAAAGCAGTGCATTACGTGCGACTTATAACTAGATGTTGTTGGAGAACCTGTTGACTGCGCAGCGTCTGTAACATCCCTCTGATGACGAAGTACATCTTCTTTCTGTCATTCACATCATTTCTTATGGGTGCTTTTTAAAGCAAAGCCTGTATATTCTGGTTAGCTTGTCCACGTTAAAGGTCAGTCTTCCTTAACTCTAATTAGGCTCCAGTGAGAGGCGGGTGTAGCTCCTATATTTCAGTCACATTCTCAAGCTGTAATCCATACTGCTGCTCATCCTGTGGGACTGCAGTGAGTGTTAGTCTGCTCTGTTTATTTAAGGCGTTGGACTCCTCCAGCCTGAATTACATGAAAATATCATGTTTGTTTTAACATCAAAGAACGTGCTCACAGCACGTAATGTTTGTAAAATACGTGCTGGCAGCACGTTAACAATCTAAGTCAATAGGGATCCTTTTTCGGCTGAGAGCAAGTATTCCCCATTTAAACAACGTCACACGGTGACATGATAGTAATGATTGACGTGATGCAGAGTTAAAATGGCGGCTGCCGCACTCAATGGTGGATGGGTCGAACAAATGGCAGACTTTCACCCAGAACAGGGTTCGTGTCCCGTGTGAAAAGAAAAGTAAACAACTTTTAACGTAACTTACGTTTTTTACATGACTTCTGTGGCTTATGAATTGCGTTTTTTTACCTAAGTTCGGTAACTTGGCTTTTTTTTTACCAATGAACTCTAAAGGCTCAAATATATATTGTCGTCAATATGCATAGAAGAGCACATTTGAAAGCTCTTGGTGTTTTATTTGAGCCCTTATGCGGTCTGAATAATGTGGTGCTTCCTTGAGCATTTACATTCACCACGCATATTATATTCATTGTTTTTAGATGATTATTTATCACAATAAAGGTTCAATTCAACATGCAGCGCACTAAAATATTTTCAGCTTGAAAGCTGGAACACTCACAGTGGTTTATGTAAAGAGTAGTTCCTTGTCTTCAGAAATGGAAGTCTAGGACCTTTGCCTTGGTGTTTTCCATTCCTCATTTTCCCATCTTTGTTATTGTTGCTGTTGTTGTTGTTTGCTCAAAATTAGATTTTATGGTATTGGTTTATCTCACGGTTGTTTGGCTTGGTTCCAGGCTTAGAACTCTTCTAATGAGGATTTTCTGAATCATCAATGGAGCAACTGAACGGGAAATTCACTTCTTGAACCAGAGCTGATCAATACCCATTGTTGAACTCTATTGTTAGGCTCAAACATGGTTGTGAAGTGAACCATGTGTTGTTTAGTACTCTGTGCCATTGTTTTTTCATTTGACTTGGGACTAAAACTGTGGATAACACTGACTCATTCTTCTTTTACAATACTAATAGTGCTGTTTGCAAAGGGAGGTGCATCAAAAACAAGGAAATTGTTGATTTTTTTATTGATTTTTTTTAACGTTTTTTGTTGTTGTTGTTTTTCTTTGCCATTTTTCAGCTTTTGACAGTGAGAGATACGGAGTGAAAGAGAGGGACAGACGGGAAGACATGCAGGACAGAGCTTCGAGCCAGATCCAAACAGAGGCCGTCTGCTTACAAGGACCAAGCCTCATGGGATTTGCGCTCTACCAGTGTGCCACCGGGACACCCCAGTAAGAGGAAATTGTGACTTGAAATCCATATATTTCATTCCAACACAGGGGGAAATAACCAATTCTGAAAGGTAGCATACAACAAAACCATTAACTGCAATGTATTCCATTAGAGTTCTCCATTAAAACAATCGATTATTTAATTTAACATGGAAGGATGCTTAAATTGACAGTTTACTGCTCTAACAACAAATGAATTTAATCTCCATCTAGTGTTTTTCATTTCCCCTGTCCTTTCCTCTTTTGATTAATAACTAACACTTTCTTATAGTGGTCCTTATTCTTCCCTCATATCCTCATGTAAGGAAACCTTCGCTCAGCAATGTTCAGGAGCAGCTGGATACCTTGAAACATGTTTTTGATGGATGCTAACACAGACAATCAAAGATGGATTGGCTTAGTGTCTGAAATGTGTTTATTTGATAAGAAAATGCCAATTAACAAAGCACCACTATAAAACCAGGTTATTATATTCTCTATGTGTCATACCAATGATTGGAAGGAGTCTTGCCTTGCCTCACTTACTGATGGCAGGTGTAAATGCAAAGATCCATGGACTGAATGTCATTATCCAGACAATGTACACAGATACTGATCAATCACGTCTGCAGATATGTCAATGTAAGCAGGTTTTAAATGTCTCTCCCAAGCTCTTTCTTTTTTCAAACCACACACAACTTCTTCCAATCATTGTTCACATGTACCGCCAACAACATGAATGCCTCTGAGAAGACGCTATCCGAAAAAGTTTTTCAGTATCACAGTTTTTTATGATTCATCATGTCAAGAATAGATAAACACAGCAAACATTTTTGCAGAGATATCAGGAAGGCAGTGGGATACAACCAGGAGGAGGCTGACAGCAGGCTTTTCACCCCCGCTCCAAACATGTCCATTTGAAAGAAACGGAAATCGGCCAATGTTAAAACCTAGTCGAAGCATACTGCCAGAAGTCACAGCATGATGGCAAGCAATGCAATTCCTTATCTTAATATGATTATAAATGATAGATCACATTGATTTCTTGTGAAAGTCACTCATAGTGATTAAGTCACTGAGAATTATCACCTGACTTTGCAGTTTACTTTTTAACAGATTTACCCTCATTGTTTTGCTTTCGCAGACTGCCGTCCACACAGAGACGATTTTTTCCTTAAACTCAGATGTTTTGCTTCGTTTGGGCCAACCGTCCACACGAATCCCGTAAACGCATAGCCCGAAAACGCACTTTTCTGAAACCTGGTCCCAGGGTGAATAAATCCGAAAACGCATCCCTTGCGTATTCGTGTGGACGGCGAAGACGGATATCTGCGTTTCGATGATGTCATCGCCACACCCCTCGAGCTTAGCCTTCCACCTGCTATATCCCGCGAGACGTCTCATAACAACATCAATAACAATGTCGGACTACATGCTCGTGTTCCTGCTGGAGAAGATATTGAGCCTATTAGGGTTACTGGGGTTGTTATCATGCTCCTGAGCCACCACACTGAGCAAACAAAGCAGATGGACTGATGGGTTCTTCTGCTGCCGATTTGTAAACAGCGCTCAAGCTTTGTGCGCATGCTCCGTCTCTTCCTCTCTTTCTCCGTTTTTTTGTGAATTTCTGAAATTGAAACAGCGCCACCTATAGGCCTGGCACGTACGTGTGGACGGCCTCTTAATGCTTTGGTGAAGTCTTACCATTCTTATCTGTACCAGTTCCTGAATCAGCCCTGAAAGCCCACCGTACTCTACCTGTTCAACCGCACACTGAAGCAGCTAGAGAACAGCCGGTGAACAAAGTGGAGCTTTTGCTGCTAAAGGGACAAAGATTTCCCTCAGGAGTTGGTAGAGACCAAAAACAGAGCTAAAGGAGCGTGATTATTGAACGACTAACATCAGGTCCTTAGGTGGACACAAACCCAACTCAAAAGAAATGCTAATGTTGCTAATGTATCACTGTGTTTACAACTGCTGCTGCTGTTTCTCCCAAGGTGCCCAAAAAAATCAGTTATTTCAGGTTTGATCAGTCAGCGTTCAGTGCTGTCTGATAGTACAAGATTTTGTATTTTACAAATTAAGATCGATTCACAATTTGTTCCTGCTGTTTGAAGTAGCACCTCTGTCAGGTGGCTCTACTTACAATTTAGAAAGGAGGACAACCTTTCAGGTCATGTAAGGACAACAGATAAAGGAACATGCAAGCGTATAAGCTTGTTGTGGCCATTGTTGATGAAGCCCATTATCTATAAAGTAGGCTGTCAGCATTGAAATAATTCCCTTAGAAGGCAAATAAGAAATGTCTCTGTCCCACGTGCTTGTTTAGTGTTTTCAGGCACTGAATGGGTTTTCCTCCAGCCCTTGGTCCCCTAAGATCTGTGACAGCCTGTTGTCTGGCAGGGACTGCTGCTCTCTGATCCACTGGCTAAACACGTTCACACATCCAATGTGCTGTGTTCACAGCTGCTCTGGTGTAGCCACATAGAAAATTGGCTCTGATCAGCCAGGCCTGAAAAGGTTCAGAAGTTGAGATGTGTCCAAAAAAAAACGCAGGTCTCCTTGAGGCTGTCTGTCACCATCCAAGCCAAGCTTTTATTGATTTGTGGCATTATCTTTCATGCTTCACTTGACATTTGTGGGGCATGGTCAAGTGTAAAACACAAAAACTAAACCCGACGGACACACATTCGGACACACACAAGTACGCTAACACTTAAAGAGACCGTACAAATGTCCCCTGTCTTCCCATGCTTTTAAAAGAGTCAAGATAAGGCTTCTTTCCTCACACACACACAACCGCATATTACTAAGTCTTCTTATTGGCTTAACAGAGCACATGTGTTCACACACAATTAAATACAGATACACCCTGCATATGCATGTGCATATACATATACACTCAACATGTGCACACTAACCCACCCACTCACACTTTTTCAGAAGCTGTTGTGCCAGCCCTGTGTGGGCTGTGAAGCCTAAAGCTGTTTCTGCATCCTCAGGCTCCTCAGACCAGTTCTCAGCCTTTCCCTCTGACTGCTGCATTCATCCACAGCACTGATAAAAACAAAACACCAACTTTGAAAATACATTTGGGAGACTTGTGTGCAGAAATGCACATATCAAAAATGTCCTCATAAATCTTTGTATGGGTGAATTTTTGTTTCTTTCCTAACACAGAAGAGTTATAACAAAGCACTGTGCTTCATAATGCTTCAGCTCACCAAAGTATTTAGTCCTCTGCTGTAGTCAATGGGACAGGGATTGCCTGGGGTTCAGTGTGTAGCTTTAGGCCACGTCAATTGACATTGTTGTTGAAATATGTTTTTTGGGGTTGTTTAAAGAGGGGAAGTGTGACAGCTACAATTTATTTGAGATATTTGTTTTGGCTTGATGCCTTGTATACAATGGCGGCTCTTTTGGGGGGAGTGAGTGGGACCCAGTGCCCCTGTAATTATAAGTCTGGACGCAGACTCAGGCCGTCCACACGGAGACGATTTTTGCTTTAAACGCATATGTTTTGCTTCGTTTGTGCCGACCGTCCACACGAATCCTGTAAACGCATAGCCCGAAAACGAACTTTTTTGAAACCGGGTCCCAGGGTGAATAAATCCGCAAACGCATCCCTTGCGTGTTCGTGTGGACGGCGAAGACGGATATCTGCGTTTCGATGATGTCATCGCCACAACCCTCGAGCTTAGCCTTCCACCTCTTATATCCCGTGAGACGTCTCATAACAACATCAATAACAATGACGGACTACACGCTCGTGTTCCTGCTGGAGAAGATATTGAGCCTATTAGGGTTACTGGGGTTGTTATCATGCTCCTGAGCCACCTCACTGAGCAAACAAGGCAGATGGACATGGACTGATGGGTTCTTCTGCTGCCGATTTGTAAACAGCGCTCAAGCTTTGTGCGCATGCTCCGTCCGTAAGTTCGTTTACGTACGTCTGGACGGCCTCCTAGACCCCGTCCAGACGTACGTAAACGAACTTTTTCCTATCAGTTTTCCCTGGCAGCGTATCAAGAATATTTGCATCCACACGGATCCGTCTCAATAAACTACTTCATATGCCAGGCCTATAGGTGGCGCTGTTTCAATTTCAGAAATTCACAAAAAAACAGAGGAAGAGACGGAGCATGCGCACAAAGCTTGAGCGCTGTTTACAAATCGGCAGTAGAAGAACCCATCAGTCCATCAGCCTTGTTTGCTCAGCGTGGTGGCTCAGGAGCATGATAACAACCCTAGTAACCCTAATAGGCTCAATATCTTCTCCAGCAGGAACACGAGCATGTAGTCCGTCATTGTTATTGATGTTGTTATGAGACGTCTCGCGGGATATAGCAGGTCGAAGGCTAAGCTCGAGGGATGTGGCGATGACATCATCGAAACGCAGATATCCGTCTTCGCCGTCCAGACGAACACGCAAGGGATGCGTTTTCGGAATTATTCACCCTGGGACCCGGTTTCAAAAAAGTGCGTTTTCGGGCTATGCGTTTACGGCATTCGTCTGGACGGTCGGCCCAAACGAAGCAAAACATCTGCGTTTAAGGAAAAAATCGTCTCCGTCTGGACGGCCTCTAAGATCTAAGGAATCCATTGGTCTCCTTACATCTTGTTCAGAAAGGGTGACTCCAGTCAGGCTTAATTCTAGTGAGGGAAAAGTGACAGGGACATTTTTTAAATGGTCTGAATGGATACCTACAAGTCATGCCCAGTGCTAATCCCATGCAGTTTGTGGCAGACATCTTGCAGTTTTTCTCATGCAGTAGTAAAAATGTATTTTCCTACATTGTAATCAGGGACAGGCCCTGTTTCAATTAAGAGGGGACTAGAAGAGCAAGACACGGATAAATATTCTTAATAATCTCCAAACCTTCAATATTAACATGTTGGACAAATGATCTGATTTTGCAAAAGAAAAAAAGTATGCATAGTTTATATTTTTATTGGACAATCGTTTTCTCCTTGAGTTATTTTTTTTATCAGTGTTCCCACGTTGTTCCTCTTTTCACCAAGCATCTGCTATTGTATTATTGGTTATCATGAGCAAATGTGATTAGTGATCATGTGCACATGATTGGAGATGTTTTCCCAAAGTGAGTCCATAGATAAAATGGTACAGTGTTGATGCTGGTCGTCCCTATGCCCAGATTTCCTACCTGCAAACACTCATTCTTGCTGAGAGTTGGATGAGAAAACAATTACCACTCTCATGTGTCCAGTAAAGCTAGATCTAGCAGGCGATTATGCTCAGTGCAGAGGGAACAGCTGGTCTGACCTAATCACCTGCTGGCTTAAGCTTCATACTAAACCTATGCACATGTGGAATTCATTTCAGCTAATTTTCAGCAAGGGTGTTTATGTCCAAATGTCCAAAGAAACCAAATCTTTAAATGATAAACACAGGTTGCTGAAAGTAAGTAATAATAAATATAGGGTATGTTTTTCAACTGCTTATAATTGAAAATATACAGTGAGAGGGATTTTGTAAAGTGATGAAATTAGAAAGCTTTCACAACAACAGGCAACTTTTCAATTTAGTTTGTACGTCAGGATCAATAAATGACTTAATTGATTTCTAATTCCATCTCCCATGCAAGTTAGTCACACTGTGCTGAGGGCATGTTGTTTACACTGGTTCCTCCAAACTTCCTGGTGCCAAAGAAGCCTCATGAACCATTATATTTATTTTCCGAGCCCACTAGATGGTGCTATTGGTTTAAAGAAAAAGGCTCAAGCAATGGTAACTGAGTGTTCTTCACCCCTTTGTTGAACAGAGAGCTCCATCTAGTGTCTCAGAAAATAAATACAATGGTTCATGAGGCTTCAGTAGAAAATCACTAGTGGCTGGGTGCGATCCTGAAGCTTTGTCACGGCCCTCGTCGTCTGATACTGACGCATGTGACAGTAAAATAAGGGTAAAGAACAGGGCTTAAAAACAACTACTTTGGCTGTTCCTGCATGCACTTAACTACTGGATGCAGGAGGCAGGTTGACTTGCAAAAAACAAAACTGACTTTTCGTCATGCGGGACAAAAACACCAGTCCATTGGGTCAGTCCAGGGTTTGTTTATTCATATTTACCATATGAATAAACAAACCCTGGACTGACACAATATATGTAAATATGTGTTTGTCATGCATCAGGAAATGGAAAAAGTAATGAAAGCATATTTTTATAGACAGATCTGAGATGTAAAGAAGGCTAGAGTTCACATGGCCGCAATCATTTTTTAAAACTCATTAACCTGAGATGACAAGATGATTATTTGATTATCTCAAGTACTTTTTTTTCATTATGCATTAAATGTACCTGGGTTATGTCATCATGGTGCATGTTTAGTGTTGCAGGGGTGGTTATGTGGTCAGTCACAGCAGGAAGGTTCTGGGTTCAAACCTAATGACCAGCTGGGACCTTTGTATTCAGTTTGCATGCTTCCCTGTGCCTGCATGGCTTTCCTTCAGGTGCAGGGCAAAGACATCAGGTTAGGTCGATTGATAATTCTAAATTGCCTTCAGGTGTCAATGTGAATGGTTGTCTATATGTGTTGGCATTGGGATAGATTGGTGACCCGGTCCAGGTTGTACCCAGGCTCAAGAGCAATGTCAGCTACAAGAAACTCCAACTCTTTGTGACCCTGCAAGGATCAGTGGATAGAGATGATGGACAGACCTAAAAAATGTTGTCTCACAGGTTCCAGGTGTGGATCAGACAGCAGGTTCCAGGGTTGGCAGCTGGTCTACCAAGCTACCTAAGAAAGAGAGTCAGCTGTAGCACCACACTTCCCTGAAGTCCCCAAACCTACAAGCCAACTGTGAGCATGTCAGAGCTGTCAAGGCAAATTAGGAGAAGCACTAGACCAGGTGACACTGCAGCATGAAGCATTTTTTTATTTGACATAGTATCGTGCAGATCTGCCCAACACCTTCCAGCATCAACTACACACACAGGCTGACTGCCATATATAAAGGTGTCAGCTCATACATAACATTAGCCAAGTTACTTCAACATATAATTGTATAAATATTTACATATAACCATTACCAAAAGATATACGTACCTGCTGTTGACCTTCTAAAATCAACCACCCACAAACCCCAAACACTTAGAGGTTAATTGCTTCTTTGTTTCCCTCAGTGGCACCCTTTTTTCTTGTGTCTTATGGATGCATGAAGAGCTAAATGTAACCTGCAAGGAGAGATAATGTTTTTAGAGACGCGAGACAATCTTTCCTCTGAAGCGTCACATGAAGTGATGTCCTGCATGTTTCTGATGACAGCGGCAGTGGATCACAGCTGTCAGTTGGCTTTTGCAGCAGCAGTGTTTTCTCTCCGCAGCCTGCAACCTGTTTAACATGACTAACACTCTGCATTCTGTATTTACACTGTGTTCTGTGTCCTGCTCATTGATACAGGAACTGTGTCTACTGACAGAATGCTCTGACAAAATGCAGTCATATTTATTATTTGTGTCTCTTTTAAAGACTTGGAGTTATTACTAAAGCACATTTGACTGAAATTATGTCAGATAGACCTTCTCTCTCATATGGGACTGAAATTGTATCCATGATAAAAGTAAATGGAGGACACATCAGATCGTTTAAAGTAAATCATTAAAAGTTACCAATTGTAACTAATTTGGCCTCAACTTCAGACACTACCTTTTTAGAATCCGATCTGGAATCTAAAGCTGTTTTGATCCATAGCCTGTTAAAATCCCTGATGACTTCAGTGTACTTGTGGGAAATTGACATCAAAACCAGTACACCTCAGCACCTCAGAATCTGAGACCACTGTTAGGACTGCCCCCGCTGGGTGGGGTGTGAGTTACTGCCCCAAGTGAAGGATTTCAAGTATCTCAGGATTTGGTGCAGCGACAGCAGTGATGCGGGCATGGTATTAGACTGCTGTGGTGAAGAAGGAGCTGAGGCAAAGCTATCCATTTACCAGTCGGTCCATGTTCCAATCCTCACTTATGGTCATGAGATTTGGGTAGTGATCAAAATATAATATCAAAGATACAAACTGCACAAATGAGGTTTCTTCGTGCAAGGGATTGGCTCAACCTTAGAGATGAGGAGGGAGCTCAGAGTAGAGTTGCTTCTCCTTCGCGTCAAAGGGAGCTTGCTGAGGTGGTTGGGGGAACTGGTGAAGATCCCGTTAGAGGTGTTCTGAGGCACACCCAGAGGCCTAGGGTCGATCCAGAACACGGTGAGGGGACTATCACAGAAACCCTAGTGCTAACTTCAAGCACAATAACAACAATGGCAGACATCGCATTTCTACAAATGTTGTTCCTGGCTTTGAGAGCTGACATTGGCATCCAAACATGGATGGATGGATGGATG
>CAFUXE010000101.1:21856-36154 GCA_903364295.1 Serranus cabrilla | reverse complement strand
GGATGGATGGATGGATGGACGGATGGACGGATGGATGGACATCATCAAGTATGTCATGTATTGACAAGCAAATGGTGCTGGCTTTGTCCAAGCCATCAAACCTGATATGAACTTCTTTAGTGTTTGCTTGCAGTTTACTATGCAGATGAATGGAACAGTAATGTTTTAATTAAAAATCAGTTGTGCTAGAAATACTTCTTTAACCTCTGTATCACAGGGTGATGCCTAAATGTGGTTTAATCTGAATGAATTGGATGAACATGTAACAAACAGAGATGTGTGACAGTCACTGGACCAGATCCTATTTGTATTGGAAACAAATTATGCTGGTATGTCTCTCTAACCAGAGGTGACAGTACAAACATTGCACCGGCATACAAAAATGTTTCAGCCAAGGACTCCATTGAAAGCAGTCCCTTTGAACTCTGATGCCTGATGTTATTTTGCGAGGGGAAAATGATTCAGGAATTTCCAAATCTATGTCGCTCTATTCACTTCCCATCTAATGCAATCAGCAAAGCCAAGCATATCCCTGCTTTCATCCTTTTGATCAGAAGGAAAAACAATTTACACTTTTTCATTTCAGAGGCAGTGTGAAATGAAAGCAGAATAAAGGAGAGTCAGTAGAAAGGGCAAAAGACAGAGAGGGTAGAGAAACGGTGGGGTGTTAGCGAATGGATGAAAAGCACTGAGCAAATTTCATTAAAGTGATCCATCATAAACGTGCCCAGCACACACCACACACACTCAGTCACATTCACAGAATTACATGCCTCAAAGAGCCACTCTGTAGCTCCTACAAGCTGATAACTTAGTCGCTTTTTTTCCTGTAGGGTAAATTGAATTTAGTCTATAGATTAAATACAAACCTAGAAAGAATGTGTAGCTTTCACCAGTATGAAATTCAACACCTTGCATTACTGCATTATGTACAGTGGCAGTAGTGTTATTTTATCCTATCATTGGGACCAAGCTGTAATTTTTTATTATCATGACTATTTATATGTCATCCTTTGCAAACGCTGCTTAATAGCAAAAACAGTTCAGTCAGGAGAGACTAGAGAGTGAAGTTTATTATAAAATATGATGTGATTCAACAGATATGATGGGATCCTTATAAATGAATACTGGAATTTTATAAAAGATTATTCATGATGATTGTAACAAAGATATGTAACAATTTAAGTGATGTTTATTGATATGAGATAATTTGGTCTTTGGAGAAAGTAATTTGGTCTTTTGGAGAAAGTATTGCATCAAGGGGCATCTGTCCTATCCAGCAGTAAGATAACTAGCCTAACTGGTATTTTTTCATAGAAGCAGTGGTGCATTACTCGTCTCCAACTGTTGCTGTTACATCTCTTGCTCCGTCATCCAGTGATGGAGCACTACGGCAGCATGTAGTTTTTGTGTTGTAGCTGACATTAGCTCATGGTAATAAGAATGTGCAAAAGATGCTGCAGTAATTTAGTGACATCCCCGCAGTTGTAGATTTGGAATTAAATCCTTAAAGTGATCTTGAGACCAAGGCCAGAGTGTTCCTAATTTAATTCCCAAAGAAACAAGACTCACATATAACAATTTGCACACAATATTTATCATTGAAAGACGATTTCACTATACATTTTTTACATCATGTTTTTCCTTTATGTAATGTGTGTCAGCATCTGTGCCTGGTAGCTCCTCCTTCACATTTCTGTCTGTTGCTGTCTTTCCCTGTTTGTCTCATCCTCCTGTGTCTCCTCCCCTGTCTCAGAGGCTGGACCAGGTGAACCAATCCAGTAATCAACCCTCACAGTATAAAATCCCCACTGGTTGCCAGATTCTTTCGTCATCAAGCGCGGTAGTTCTTGTTCCTTGGCTCCTATAGTGTTTTGTTGCTACTTCCTGGAGCTATTTAGCTTTTGTTGCTCATGCTCCTCTGTGCTTTTACATTGCTTCAGATCAGCGTGTCTCATGCTCCATTGCCTGCCTGCCTGCCTGCCTGCCTGTTGCCTGCTATCCTGTCTTTCTCCAGTCGTGTGAATGAACCTGAAAGATCCGATCACTCCACGTGCTGACGCGGCATCGCCATTAACTCATGGTAGATGCCAAACAAAAGACTTTGTTCTCTAACACCAGGGGTGTCAAACTGATCCAGTAAAGGGCCGAGTGGCTGCAGGTTTTTGTTCCAACCAAGCAGGAGCACAGGTGATACTGATAACTAATCAACTGAGTGAAGACAGTTCAGGTGATTGAATGATTGGATTCAGGTGTGCTTCTGCCACTCTGCCCTTTCCTGGATCAGTTTGAAACCCCTGTTCTAGATGACAAAAAAAACAAATTATAGTATGTCCAAAATTGGTCATAGTGTAGTTCACCCAAAAATGCCTAAAAATGCTGTTGGACCTGGGTAATAGTATAGTATATCCAAAAATCTGAAACAAGAAACACTATATTATTATGTGTCCAAAACTGAAAAAAAGAAATGGCATACTATATTATATTTAAAAATGTCAAAAGAAAAACACCTTATTATAGGATGTCCAAATGTTGATTTTTGTCTAAAAACTGATCATTCTGTAAAATGCTTACAAATGCTAGAATTGGCCCTGTTATACTCTGTGAAAACATAATACAGCATAATATGTCCAAACATGGCAAGAGCACAGGTGATACTGATAATTAATCAACTGAGTGAAGACAGTTCAGGTGATTGAGTGATTGGATTCAGGTGTGCTTCTGCTTGGTTGGAACAAAAACCCTTAATATTGTCTCTTCTCTTCAGAATTCCAGGATGAGCTGATCTGGTCACCTCACTTCCTCTTTTTCCCTCCTCTGTCAAATGATCAGAGCTATGGATTTAAATCAGTGCTTTCAGTACCATCTCTTTATCAGACGCTGCTGCTTCCTGTCCCCTATCTTCACTATTGGATCCTGCCATTCCCTTCTGATTCCCATCATGCTTCTAATCAGGCAGCAAACATCTCCCACCACTGTTGATCCACCAATTTTATTAAAGTCTTTTGCTTTACGTATGATTTTCCTAACCTTTGCCTGTGCTGGCTCATATTTAATTAAATTTTGAAAATGATGTGTTCTTCTTAATATTCTGAGAGCTTTATTCTTTTCCTTCAGTACTTCACCACATTCAGCTGTCCACCAGGGAACTTCCTCTCTCTTTAATTTTCCTTTAATTCTAGAAATGCACTGATTAATTGCTTCTACTAATGTTTTTTATTTTTAACTTGTTTTCATTCTCCTCAAGATCAAGATCTTAATTTTCAGTCTATTTTATGCGTTTATACTTCACATGTATAATTTAACATATTTTGTATTTCTGTATACTAATTTCCCCTGATGTTTCTTATATATTTGTAGTGATCACTACTCACATAAATGCTACATTTCCTGAACCTAGGTTAAATTAAGAACTGAACTGTTCACTGCTACATCACCTGAACCTGAGGTTAAAATTAGCACTGAAGTGTTTCCTGTGTGCACATCTCATCGAGCCTCCCTCCCATCATCTAAGCACACAGTGTTCCTTTTCTTTTTTGCAGTTCTTCATTACCTCACTGTTTGCATGTGTGGATGAATCTGCCATGCTCATTTGTGTTTGCTCTGGCAGATGAGTAAGGTCACTCTCCCATCAGACTGATTTTCAGCCACTAAGCCAGGGGTGTCAGACTGATCCAGTAAAGGGCCGAGTGGCTGCAGGTTTTTGTTCCAACCAAGAAGAAGCACACCTGAATCCAATCATTCAATCACCTGAACTGTCTTCACTCAGTTGATTAATTATCAGTATCACCTGTGCTCTTGCCATGTTTGGACATATTATGATGTTTTCACAGAGTATAACAGGGCCAATTCTAGCATTTGTAAGCATTTTACAGAATGATCATTTTTTAGACAAAAATCAACATTTGGACATCCTATAATAAGGTGTTTTTCTTTTGACATTTTTAAATATAATATAGTATGCCTTTTTTTTTTCAGTTTTGGACACATAATAATACAGTGTTTCTTGTTTCATATTTTTGGATATACTATACTATTACCCAAGTCCAACAGCATTTTTAGGCATTTTTGGGTGAACTACACTATGACCAATTTTGGATATACTATAATTTGTTTTTTTTGTCATCTAGAACAGGGGTTTCAAACTGATCCAGGAAAGGGCAGAGTGGCAGAAGCACACCTGAATCCAATCATTCAATCAGCTGAACTGTCTTCACTCAGTTGATTAGTTATCAGTATCACCTGTGCTCCTGCTTGGTTGGAACAGAAACCTGCAGCCACTCGGCCCTTTACTGGATCAGTTTGACACCCCTGCACTAAGACATCATCGCAAACTAGTCTGGTGATGCTGGGCTACCCAAGTTTAAATGTTACTCATTTAAATGTTACACATTTAAACTTGCAAATCCATGTTCCATACTTGGTCTCAACCATGTTCCCTGTACATCTGGTTTACTGGACAAACCTTTACTTACTTTTTGAATGCCTGTCCAATATACTTGTAGCATTCCATTGTTGCAACAATTTACTGACAATTACTCCTGACTTGGGCTACAAAATGTCACCTCAGAGCAAGAGGGTCTTAGGTTCAAGTCCAGCTTGCTTTCAGCTACTGTGGAGTTTGCATGTTCTTCCCTTGTCAGCATGGGTTCTCACCTTCCTCTCACAGTCCAAAAACATGCATCCATCCAACCATTCAAGATCTCATTCAAGCCTACGGGGAAAAGTCCCCAATGAAACCTAAGCTGCATGTCTTTGGACTGTTGGAGGAAGCCAGAAGATCTGAAGACGAGCCACGCTGACACAGGGAGAACATGCAAACTCTAGTCTAGTCTAATATAGTATAGTCTAATCCACAACCCTCTTGCTGTGAGGCGGGAGCGCTAATGGGATTTTTGCATTTTGGATCATGGCAGAAAATAAGCTCTGTGCCAAACACACGATGCTTACACATGTTGTTCAGCAGGATAATATTCACAAATCAACACCACTTTTATTATGTTTAAAGTGCTAATGCAGCTGACAGAAGTAAAAAGCTAACGTTATGCTAATGCAAACTACACCACGGTTGCATGACTTGAACGTCACAGCCTTATCCTGAAGACGATCTACTACAAGCTAACCAATGGTTTTGACAAGCTAGCGATTCCATAAAATACAATTAATTGTTTATTAACATAATTTACAATCTACAAGAATTTGCAAGCGCACTGAGAAACACGACTATAGGCTGTAGGGTGGACTAGTGAGAGAGTTGCTGTTCATGTCTGTTTAATGTCCCCACTAACCCCTGTAGTCTCATTTAGCCACTTGTTAGCAACCGCCTATTAGCGGACACGGAAAAACCTCATATAAGAGTCTGGTGACCTGTCCAGGGTGTACCCCGCCTCTCTCCTAATGTCAGCAGGGATTGGCAGCTCGTGGCATGAGCTGAGTTCAGATAACTCAGAATACTAAGTTACATTAGTGAATGAGAGTCCCTGAATGATCTCAGTAGGGTCACTGGTCACCTCCTCCCTGTCAGTCTTCTCAGATGACATCTTTTATGATTATGTGTATTCTAGCTGTTTTGGATATAACCTACATTGTAGCATTTACTATTCAAGCTATGACAGTGACTGATGTCTTCAAATCAACCATTACTTATCCCTCATTTGTCTGGTCTGACTCTTTTGCGGCTTGTTTGTCTTGATCAGAAACAATTCTGTCTCATCATCTTCACAGCCTCTGCATACGTGATCTTATTCTGAGCTCTTAACTGCTGCATTTCCATTATTCTTTCCACCACCTCACACTGTGACTGCCAACACAGCATTTTGGTTGTTCATGATTACATTTCCCACGCTCGTGATCTTCTCTGCTGTAGCTGTATGACCAAACCTTTGATAGTTGTAACACCTCATTGGCTTTGGGATATATTCTCTTACACTTTGCTGAAGTAGCCCAGTGTTGCTTTTTATGGGAGCACTTCCTACTCAAAAAACCAGCACAAGACTCTTACTGTCTTTTCTCACTCTCTCTCTTCAGTTATCTCCAACCGCCGAGCATTTTTCAGTGTTCATCCTTCTAGGTTTGATTAAGTTTCCTCCAATGTGACTCCAACTGAAACTCGCCAAATCACTCCTTTGCTCCAAATACCTTATCAGTACGGCTTGCATTCACCACTTTAGACCACCCTATTTCTTTTATCCTTCTAGCTTGGTCTCTCTTTTCTTCATTTCCAGCATAACAACCAACAGATTTCAATCTTTAAAAACCTTAGCCATATGTCCCCAATCAGGGTTTTTCACAGTAATAGTCCATTTCACCAGACTCATTGAAGAAATGCCCCCTTTCCTCGCTGGCCCTGTCAAAATTGTTTCCTCTTTTCTCCATCACCCTGCCACTATCTTGGCTTGTCTCCTTACTGTCAGCGCTGCCAGCTGATCAGTCAGAATCTCTCCACTCGGTCCCATTCACATTGTGCCTACCTGCTGCCACAGCTTTCTTTATCTCATTGGGTTCCCCATTCTGGTTAATTCTCCTCTTCTGACATGCAGCTGCCAAACGTCTTCAAGGATCATATGTCAGATTCATTCATTCAGTCATTATCCTTAGCCGATAATCCACACTTTGGTAGTGGGGGGGCCTGGAGCCAATCCCAGCTGACATTGGGGCGGGGTACTACCCTGGACAGGTCTCCAGACTATCACAGGGCTGGCACATAGAGACGGTCACACCTACGGGCAATTTAGAGTCAGCAATTAAACCTAAGCTGCATGTTTTTGGACTGTGGGAGGAAGCCGGAGTACCCGGAGAGAACCCACGGGAGAACATGCAAACTCCACACAGAAGAGCCGCAGGCCGGAGTTGAACCGGCGACCCTTTTGCTGTGAGACGAGAGTGCTTGCTAGACATTATGATGAAGTTGTTAAAAATGCTAAAACTTTATCAAAAGATATGTGTTTCTCGTTGTATTCTCATCTAAAACTGCTCCAAAAGGCTTAATTTACTTACATAAAATCAGAACATTTCCTGTGTATTCCCCTACCTGATTTAAATTAAGATTACCTTGTTTCTTGTATCACATCACCGAGTTTGCAGGTCTGCATTAGATACAGACTAGATTAGAAGTGGGGTAAAATGTTTTTTTTTGTTCTTGATGTAATGTTGGCAAAACTGAAACTGCATATAGTGATATGCAGTCCCTTCTACCCTGATCACAGCCCCTTTTTCTTTCATTCTACATCTTCTCTATTTGCTCCCATTACTCCCATTCTTTCATCTACAGCAGGTCTCCTGCTGTGTTTTTGTTCCATCTTCCTCTGTCCTCTTCTTTCTTCAGTCCCCCCCACCTACACCAAATATTGTGCTATACTTAAATCTTTCTTTCTTCCTCTCTCCGCTCATCCCTCCTCTGTCTGTGTTGCTACCTCCACTCATCATCCTGCTGTCATCTCCTATGGGCTACGGTCCAAACCAAAAGAGATCAAAGCCTCCCATTGCTCTCAGAGGCCACCAAGATCAAAGGGTGGATATATATGCAGACTCTCTCACACACACACACACACACACACACACAAACTGGATAAATCCCATCACACATCTATAGAGGAACACTGGTCCGACTGATAGGGTTGGACTGAGATGATACAGAAGGAAATGTTCTCAGCTGTTGCATTTCCATTTGTGTGTTTGTTTGATGAGTTTTTGATTACACAAGCTGATGGGAAACTTTATTTCTTTTTATGATGTTTTTTCTGTATATTTCCTCCTTTTTCTCTTAGCTAAAATGACAGATTCCTCTTGTACTGTAGTTGTTACCACTACCAGCTGCACACAACGACATCTCCATCAAATCACCTCACTTATAGTGCTTGATTTCTAGAGTTGGCTCCAAAACGTTTTTTATGCAACAGAAGGATAATCTATAAGAAATGAATTATAGATTGTATATCTTTATCATGATGGTTGCAGCATCAGTAGAGCTGCAGCAGATTATACAGCATGTATATGATGAATCATATGCAAGACATAGAACACTGGTATATAAATATGACACATATTTAAGAATATAGCAACATAATAATTAATACAAACATAAATATGTGAGACCACTGAATCCCTTTGAAGCTGAACAAAGTTGGTGCTCTTCTTTTTTCTCTACTTTTTTCACATTACAATTGTATTGTGGACAGGGTTGCTTGTGGTGCGACAGAGATTGTTTTTTATCTCAGTTGTATCTGGTTAAAATAAAGGTTAAATAAATGTTTAAAAAGTAAGCTCTCAGCTCTATGGAGCAGTGTCTAGTGTTTGCTGTACACACATACAGTGTTGCAGGCTCACAGATGTCAGCAACCTCAACTCTAGCTGCAGCTGTTTTCATTGAGGAAGCTCTAATAAACTGTTTGCCATCCTTGAACAAATCAGAATAAATGTAATGTAATAAATGTAAATGTAATATAGTANNNCCCCCCCGAGTCACTTTAATTTGATCGGATCAAAACAATCCTTGAAGGTCTTGACAGTATATTTAAATGGTAAAATGACTTTTCCTATTGGTCTTTTGTCTAAATTTTGACACATCATCAGTAGTGGACCACAGGATATAAGAGAGAGAGAGAGAAGAAGGATAAAAGATAAATTAATGATTATGGGCAATGTTATCTGGAGTTAACAGGTAGCTAGTTCTTTTGAAAGCACTGGTTAGGTGGTTAGGGTTACCACTTTGGCTTCCCCTGCCTCGTCTGTCAACTTGGCAGTTGAACTGGGGAGCCAAAGGCAATGCACTGGCTGGCACACATCCTTCAAAGCTCTCCATCCCTGCATTACCCATTCAAGAGTGTAGCCTATGCTAAATTGTTTTTGTGTCTTAGTGTTGAAGGTTTGACTTGTATTGTCTTTTGTTGATTGTAACTATCTGAATATTAACCTGATTTTAAAATGATATTTCCTTATTTAGATTGAATCATCATTTGTAGTAATCCGGATTTTTATCTGATTTTAAAATAATAATTGTTAATTTATTTGAATCTCCTTTGTATCAGATGTTTAATCTGATTTAAAAAATAAAATATTTCCTAATTTTAATTTAACCTTCTTATATGGTGATGTGGAATAAATCCTTTTTTGTAAGTATTATTAATGTTGTTGTTGCTGTTGTGTTGCTGATCTGGATTTTTATCCTATTTAAAAATTGATTTTTGTACATCAGCACCAGAAAATGACTAGTTCAGGGATAAAATGACGGTTAATTAAATGGATAGTACATTTATAAACACCTCCAATCTGATTTATAATTTGGTTTGTAGACTCTAAGTGTCTTTTTACAAAGAGGTTAACCACTGTGTATGCTTTCGTAAATATAGCGTTTACAATTTTATGTCCTCAACACATCTTTGAACATTCGGAACTCTGTTTGTTTTTACCATGACTCGAGTTTCTACCCGGACATAAAAACAATGCTCTGTGTCACTTCCGGTGGTCTAGCTGCTTTTTGTATGAAACTGTTTGTAGTGTGGAACGTGTTTGAACGGGTTGAGAGGCGGTATGAGAGCTGAAGTCTGGTGTGATATATAATAACGAGCATTTGACGGACGCTGTCCTCTGTCAGAATGACTTGTGTGCCGCAGAAAAGGTCCTACAAGGAACTGCCGGTTTGGATAGTGGAGGACCACCACGACGTATGTAAACACAGCTTGAGTATAGAACTGTAATATTGAGTTCCTCTCTCACGAAACTTTCACTGGGGTGCAACGCAATGACTTCCTATATGTTAACGTACCTAGCTAGCTAGCAATAAGTTAATTAATTCCTCTAGTTTATTACCGACTGTGAAACAGCTAGCAGCATGACAGAACATGTGTGTAGTACTAGTGAAAAAAAAACTGCAATTAGTCAGAAGTGAACCTCCAACAATTTTAATAGTGGCATTTAATTTTTGGTTTATCTCAAATGCTCTTTATCGGCGTTTGTTTTAGTGTTTTCTGTCTGTTTTCCATTAACATTGTCTGTTTTCTCAGTGATAGATGCCACTAGTGTCACTATCATGTCAGTATTTTTGTCAACAAACCTTGCCACTCCTCCTTCAGCCAATCACCAGCCTCTGAGCAAGCTCTGCAGTTGCTGTACCAAAGATAGACTGTAGACTGCTCAGATATCAGCCTACTACAACATGGGAAAGAAAACAGACCTATTTATGGGATGAGCCATGAATATACAATGATCAAAGACATGATCAAATGATTTTTGTTTTTTTACCACACATTCTGTCACTCATTTAGGCGCCTCTTGTCTCTTCTCTTTATTCATGTGCTTTTCTATACACTCAACCTTCTATCCAGCTTGTAGGCTATAGTACACTAGCTTCTTATGTTTCCAGCATCATAATTTTACAATTTCCCACAGAGATCTTTAAAGGTGCTGTAAACTACTTTTAAAACATCAATATAGCAGCAAAAAACAAATAATGTCTCTGTAAAGATGTGCTATAGTAATGGCAACCTGACCATAGAATGAAGTTACACTCTCATTGTATTCCAAGCTTCTTAATACTTCTGAATCTGAATATGCTCCAAATGGCATATACAGCACCTTTAATGTTATGTTAGACTTTTGAGTCTTTATTGGCAAAGAAGAACAGGTCTTGGTTATTTGCCCTGACAACTGTCATTTAAGTCATTTAAATTTTGGAATGTAACACACCAAGTCCATATGGTGAAATCACTGAACCTGCTTTTGATTTTTGTCATTTTAATTAAATTCCCAGACTCTGTGCCTCCAATGAATATTAATATTAGATATTATTCCAGTAATCTCCTTAAATACTTGAATGAAATGTCTTTTTTGCTTATCTTTACTAGGTGGTGGGTCATATTTATCGTGCCATTGCATCCAGACACCTCCCGCTGCAGAACATAAAGATGGTTCATTTAGACTCCCATCCTGATCTGCTCATCCCTGTAAACATGCCAGCTGACACAGTGTTCGATAAGGAGAAACTCCTCAGGTATGTTTTGTTTCAAACGTTACTAAACAGTTACAACCTAAGCATGTCCATCAGTCTCAGTGCTGGGACATTCTAATGATAAAGCTGAGGCTGTATCCACCCAAGCTTAGTGGGTGACTGCTCTTAACAGGTGACTGCTGTTGTGGAAACATGAGGCAACAAGACCAGATTTTATTTTTAATTGCAGAAATTTTCATAAGAATTTTTTTGTGATCACTGCTCATAATGTGACCCTGCTGTCTCTTATCTTTATGACATGTTATAAATCTGCCTAAATATCTTTATGTTTATGAAGACCTATGTTTACACATCATAAAGCTAACACTGACCAAGGTCACAACTGAGGCTTCTTCACAATAAAAGCCTTACCATGGCTCATTGAGAGCTTAAAATGATTGGTTCACATCCTACAGATGAAATATCGCTGTGTAGCTGTTGACAGTATGTTCTTTGAATTATTCTGTACACAGAGCGAAAGATATCATGTGGTCCAATGAATTTATTCAATGCTGGGAGTGCCAAAAAATATAACAGAAACAGTTAATGTATTTTAATGCGTTTTATTAATTTTAGCTAGTGAATACTTTTTTTTTAATAAAATGTCATAATCCATGATTTTCAGTTCAGTACAAAAGGTTAATATGAGGTCAACTGCCTGACCTTGAATGATTGCAATTAAAAACAGTCCAAAGCGGTCCAGGGGGGACACTGCCTCTCACCCAGTATGTGCCTGGTTGGGCCCCAGTACCCTGCAGCCCTGCACAGGACCAGTGGGTGTCATGTGGTGGATGGTTGATTGATGCATTGTGTTGGGCTCCACCAATCACTTTGTGTTTGTGTTTTTTTCAGTGAGTTGAGTATAGAAAACTGGATAATGCCCATGGTGTATGCTGGTCATGTGTCATGTGTGGCGTGGCTGCATCCCTACTGGGCCCAGCAGATCAGAGAGGGAGAGCACAGGATGGCTGTAGGACGAGACGCCTCCACCACCACCATCAGGTAGGCTGTACCCTCAATCTGATAGCTTGGAATCCATTGTGTTCTATTCATAAATCTATAAATAAATAAAAAAGTATCATCAATCAATTAATATGATTAAAGTGTATCAGGGTTTAAAACATTTTGATATGAGTATATTTCCTCTCCCATGCTCAATTAGATCTCATCTGTTTTTTCAGCAATTTTTTGGTTGATACCATTTGTTACACAGATTTGGTGCTTTATTTGGCCTTTTTTTGGACTCAAGAAAAAAAATTGTCAAAAATCCCTCTCAAATACAGCATAAAGACATCAATACCTTGAGGTACACCATAGCTAAATCCATGCTGCGATTTGGTTTTAAAAGACATTTTGGAGAATTCTGCAGGAATTGTATTTTTGGGTGATTGGATGGTGAGCACTTGTGTTCTGGAAACTGCTGCGAAACCTAACTGTCAGTGTACCTCGGAAAGCCCTAGATCTGTAGGTTGTGCTTTCAAACATTCATGAGGCTGTGATTATCCAGTGAAATGGCTACTATGTAGACTAGCAGCATCACACATGAAAGAGAAAATCGGGCTCGTTGTATCCAGAAAACTTCATACCTGAGTATGCAGAAATATTCAAATACAATAGCCATAAACAACTTGCTTTGCTGCATGGTATTAGCAGACTCATGGGGGTACCAATAAAATCCATTTTCATTCAGATAACTTGAGGTCAGAGGTCAAGAGACCCCTTTAACATGACATGGTTGCTACCAATGGATTCCTTAGATCAGGGATCGATTGTTTTCAAAAATGACAGCCCGGTTAAAAACGTTCTCATTTGACAGCTGACCAGTAACAGTTGGGGCGATTTCCGTTTGTGTTGATCGGGTGTATGAGCTTTTGTCCTGATGACGTACTCATACACAGGAATGAGTTCTCAAACCCAGAAGTAAGATAGCATATTAGCGCCCTGGGGTCTAACGTCTCAAACTTAACGAGGATTTTAATGGGTTTTTGGTTAGATGCCTGAAATAAGGTCAGTGGATAACAAAAGCTTAAGAGAAGTTTGTGTTTTGATGTACAACATAAAATATGTTAGCAAATACCCCCACTTTTTTTTTTTTTACGTCCTTAAAAAGGCAGTTGCTAATAAGTGGCTCAATGAGACTACAGTGGTTGTTGAGGACATTAAACGTCATCATGCCGTCTCTCACTAGTCCACCTCACAGCCTCTAGTCCAGTTTCTCACTGCTCTTGCAAACTCTTGCAGATTGTAAATGTTAATAAACAGGTTATTAGGCTACTGATAGACTAGCTTGTTAAAACCGCTGGTTGTCTTGTTGGGGAGCGTCTGTGACGTACAAATCACGTGGCCGTGGTGTAGTTCGCTGTAGCATAACGTTAGCTTTTTACTTCAGTTGGCTGCTTCAAACATACTAAAAGTGGTCCTCATTTGTGAAGATTGTCCTGCTAAACAAATCGTTTGTCACAGAGCTTATTTTCTGCAATAATCCAAAATCCAATGCAAAAAAAAAAAATCCCATAGCTGAATTCTCAATTGACCCCACGGTGATGCTACTTCCAGGTTGGCCTACAACAATACGTCATTTTGTTTGATCTCTATTATCTTCTTAATTACTTCTTCTTCTTCTTCTATTAAATGGCGGTCCACAAAACAGCTTTCAGGATCATTACCTTCATATGTGCACTGGAGTCGCTACACTGAGTCAAGTACATCTTTCCACTGGCCCAACCCTGCTAAACAGTTATTCAAATATGTTTCTGAAAATATTTGAGGTGATAGATAAGTCAACGCAGTAACAGAATTCTGATTCATAATCGATCAGTGCTGCCTACTTTGACAGTTTCACTGCAGGCCACGAGCGGTTATTAACATGACTGACAGCTGCGTTACAGACTCCTTCTCTGATTGGTTGTTTACATTCAGGCGTGGTGGAATCTAGGATTTTCACATGTCAACTTCTTAGTACAACATTCTGTGCATTCAGGACTAATTTGCTGTATTTCATGTTGTCGTGGAGTTGTCACGAGAGAAAAAAATAGACATTGCGTACTTTATATACAGATATGAGTGTGTTCGTGTGTAATATATGTCACTCAAGCATATATATATATAGTATGTCCCTCTATTTATATGATACTTATCACACTAACATTTGTAGTGCTTGACACATTACACGTTATGTCACATTATGAATTGTATTCAGAGTAAATACATAAGTTGTCATGAACACAGCTGACAGATAAACTACAGCACTAGGCTGTAACAAAACAGGGGGCAGCTAATGCAGCTGCGCTCCACATTATATTGAATTGCTTTAA
>CAFUXE010000101.1:0-19139 GCA_903364295.1 Serranus cabrilla | reverse complement strand
TTTTTGATAAATATGCTTGATTTTAACCACTCTTTAACACTCAGAGATGTTGCCTTCCTGAAAAACAGGAAGTTCCCGTTAGAATAGAGTTTGGAATTATCCTGGTCTCAACAGGAAATACATCATATCCAGAAAGTAAAGAGTCCACAGGGCTTTTAAGGTAACAATACTTTATCCAATACAGGGAAAAAAAAGGGTTGCTACCACACAAATTATAAACACAGGGCTGAAGCCTGATACAGTATCACCATCAAAGTGACGGACAAGTCAAAGACCTTATAATGCCCAAAATCACATTTTTACAACATTAGAAATCCTGTCTATCACCTGTTTATCCCATTTAGCTAGAAAGAAGGGCATATATAGCCTGAAGTGCTGGTAAAATGTAAAACATGTTTCCTTGTATTGACCTCTACTCCATGTTGTCTCTGTCTGTCTGTGCCAAGGACGAATACTCCATCCTAAAGGAGCTCTACAACTTCAGAGGACCGAGTCCTGATGCTGATGAGGTCAGACTTTGTGTTTTATAAATGGTTTTTAACCAAAGGTTACACAACAGAGAGTGAGACTGTAGAGTGACTGAGGAATTTTCACTTCTAACAACAGCCCTTGCAAACAGATATTTGAGAAATATCTCCAGATTTGTCATGTAAAGCATGAGGAATTGAGGGCCACACGGTGGTTAGCACTCTTTCCTCACAGCAAGAGGTTGTCTGTTCGATCCCCGCCTGCGGCCCTTCTGTGTGGAGTTTGCATGTTCTCCCCGTGTGTGTGTGCGTGGGTTCTCTCCGGCTTCCTCCCACAGTCCAAAAACATGCAGCTTAGGTTTAATTGGTGACTCTAAATTGCCCGTAGGAGTGAATGGTTGTCTGTCTACATGTGTCAGCCCTGTGATAGACTGGCATCCTGTCCAGGGTGTACCCCGCCTCTAGCCCAATGCAGCTGGGATCGGCTCCAGCCCCCCACAACCCGGGTTCGGATAAGGGGTTACAGAAGATGAATGAGGAATTAGAGAATCCCATTACTTTGTGGTGGAAATTAAAAAAGGGGCAGGGTTTTCACTGAAAAGCTTATAAGAGACATTCAGTTTTTTTTTTAAAACAGCAGTACAAGCACTGGTTTTTAAGTTAGGAACCAGCCTGTGTGGTACTTTTGTCTGGGGTTGTGTTGGGGGCTGGGCTGAGCACTTCCTCGTCTCGCCCTCTGAATCACAATAGGTGGGTCAGCTGATGTGGATTGGCACCGAATTGTGAGTCAACCTGTGCAACTGATTGGTAATCCCTTTTCTACTGCTCGCACTTGAAAACATCCTCACTTACAATTTGCTACCAAAAATCTGTCATTCAAGGTTATAGAAAATACAGAATTTGTTGCAGACAATGCAACCCTGAGAAAAGCCTCACCCACTCACTCACTCTTTCTTCATCTTTGGCTGATGGCACGCCGCTCAGCTGTAAACGAGACAGAATTCATCCAAGAACTGGTTATTCTATCAGACATTCAGGTCCGAGCCCTGATGGAAACCTGAATTTTTAGATCTCTGCTTGTGTTGTATAAACTCTCAGATGCTGCCAAATTAAATTGTAACATTGTGAGTGGAATTTGAAATGAGCATAAATGTTATCCTTTGAAAGAGAAATGTTATCTACTTACCTAACCTTATTCAACATAAACCATAGAGGCTCACTCTTACAGCCAGTACAGAATAATTCAAAGTATCATTTTAGCATTTTGCTCTGTTTTGATCATTTAAATAACATTATACCATTATACATAATTAGAGAACATTATTCACATTATAAAAACTAATGAACGTGTGTCTGTGTGTGCAGGAGGAGCTTGATGAGTGTGTGGATCGTCGTGTTCATCAGTTAGAAGACCTGGAAGCAGCATTCGCCGATCTGCTAGAGGATGATGGGGACGAGACGGTAGCACGCTGGGCCAGCAACCCCGGGTAAAGATTCTCTGTCACGGTACAAAGAAGTCAATAACATGCTTCCTCAGCACTGAAGTTGATGGACCTATTAAAGGGACAATCCACTGATTTTACACATCTCTTGTCCATACTCCAGTTATTGCTTTTTGTGGTTGAGTGTACACACTTTGAATCAGCCAACATACATTTTGACAGGCAAGAAAAGCAAAAATACCAACAATGGCTCTGTTCTAGTCAAGTGTCTCGGGAAGTAACACCAATTTGTTTAATGTAAATAAACTGCTGAGGGTTCATTATATAACATTAAGTAGTGAATCCATTCATTAGCCGTTCTCACTCCTCCTCTAGAGTTATACTGTAGACAGTAGGCCAGTCAGTCACAGGGCAGATAGAGATTATCTTTAAGTTCGTTCTGTGCACACCCACACAGTCCTGCAAACAGGTCTAACATGTCAGACAAAGTGTAAACACCCGTGTTGGTGGAGCATGTGTGTGCTGAGATGATTATGTAATGACCTATGGAATACACACCCAGTAGTTCACTCTAAAAAGTAAATTGAAACTTCATTATTTGCATCATCAGATTTAGCATGAAGTGTGGCCCGACCATTTGCAATGAATGACTCTTAGAGACCCCAGTAACCAAAAATATATAAATAGATTAAAGTAACAAATATGTACTGTATGTTTTTTAGGGGTCCAGGCGTAATACAGCACGCAATGCACTCCCTTTCCCTTCCCCTCTAGAACTGCCAGTGGTGGACACCAATGTTTCAGTCCATTGGTAGACTCTTTTTTAGCCCACAGCTAGAATGTATTAACTTCTTTTTTTTCTCCTTTCTGTTCCCAGCATGGCTTCATTAGCCCAGTTGGTTTCCAGTCTGAAGTCGAGAAATGTGTGCCCTGACTATGAAATGGTAAGAATGTTAGTGCAGCTGTCTGTCTGTCTGTCTGTCTGTCTGTCTGTCTGTCTGTCTGTTTGTTTGTTTGTGTTCAAAATAACTAAAAAAAGTAGTGCACCAATTTGGGTTTTCAGACAACGTGTGTATTGGGATCCGGAACACCATCTGGAATTTATATTGCAAATTTATATTGTTGCATCAGTGACCATATTGCCTTCAGTAACTGCCGCCATCTAGTGGATGAAATATTTAAATGCCATTGTACTCCCAAAATACACTCTTTCATAATAATCCTTCAAGTGTGCAATTTGGTATTTCGTAACTGACCCTATTGCCTCGGTGGAGGTCTGCGCTCTCCCAGTGCTTTTATAGTTATACTCTGTAATGCTGTAACGGGTGTTTATCAATCATGTGATTCCCTAATTGTAGGTGGAGCTTTCATTTATGTAGCTGCTTCTTGTTCACAGGGATATTTGCCTGATACAGACCTTTAAATTTGCAACAGTGGGATGGAACTGCTCACTTAAAAGGGTGCACATTCAACTTTCCATGTAATGTGACATTCATAAATTATTTGATAATAATGGCAGTACAATGCCTTTCAAAGTAAAAGCCTAAATAATGAAATCTAATGGCAGATTGCGTTGTTTTATTCACACTCTATTTTTATAGGCTTTTATCTGATTTCTTCCATTCTGACTCTTGTTCTTTTATCCTACTTTCCCATCTTGATTTCTTTGTCCCTCCTCCCTGCTTTAACCCTCGTGCTCTCTGTCCCCTGTCTTCTCTCAGGTCCATCAAGCAGGGTTAACGTGCGACTCCGTTGAGCTGCCTCACCACATCAGCTCTGATGAGGAGATCGACAGACTCATCTCAGCTGTACAGATGTTTCTGAAGGCTCTGCCCAAACCCACACTGATTACTATGTCCAGGTAGGTATTCCAGCCACACAGAATAAAAGATCTACACACGGAAAAGTCCGCATTCAAATCAATCTAAGGCCTATCTTGTAAAACATATCGTAGTAGAGAAAGAGATGTGACGAGTGTTTGCTTATGTGTGTTTCAGGTCCAGTTTAGATGAGTACTGCCCAGTGGAGCAGGTGGATTCAGTCCAGAGCAGAGTACTGGCTGTACTGGGGAGCCTGTATGGAGCACTTGATATACACAAAGACTATGAAAACAGCAGCACAGACATTCAGGACTGCCAGCCACAGGCCTCTTAAAAACACACACACACACATCATCTTTGGATTTAGTGGATGTACTGTTTGATTAAAAGAAAACACATGAAAAATGACACATTAGATGCTGCTGTAATATGTTAATATCACGTGTTAGTCATCGTTTTCTTGTAGTCAACAAATCCCATGTGCAGACTCAAACCAGTAACAAATAAAAAAACCCATTTGCAGGAGTGTGTATCCAGGACAACAGGATCCCTAAGCAGAAGTCTGTTAACCTGTTTCTATTAATCACTAAACATGATAAGTCAAAGGGAGAAGTGACGGGTTTGTGTAAACACTCAAGTGTCTTTCCACGTGTTTCTGGATCTGATTTAACCTTCTCTAAAACAGCAGCAGATGTGTGGAATGTTTATTGCTGTGCTTCATCCAAAAAAACATTCCTCAGCTGTCTTCAATATTCTTAAACCACAATGCAGAGTGTTCTTTTCCCCCCCAAATCATTTTTGAGATTGTCACTAGAGAGAAATTTCCACACAGAAAGTCATTAGCTGTTGTAACTGATTGCTCAGTCTACTCATTTGAAAATGTGATAACACTAATACAACTATGTCAGTTTAGTAAAGTAAATCTGGAGTTTCTCTTAGATGATTTATCTTCTCATTCAAAGAGAACACAAGATAACACATTAAACCACATCTTCCCAACAATGTTTTGATATTATTGGTGAGGATTGTAAGTTGGAAGTATCCCTGATGAGGAACAGTGAGGGTAAGATATTCCTTTATTGATCCCCATAGGGGAATTTCGGGAATTCTACAACACAGCTTATTAAAGAATCCAAAATATAGCTTTGAAATGTGTACCAAAACATAATCTAATATACTAATAACTTAGTAGTTTCACGTTTTATAGATAAATAAGATTGAGACCAATGGCTCAGAGAGCTAGTGGCACTTTTCCTGTCTGTATAGAAATATACTCACTTAGCCTCTGTTATACACTGTAATGATCATTTATGAGACAAAAAGTGTGGAAATGTTGAGAATGAATGAATTGAGAATGCTTTTTTTAATTGAATCCTGTAAAACTGAACTGGTGCTGTAAATGATCATTGCTAAGACACTTATAGACTACTTAAAATAACCTTAAAGGACTGATGATAGGAGGTTCTTAAGAATGTTATATATAAAGGCAGTGGATGGAAGGTGATGATAAGAAGGGTTTTTAGTTCATAGAACCAAAGAGTGTCAAGTTACTAGTTTTATCTGCATGCAAGAATTTTCCTGACATGGAGGCATTATCTGTTTGTCCACGTTACAGAACCATGCTACGCTAGTATAGTATTAGTATAGTATTGGTCAGACTCCCAAGACACTAAAATCCACATTTTATTTAATTTTTTATTATTATTTTTTCAATAAATGGTCAACTTCACTCACTTGTTTTGAGTTTTATGTAAAAACCAAGTATAGATTAAAGATCCAGGCAGAGCAGGGAGGCTTTAAGGGCCCCAGCTCTAACGCGGTAGATATTCCACAGACTCAAGCTAAACATATTTTGATTACTGCTGGACTCAGTGTGAGGCGTGTTTCTGATGATACATCAGGCATTTTACGCCTTGCAGGCATGGCTGATTCATAGTGGTCCCGCTTCCAACAGTCCACACCTCTGTTACTACCTCTGAAGGCGTTACAGAGCCAGGATCGCTTGATCCCCACCCCGCTTCTGACACTTTCATAATGCAGGTGAGACGTTAGAGAGGTGTAAACATTGCAGCTTGAAACGGCGGTATGAAAGGGCCTATAGATAGAAACTGTAAAAACCGGCATTATTGTCTGATTTTCTGCTCTCCAGCAATCAGTGAAAAGTTTTTAAATCTGTTGTTACATGTCTCTTTTAAAATTTCACCAAAAATATACCACTTCATAATTTTTCCCCAAATATTATACAAATTTGTAGGTGTTCTATTATCTCAAATGGCTGTTGCAAATAGGGGGGAAAATCTCTCGCAGAGAAGCAACCAAAGATCCTTTAAAGAAACAATAATACAATGGTGAAAATCTTGGAATCAACAGGACTTTGCATCATTTAATTGTGGCAAAGTGGTCCAAGTCATGCTTCAACTGACAGGTCAGTAGCCTATTGGTATTAACTAGATAGTTGCTGACTGATCATGCTGCCTGAAATCGATGTATGTTTCAGTGAACATATGATTCACATATGATCACCACAATGTAAACCAACTGACGTGAATGGTTCTTTTTACTTACAGTGTATAATTTAACAGCAGCAGCGATGGCGTCTGTATTCCACTATTCACCTGTAGAGGACGCCATTACCACTCAAATGCGTCTCACATCTGCCTACAAACCTCATATGACAATAAAGAAAAGCACTTCTTCTGCCTTTGGGTCCGGTTACTTTGTTACCGTATCGAAATTGAAAAGTCTGCCTTACATTGAAAACTGAGCACTTCGTCATTTACAACAGCTGAGGGCGTTCACATTGAGCACGTGAAGGCATCCGTTCGTCAACGTGCGCGTGTGTTTCTCTCCGCCCTGATGACGGTCAGAGACAGCGAACAGCAGCAGAGCTACAGACCACACTCACAGCGGCCAACATGAAGGACAACAGTTTGCCCCGAATTGTAGTTATTATTTTCTGTACGGTGGTTTTTGTTGCCGTGTTGATTGTAAACGCTTTGGCTGGAGCAGGCAGAGGTGAGTTAAATAGCGTTTCAGACACTTTAATTGTTTTTTTTGTTATTGTTTGTGGTACGTTGGAGTTAGCAAAAAAATCCTCCCGACGCAGGCGAATTCAACGTCAGTCGTTTGTAACGTGTTTAATTTGTTATAATGTGTTGCGCCACATTATATACGTGTTCTCTTGGTCTTATCCAACTTTGTTTTCACTGGTTACGAAACTGCTTTTTACTGGTTGGGAGACTCCCAGTTAACGATGTATGCATGGCAACCCATTAACTATTACACAAAACAATGACAAGTATTTTCCGGCACCGTCCTTATGTAAGTGAAGGTAGCATGTTAACGGTACTGGTTGCGTTTACAAAACGGGGCAGGATTTTAATGATCTGGCTTTTCGTTTCAGGATGTGAAGGGTTAAATGGTCGGTTCCCCCAAATGACTAAATTAAAAAAAAGTTTTCCCATGTAGGTGGTATTAAGATTCCCATCTAAATTCCACACAACAGTAGTTAATAGCGCTCACAGCAATGATAAAAAGAGGAACAGAAACTTCTCTGTCAACATAAATCACTTTTTTTATTTCTGGAATCACTTTCTGCTTCTGTGTCCTGGAGGGGGTTAAATAGCCTAACTTAAAAAAAGAAATCATGACATGACTGGGTAGGGTGTGGCATAAACACCCAAATCCAGGCTTTTACTGTCTCAAGTGTGGATTTGGGTAATTTCTCTGCCTTCTTTGTCCTGGGCCATATTTATTGAAGACTTTCTATTTTTACCTCTCATTCTAGTGCCAAGAATTTGAATTATTTTTATTTGTTAATTTATTTCTGCCACATCCACATACTTTAAGACAGTCCTCTGTTGAAATACCATTCCTATGGGATAAGCGGTTCCCATCCCTTTTTGATTTTGTCCTCTTGCAAAAACTAAACAGGCGTAGCTCCACAAAAGATTTTCCTTTGAATATCTCAGATGGTGTTAGTAATAACTGTTCATTGAGCAAAGAGCCACATTTATCCAGGAATTCACAAACGTATTAAGATTTGAGAAAAGTATTTCAAAAAGGAATACACATTTGTCTAGCAGAACCTAAATGAGTGCATCAGTCTGAACAGTCTCTGTGAGGATAATTCCCAAACGTCCTGCAGAAGTGACTCATTTCATACACTCTCACGGGCCTCTTTATCCAGTCATGACCTTAAAGCAGCAGTTTGTGTTTTAACCTTTCATGTTTCAGCGTGACAATGCCTCTGCACTCATGAAATCTTTTTCCCAGTTTGTTGTGGTGGAACCTGACTGGCCTGCACAGAGCTCTGACCTCATCACCACGGACCACCGTTGGACCTCATTACTGTTCCTGTGACTAAATCTTTCTGTTGTGTTCCAGGTCCTTTCCATTCCAGTACAGGTAATGTGTCCAGCCGCTATGAGACAGGCATCACTCCGGCTGGCTGGACCTTCTCTATCTGGGGTGTTATCTATACCTGGCTCACCCTGATGGTCATGTACATCACTACATATGTATTCAGGGGGTAAGTCAACATCAAAATAATCACAGTAAATATTTACTCCTGCAGATAAAACCCAGTCTGACAGGACGTTTAGTCAGAGCAACGTGCTGAAAGTGATCTCTCTCTCTCCCTGTGAACAGATCCTGGGCTCAGTCTCTGCTGCCATACTCCTTCTATTTTTGCTGGCTGTCCAACTTGGTGCTGAACATGATATGGCTGCTGCTCTGGGATAGAGAGTATGTCTCTTACTTCTACTTCCTACTTTATTTATTTTCACAGAAAAACAACAACAGCACTGAGTCACAGTGTAATGTGGACTAGTCAGTGGAAGGCCTGTAGTATGAGGGGGACTGTAAACCAAAAATAGGGATAAAGTCTTCTAGTCTAGTCTTCTAGCACAATCATGACTAGAAGTGTGAACAACTCAAACATGTCTTTCGTGCAGAATAACACAGTTATGATGACAAATCATAACAAAGAATAAAACGCAAGTTGAATGAATTGGATACATTTTTTAAATTATTAGAATAAGATGCTATTTATAAATACAACACTTGTGTCTTAGTGTGCTGTACTCCACTTGTATAGAATTCTATGAATAAGTTAAGTCATTTCTTGAAATGTCACAATCATTATTATTCTTGTCGATAAATATGTCTAGATGAATGATAATTTGATGTCAATATTGTGAGCCTCATCAATGATCCCAAATAGGTTTTGAGGTGATAAGGAAGTAATAATAGCTTACTAAAGGCTTTAGGGAGTACTGGAACACATTATGTTGTTGGAGAATCCATGAAAAAGCAGTTCATCTAATAGTAGGTTATGACTGACTATATCAAGACCTTAGATGGTAGTTAACCATTACTCTGAGCAGAATTAATTTCAACAGAACAACATTCATACTGTTGCCCTTCTCTGTTTCTCTCTCTGTCTTACAGGATGGTGCTTGCTTCCCTGGTTGTATTAATCCTGATAGTGCTATCCAACTACAGCGCTTTGTCCGCCGTTTGCTTCGCCACAGATTACTACGGACTCTGGTTACAGACATACCATCGCAAAGACCTGTGCTGTCTCAGAATACTGGTATAGCAGAATGTGTGTGTGTGTGTATGGACAGAGTGTGTGTTTGCTCTTTAGTCACTATATTGTATATCTGATGAGTGTGTGGTTTTTTAAAAATGTCCCCTGTGCGTGATGTCATATTTGTGCTCATAAATGTTGACATGTTCAGGTCCAGAATGGTTTGGCTCTCTACACCACATGGACTTCCATCGCTTCTCTCATCAACTTCTCAGTGGTTCTCCAGCTGTGGGGCGTGGACCGGAGCACAGCAGCAACAGCTTCTCTGTGCATCCTGTTTGCAGAGGTGGTGGCATGGTGAGTTTGATTGGACAAGGTGAAATGATGGGCATTTCAGAAGTAGTAAGAGTAAGAGGTAGCTTTTAGATCTGATCATGCTGAAGATGGCTTTGTGTGTGTGAGCAGGTTCATCCTTGAGAACTGGGTTGTGGACCGCTGGGTGCGTAATATCCTGACAGTGTACCCTGTGGTGATCGTGGCTCTGGTTGGGAACGTCCTCAGACACTTTAACCCGGATGATCCCACTCCCAACACAGTGTTTATGGGTGAGTTTAACTTAACCGCTACCACAGCTGGAACACTACACCACCTTACTTCCATCTTCATAGCAGAGCCTAGCAAGCTGAACAAGTATTGCTTTTCATTTGACATTTCTGCTATATGCATCCTATATGAACAGATTTTGAACAGAACAGATGGGGCAATCACACTGTATCAGTGTCATTGCTAACAGTTGTATCAAGAGAATCTGAATACAGTTGCATCTGAATATAAACTTATTATATTTGTTAAAAAAAAAAAAAAAAAGTGGTTGTGTGTTGCCTTTCCATACATTTTGGCTTAAAGAGATGGTTCAGGTTTTCGGACATTAAGTTGTCTAGATTAGTGGATGCAAAGCTATTAGCTTACTTTTCAAACTCCTGTGTTGGAGTTCTGACTGGATCTGATGATTGTGACAGGCTCATGGCCAACCATTCCACCACATAAAATGCTAATAGCTTTACATTCACTCCAGCTAATAGATTTGCATCCACCACATTACTGGCAAGTATTTTATACGACTTAAAGTCCAAACTATCCCTTTAAGTCCTGGCGGCTGACCAATCACCCACTTTTGCATTTCTTTGTTTTGTGTCCAATCAGTTGTGCTGCTGGTGTTAGCATGTATCCTGCTGCTGTCCCGGCTCTGTACTGTCATCTGGAGAAACAAATGGCGACCTCTGCACTCCCCAGGCTCTGCACGACTGATGGTATCACCACTTGATGGTAGAACATTCAAGATCTTTACCTAAGCAACAGGAACTTGCATAGAACCTCCTGTTCCACTGCAGCCTTGACACTCTCGGGCCACTTTTTATTACATGTTTACACATGCCACTGTAAGGCTTCATGAGGTTTTACACTGCTGAAGGAGACTAGTCATGGATTTGCATAGACAACATGGATAACAAGTGTATTCTTTAAATAGACTTTTCTACTGCAACACTGCTAAGCTTGGTTAAAAAATAGTTTACTACTACATACCATTAATACTATCTACAGGGTGAGCACTTTTTATTGAAATGCATGCATATGCTTTGGTCATGTTTTGTATTGCCATTTCAAATAAGTTTTGTCATTGCATTTATAGCTTTTTTTTATCATGTATCCATTTACTGAAAATAGACTATACTGTCAATATATGTTGGCTTTTATACAATGTCATTTGAATAATATGCTGAAGAGCTTTGTCGATTTAATTCTGATTTGCCAATAAAAATATTCTTTTTTACATCTCTGATGTTGTCTAATTTCCTGACACATCATCTGTGAAAAAAAAAATATATATATATATATCATTTAAAGTTGCAGAAATCAATGCTAGTGATGCCAATTGCTCTGTGTTGCCCTCTAGTGGTCCTTAATTGTCATAACTTGATGCAGATTTAACAAGTTTTATACATTATTATCAGATTTTTGTCAAATAAATCATAATATGTCACACCAGTTGTTTAAAGTAAACCTTAACTTTGATAAGAATAATTAGCATGTTCAACTTTTTTTTTGTTCTGTTTAGTTTTTTGCTAATTCATGTAATCATGATACATTCAGAGCAAATATTTTAGAAGAACTGCAATTTTGGCTCAGAAATGAGCAAGTGAGATATAATAATATGATACAGACAGCATGAAGAGAACTGACATAAAATGACATTAACAAGTTTCCTGCTATCAATAAACAGAAGCAAGACTGTAACGAGAATCAGTGTGTAGACAGGCTTAGTTTTTGTCTTACAGATGTAAGATGAATATCCTTATAACATTTATTCTCGACATATTACAGCAATTACATTCAGGAGATGTTTTACATATTATGTAAAAGATGCGCTATTCTCCGGTCCATCGGGTGGCGCTAATACAGCTGTGGACCACACAACATTCCACCGAGGAAGAAGAAGAAGAAGAAGAAGAAGAGGAAGCGGCGAAGTAAGGAAGTGGTGGGCTGGAAACCATTGGACAGTAGAGTTGAGTCGGTACTAGTTGTTCGTTTTTGCATTGAACAATCGTATTGCCGTGTCCAAAAATGTCCAAAACTACACTTTCAGACCGGTTTAGAAAAGTAGACGTTGATGAATACGACGAGAATAAGTTTGTGGACGAAGATGACGGAGGAGATAACCAGTGCGGTCCGGACGAATCAGAAGTGGACGGTTTGCTCAGACAATATCCTTTAACTTGAATAACGTTATGTGTTTAATTGTACAGTGTATGGCGGAGACGGACAGAGCAGTGGCTGGTGTCAGGGCTCAAGAGGTTTTCGGTTGTGCTCACCTGTCACGGTACAGCTGAGGGCTAAAACCGCAGTAACGTTATATTTTTATATGTTCTAAATATAACTAACAGTATGTTCTTGGAATGCCATGTATATGAGGCATTTATTTGGGAAAATGTGTGCAGTCAGCAAGATATATACGATGTTAACTGTCTGAGTAGCGTTTCCGGGTTCAGTTCAGTAGGGTGTGGTCAGTAACAGGATTTGACAGGTTTTTAGCAGTGGTGGAATGCAGCTGAGTACATTTATTCCAGTTCTGTATATAAGAACAATTTTGAGATAAATACTTTGTGTATGAGTTTTGAATGCAGGACCTTTACGTGTAGAGTCATTCTGCAATGTTGTATTAGTACTTTTCCATCAGTGTTTTTAGTATGTGTGGTCGTATTTCAGTGCACTTTATTCCCCTAGTGAAGTTGATGTTGTATGATATGTTCTAAGTAGCACTGATTGTCTCATTTAGCTTGTATAAAGAACATGAGCTGCAAAAAAAGCAAAGTAGATGTAATACGAGTTTTGTCATATTTTGCATTTGATGGACATTTTAGCTAACTAAGCATTCCCTTGTTTTATTTTCCTCCCAAACAAGTTGGCTTCTGATTTGCTTCAGTTTCATCTGTTAAGAGGAAATTTAAGGGATCTTTAACTTACATTGCTGAGCAACCAATCCTCCATTTTCCACACTTATTGGTATGAAACTGTCTGAGGTACACTTTCAGATTTGTGAAAGCTTTTTTCTGTTTGTGTAAAAATGCATTCAAGGCAGATTTGACTACTTTTATCATAGGTAGACCACTGAAATATCTCAGAGAGGTTAAAGACTCCTTAAAAACAATTTGTGATATGTGGATTATTGGGCATTTTCACATCCTCAAGTGAGGTGACCAGACTGATCTTCAGTTTCATCTTTAAAAGTCTGTTATAGCTCCTATAGTTTAGCTATAGTTATAGTAGCTGTAGTTTTTCCTGTACTCCCAAATGTTTTGTTGTTTTTACAAATTGAAAATACAGCATGTGACAAAAATATATCAGCTAGTTCAGCAACAGAATGACAAGTGCAAAACGTATAAAAGTTGTAGAATTGGTGGGAATAATGCTGTGATAAAAATGCTTCAGTAGGCTGTAGGATACACAGTGTTGGAGAGATCTCTCATTGCCTTAGATTGTGAGATTGAAGTCATTAGAAACATGGGTGCATCCGGCCCTGCAGAGTGAATCCTGAACATAAAGAGACATAGCTGTTCTCTCATTTCCTATTGTCCATTTCGTTGAACAAAGTAGTGCACATGCATCTCTGTCCTATGGAAGTGTGTTGTCCTTGACCATAGTTTTGCAGGGGGAACATGAATGCAGCTCTCCAAGCCGTGCTCAAGAATCCTCCTACCAGCACCAAGAACCAGAACGCCAAGGTAAATCTTCTTTGCAAAGTGTGGTTGTGTAGGTGCAATAATAATCTGAGAGAATTATTATAGAGATCTGCAGCATCACAGTGTTGTTATGTGTAGGCATCAAAACTAGTTAGGCTTAGAAACACTAACTGCTTGGTTAGTTTAAGGAAAATAATAAAGTGGGCATGTTTTATAGTAAAGTTGGCATGTTGTGCAGCCTGTGAGGCTGTAGTTAGACCCTTCCCTAGACATTAGCAGGAGTTTGCATCATGTGGTCAATAAGAAGTCATCTCCCTTATGGTATAGAACCACAGCTAGTGTTCCTCCCTGAAACAGGCAACAAGAAAGCTCAATAGGTGTACTTAGCATCAGGACAACAGGGAGATGAAAAAGGGAGGTCAACTTGTGTTTGAGGGTGATTGCTACCTGGTTAGGCAGTAGTGCTTATGTAAAAAAAAAAATTCAATCAGGTTTGATATTAAGCCAAACATCAGACTCCAGCGACTCCAGTCCACTTGTTGACACCAATGCACCTTTAGGCTGGTTTGTCAAAAGACAATAAACAGAAGAAGTAAAAGTGTGAATAGAGAAGCGAGAGAGGTTCAGCTTTTGAACATTGAAAATGATAAAAGAAGCACTTTGAAGGATGTTACTGCAGGGTGTTCCAACAGTAATATTATTAGGTTTTGGCTCCAAACGTTTTCCTGCCAAGGGGCAATCTCCAGGTCCAGCATCATTTTGGTTAACAAAGAAAGAAATACACACATCCCCCTTGTTAACCAAGTCAACTAGCTAGGTAGCGCTAATGTTAACTGATAACTTAGCTTCCTCCCCCAGCTCCACCCTCTTGCCCAAATATGGTCACTTGTGGTTCAAATTAAATAAATACATTTTGAATAAAAAAAATTCAAATTTCTCTGATTCCAGCTTCTCAAACATGAATATCTTCTGTTTTATGTGCTCTGTGACAGTAAACTGAATATATTTGAGTTTTGAAACAAACAAATCTTTTGAGATTTTATAAAACAAAATAATAATTGTTTGACTAATTGAAAGTTAAAAGAATCATTATTTGTGTTATTATTGTGCCATCAACTTGTTTTACACCATGTTTGTTGCCTCCCTTGCCTAATGGTAGTCGGCCCCTCTGCTGTTTGTTGTACAGTGCCTGGCCCTGATGCAAACTGCTCTATCACAATGCTGCCTGTCAATCAAAAGAGCCAATATTTCATATTCTAAATTAGGTCAATATTTTGTTTCCTCAGTTCAGCAGTCCCCTGAACCGTGTTGTTAGCATGTTCTCATTTAGTGTGAGTTTTTAATAGCTCTGTGCTTTAGCGAAGACAGGAAAGTACAGAAAAAAAACAAAAGAGGAAGAAAGTAACAAATCAGCCTTCATTTGTGAGATTCCTGCTTATTACCATGTAATGAAGAACAAGTAATTATGCATCAAATAGCCAAGACAAAACAATCCACATCATAGGAATGAAATAAACATGCATTAATTGGTACAAGAGTGTGACATTCATCAAAAAGCCACATCATTTTTACATTTTCATTTTGGATTATGTAGTTAAAGAAGTATAGGTACTAGTGTTGGTGCTGCTAATGTCAGTTATTTCAGCTTTTGTGCAATCCAATCATTTTCTAATCTAAACTGTGTGTGTGTGTGCGTGTGCGTGTGCGTGTGCGTGTGCGTGTGTGTGTGTAGGAACGAGCAGAGCTATTGGTGGTCAGAGTGTTGAGCAGTTTTAAGAGCAGTGACATAGAGAAGGCTGTGGGCTCCCTGGACAAAGCAGGAGTGGACCTGCTGATGAAATACATCTACAAAGGCTTCGAGAAGCCCTCTGACAACAGCAGCGCTGTGCTGCTGCAGTGGCATGAAAAGGTAAGCACTTACTAAGAATAAACCCTTTTCAAATTCTAAATACTTTTGCATGAACAAACGAGCTCTTTGTTAAAGTATGGGAAGTGTCATGTGGTGTACTATATAATGAAGCCCAGCTTTTACATCTCAAGTGTGATTATTGTTCTTTTTAACATGCAAAACCTGTTAGTATTCTCATCCATTCTTTCAACTGTTGCATTAAAGTAATGATTACTGAGATTTGGTGTCATAAATCCTACAGCGGCACTTATACAGATTTAAAACAAATCCAGTGTTACTCGTTTATCTAAACCAGGGGTGCCCAAACTTTTTCCCTCCGAGGGCCAAAGTAAAAATGTGCCAGTGGGCCGAGGGCCAAATAATGCAATTTTAAAACACAAATAAATGTAAAAATAAAGTTAATTATTGTTGAAGCCTACATTTGCATTCTTCTCCATCAGTGCGAATCCATTTTAAAGAACATTAGCTATCACGAAAATAACAAAGCTTTAGTTTGAAGAACAAACTTGTGTTGATGCTTGTCGGGCCGAATAAAATCGCCCGGCGGGCCAATTTTGGCCCGTGGGCCCCACTTTGGGCACCCCTGATCTAAACCAATTATTTGGAGGTGGAAATTAAATTACATTTATGTGCAGTACTATCATCAAAACAGATTCCACAGGGGTCCTCACATCCCAGAAATGCTCCTAAATACACTTGTGACTGGGTTATGGGTGTTTTCTGGGTAAGGGCTGTATGAATAGTGAAGACTAGTGCAATATCTAAATGACCTGTTATATAATTGTTAAAGACAAAATATGTGTCAACATCCCATTCTGAATGTATATCCAGAATCGTGTAATCATGTTCTATAGATGACAAGAACAAAGCTGTGTTTGGTTCAGATCCTTACACCAGCTCATTGTATTACCTTTAATATTAAGCAACACCAATATTAGTCAAAATAATCACGTGTGTGTTTTGACAACGAGTCTCTCTATACTGGGACTACTACTGCTACCTACCCATCACTTCAGTAAGTCTGATATGGGAGAACCAGTTTACAGAAAGTCATGTAAAATGCTACACTAAAAGCTTGATTAATGCTCAGTGGTCGCCTTAGATCTTAAAGCTGGAGTGTGGGACCCTTATGTTAAAATGAAGTGTGTAACTTAGGGTAAAAGGGGGGAAATACCTTTCATGATAATTGTACTTATACTTGTGATATTAAGTGCTCCTGGGGGCAGAGCTCACTGTAAGAGTAAGAAGAAAAAGAAAACCACAGGAAATGTGTTTTGTCTACTTTGTCTGCTGCAGTGCACTTCATCTGATATCAGGCTAATATGTGTGTGTCTGTGTGTCTGCAGGCTCTAGCAGTGGGAGGAGTGGGCTCCATAGTTAGAGTTCTGACTGCCAGGAAGACCGTCTGATCCTCCCAAGAGTCCATCTGCAGAGCGACGTTAGACAGCAAATCACCAGAGCACAGCTTTCTGTTTTTGGACATGATTTCTGTTTATTTTTTTATACTAAAGCTGAGTGCCCTCCTCATGCAGTTTTTTTTCCTCGTGTTTTTCTGCATTTACTGTTTTGAGTCACACCTCTGGAATTTAGAGGTGCTGGCAGCCAGGCGGGGGGGGTGCTGGCACCTCAAACTGTCTGTGTGCCAGCCATGCAGAGAGAACACACACATTTCAGACGCTTCACTCGGACACTCTCTGTACGAAGCAGCTCCTTTCTCTCTTCAAACGGCCTCAGTGCTGCTGTGATGCTCCGTCACTCCTCCTCCTCCTCCTCCTCCTCTCTGAAGCCTCTGAGTCATCCAGGTTGAGGAAATGGAAAAGCTTGTCCTTGGATGGACTGTCACAGACTGGTGACCAGTCCTGACTGTTTCCCTGCCTTTTTACCCAGTGCATGCTGGGATTGGAGTGATTCTTTTCCTCTTATCTTTCTGACTTTGTTAACCTCTTTGTTTTTATTAACTGTTTTTTTCTACTTACACCACATTGTTGTGTGTAGCCTGGCATTTGGGTTATTCTGCTTATGTTGATTTTTATATATGAATAAAACCCTCAAGCTGAATATATAACTTTCCTGTTTTATTACTCTGAAAAGCCATTTATTATTATTTTTGCTATTATTTGAGTTTAAAATCAGCTTATATAGAGTATTATACAGTGTACAGTTTCCTTTAGTCATACCACAGAAATAAAAAAATGTAAAGCAAACCTATAGACAATAATACAAACATGCATAACAATCCCTGTGTAGCAGGGAACCAGGGGAGTAACAGTAAGAGCTGATACCTAAAATCTGTTCTATATGGGTTTATAAACTCAACCCATTCCTTCCAGCATTTTTCAAATATGTCACTCTCATCTCTCATTAAACCAATCTGCTAATACCCGTGGCTCTTGGTGCAGCCACTTTTTCATAAAAGCCAAGAAGTTGAGGAGACATCTTACCCAGACACGACGTCTGAAAGCAAAAGTCAAACTTAATTTTTAAAACTCCTCCCATGCCATCTGTGATTGTCTTCCAATAGTTGTTAGTCTCAGAACAGTCATAAAATATATGATAGTGAGTTGCTCTCACAGATCCACACTGTCTCCTGTCTCCTCTGGGGGTTTGAGTGCTGCTGTAATAAAGTATCTGACTCTGTTTTTCCAATTAAACTCTCCAGGTCAACGAGGTAGTTACCCTCACTCTCCCACTTTTCTTTTATGTAGGACATGTTTACCCCACTTAGTCCTGGTTCTGACTTGTATGCTGAAAATGAGACAACATATTGTTCCCTTTGATCTTGGAAGTTTCGAGGGATGATTTTCCAAACGTCTACATAAATATTCAGACCTTGCTCCTGCCCGTTTTTAAAAGTTGCATCTAGCCTGTTTTGGATAAAACCTGGGTCATGGACCACCCAGCGGATCACAGTGCAAGGCTCTCAGGCACCAAAGGACCTCAATACTCTGAACCAGATATTGAGTGAAAGATCTAACCATACGTCTAATAACCTGTTGATGCCTATGTAAGGCAATACATGTGATGATTCTTAATTTACCTTTCTCTATAACAGTGGTTCTCAACTGAAATATGATGCTTTGAACCTCCAATAAGGAAGGAAGGAAGGGAGGGGGAGAGAGAGAGAGAGAGAAAGGAACCAACTTACTTATTAAAGCTACTTCCAACTGTCTTCAGGTTGGTGGCGACTTCCAACTTTCTTTATGAGTTAAGTTGGGCGACATCCAACTGTCTTTAATAGGTAAGTTGGCGACATCCATCTGCCTTTATTAAGTAAGTTGGCTACTTCCAACTGTCTTTAAGCGTGTGCTCCCTTCCTTCCTTCCCTCTCTCTCTCTCTCTCTCTCTCTCTTTCTCTCTCTCTCTGTCTCTCTCTCGTAAGATTTCAGCCGGTCGTGGTATTATTTGACATAATCGGCTGCATTTATATCTGGGAAATAATGGTGGGGAAACGGCCCCCACCACCCCCTCTCGGGTTGCTTTGCTTCTGACTAAGGCAGGGATCGGGACATGAACTCACTACTCGCGCGCATTGGCGAGCCTAGATGATACCACCCAACCGGCTTTGCCACCAGAGCCATCGGCCTGACAAACATCAACAGACTCTAATAAAGCTATCCTGCGAATTTGGTGCATTTTTAATGAAGTAGAAAATTTTCGGGAAAAGAAAAAAACGACATGCTATAGTATGACTTTTTGAAAATTTGGCCATTTTTCAACATGGTGTTTTTCT
>CAFUXE010000100.1:996679-1011159 GCA_903364295.1 Serranus cabrilla | reverse complement strand
CGACCTATAAGGCTCGAACCCCGAACCTTCGGTATTTAAGCCATCCATCTATCTCACTGAGCTATCTGCTCTTACTGATAGATGGTGCTCTTTGTTACTTTGACTTCTTTATTGGAGGTTTAAAGCTTCAAATTTCACTGCAACCAATAGGGACCACTCTGAGCTATTCACTCTGAGAGCTAGCATTAGGTCTCTTTGTATATTTGACTTCTTTATCAGGGGTTTAAATGTTTTTGTCAAAACAGGTCAAACAAAACATCGATCTCATGGGCGTTTTGACAAATCCACCACCCCAACTGAGCACCCTAAACAGACTTTCCCCAATTTCCACATTTCCTTACATCATGATTTCAATGTGGATTTTCTACATATTAGAGTGCTTTACTTTCATATATATATCTATCTGAGCAGTGAATAAGAACAGCCTGTGCTGCTAATACATTAGTTTCCTCAGTGTTACAGGGTGTCATTTTGGGGGGTGAAGCACTGTACATGGCATTTTTAATGTAACCTACAGCATTATTTATTCCTGACTTTGCATCCAACTTTGCTGTACTTCACCTGACATGATGTGTTGTTGTAGCCCAGCTCCAGCATGTGGTTTTTTTTTCCTGCAAATTTTCAACTTCATTAAAAACTCACCAAATTCGCAGGATAGCTTTATTAGAGTCTGTTGATGTGTTTCAGGGTGAAACTTTTTGAAAAAGGACAGAAAAACACCATTTATGACGTGTTTTTGTCAAAAGTGGTCAATTTAAAAATTCCTTAAAACGCCCAAAAATGCTTAAAATGGCCCAATTACAGTGTGTTGATACATATTAGAGCATAATACATTCAGAAATGACAGAAAAACACCATATTATGGGACGTCAAAAATTTGAAAAAAGCCATGTCATTTTTTTTCCCGAAAAAGGTCAAAAACTTTAATTCGAAGGATTGCTTTATTACAGTCTGTAGACATGGGTCAGGGTGAAACCTTTTGAAAAATGACAGAACAACACCATAGTATGGGATGTTTTTTCAAAAAAGGTCGAAAATGCTTAAAATGGCCCAATTACGGTCTGTTGATTCATATTAGAGCAGTGGTTCTCAACTGGTCTGGCTTTGGGACCAACCATCATCCCGTAATGGCAAGCCGTGACCCAAAATCGAGGAAAATTCTCATCTTCTAAAATGTATTTAATGAAAAGATGGTGCAGATTGAACCTGTGATAATACAGAATAACAGTATGCCAACACAACAAAAGTTTAATGATAAACCAGCAGCCTGGTGATGCTAGAGATGGAAATATTCCCTTTTACACTAAATAAGCTGCATTTTAATATAACCAAAACAAAAGTGCGTCTTAGATAACACAACATATCTTATTTTAACAAACTCAACAGCTTTCATGCACAAACATTCATTAAAAAAGTCCAACTAGTGAGAAGTAGTGAGAAGACTCCACGCCATGCTCAGTTAGCAGATGAAAACAAACTGAGAGTGAATAGACGGCACAAAAAAAATCCCCTTCAAAATAAAACCACAGGATTTTTTTGCCCATGTAAAGGCCCACGACCCACTGAAAACAGTTTCGCGACCCACTTTTGGGTCCCAGCCCACCAGTTGAGAATCACTGGCCTAGGAGACGTAAAGCGTGATGTAAAATGAAATTTGTTTGCTGGTAGAATAAAAGAACAACACTGATTCCCCCCCCCCTCCCTCTCATCCTAAATGTAATTTTGTGCTCTTTATATTACATATGTTGTTCTAAGCATCTAATATTGCAGCAGATTTTACATCTCCTCTCATATTGTTATCACATAGTTATTTTTTTAAGAAACACGCTGACAATAACTGGACTCCAGGGTGTATTTTGGATTATTGGGCCAGTGGACCCATATATCTACATGTCACACCAAAGGGATGTTGTAAAAATCAAATCCGCCTGTACAGAACATACCAATAAATACATTGGGAACCAGATGTGGTGTTACGGAATACGGGGTAAATCTGGGAATTGAAAATGTTCTGCACTGTGAGTTCTGTAGTACTTTATGAATCAGCAATGATTTAAACCTGTTTCCCAGTTTAAAGATGTTTGTTTGACTACAACCTAAAAAAAGGTTGCTCTAAAATAGAAGAAAAAACATGATTTCTACTTATTTCTATCTTGGCATAAAAAAGAAGCACAGTAAAAAATACTGCTTTTCCTGGTGTAACGCTGGTTATTTAATAGCAGCTCAAAGAATTAAAAGGTTCATGTGGACGATTACAATGACTTTGAAGTGAAGTTTTGATGTTAAAATCATCTCTCCATTATCTGCAGGGTGCATGCTAATGCTGAGGCACAGACTATCCTAAGAAGTCAGATGAAAGGTAATTATGTTATCCTGTCTTCAGAATCTTGAAAGAGAAAAACAGGTGGGGAGAGAAAACAAAGGGATAACCTTGTGATGTGTAATGCCTCAAAACAATTGCAGTGACTACGCAGTTGAGCTTCAGCACACAGTGGCAGGAGAGCACAAAGGTGACACATCTTCCAATCCACCGTGGATAACTCGGCTGGCTGACATTCAGGCTACAGACACACAGGGATAAGCTGAGAATAGAGGGTGGCAGTTCTGGCTCTGTGCTCAGCATCAAGGTGAAGAGGCCTTTGGTTTATGAGTGTGAAATGGTGAAGCCAATGCCTAGTGTAGTTTCTGTTTTCTATTTTGTTGATTTTGTGACCTGCATCTTTCATTAAGTTCAAGATTTCTTCATGTACAAGATGTTTATTTACTTTGAGATGGAAAAAGCTATTCAGCCTTGTGCTGATATGCAGCAGGAAATAACCAGGGTCTGGGAAATCTTAAGACATTAACTAGTCTGGCTATTCTTAAAGAATCACACATCACACGTGTCACGTATAGTCTTTTTATTCATAGCTGGCTATGTATTTTTATCCACTATGTAAACAACTTTTTTGTATCGTCGCCCCCCCCCTTTCTGTTTGCTGCCCATTGATTCCTCCTCAAATTCAGCTCTATGGACAGTCTGTTCCAATTAAGCCTGCATCATGAAAGCGAGCAGAGAATCTGACAAAAACACAGTCTGAAAACATCTGGGGCATCTTTCAAAATGTCTGCGTCCAGACTGGAACTCCTTAGATCTCTGTGTTGAGCCCTCTCAGCGAAAGCTGTTTCTGCTTGTATAAGAAATGTTATTCATAACTGTCAGCAGTAATGGCCTCGCTGAATTTGCTATGGTGTGGAAAGTCAGTAATCCAATACAATGCTACTGTGGCCCTGAAACTTCAGAAAACATGCAAATGAAGAAAACATATTTACTAATTTGGCAACATGAGCAGCATTAAGAGAATAGGCTGAGAATAATTAACCAAAGGCGAATCGAGAAACACATTCATTAATAAAAACCTAGAAACATCCTGTTTCTGACGTGCACACACAGACACAGACACACACACAGAGACACACACACACACACACACACACATTGTATGCACTGTGGGTCAAGTTGTTAATCATAAATCTGTAATAAATAAATTTTGTTTTTTTATACAAACTTTCAACATTTAGAATATATAAGGACTTAGAATTTTCTGATGGACTTACATAATGTGCATTTTCATGCTCAATTATGTCTCATGAGTAAAACCATCTGTTTAATTTTATTTTGGTGACTTGTGAACTGATTAAAAAATAATCAAAAATCCCTCCAAAATACCACAACAAGACTTTGCTGTGACTTTGTATTGAAGATTTTACAGTGATGTCCAATTTATGCAAGTCCCAGTATGCAGAAATGTTCAAATACAATAGGCAAAAATAACACATTTGTACAGCATGGGCCTGTCTGTAAAAGGGAGACATACAGGTCCACATAGAGCCAAAAATCATTCTGTGGCCAGAGGTAAAAAAGAAAAAAAACGGCCATGTCAGTTGCTCCCTTGCCAAAATGTTTTGAGTGTTATTTACATTTCCCTCTTGACAAGCATGACATGATTGGTACCAGTGGATGCCTTAGGTCATCTATAAGATACCAATGATTTAGCTTTAAAATGAAGCATGTTACAGCATCTTAATGATAGAAATGTCCCTGGACACGTTTCTGATTAGCTTTTTTTTCTCTTTTCCTGTGTTTCTTATTTGCATGTTTATGTATTTGTGCCGATATTACCATATACAATATTCTTTGCATTGAGAAGCAAGTACCTTTTCATGATACAGAAGTACTATATATAGCTTAACATAATATGTAAAAAAAAACATATGTAACAGACAGACTGTTGGGCCTGTGCCTTGTGAAGACCCCCACTGGCTCTGGTGGAAGCTGTAGTGAAAGCATGGACAAATGCAGAGCAAGCTGTTGTTGGAACATACACATGTGTATCAAGTCGATGTTCCCCAGAGCACAATAAGTAAAAGACGATCCCACTGCCTGCCCTGAAACTTCAGGCTCCAGCGTTGGTATCATGCTGTGGTTTGTCCATATTGGCCTGTGCTCTGTTCATTAGTCTTTGATTTGTTCAGATCCCAGTTGGCTTGAGCTCTGTTCACTTGGCTTCAATTAGATTTAGTACAAAGCGGCTGCTGAGCTGCTGACTGGACTTCAAAGCCTGTGGTGTTTTTGTTTTGACACAGTAAATTTATGCTGTTCTAATAAAGTATTAGTATAACATGACGCTACTGCTTAAAGTTTACAGCACCTATATGAAAATGGCTGTATCAGGAGTATTCCTAATATCATTTATAGTATCAATATTATTATAATACAATTGAAGGTGATTTTTCCTCTACCTTATGCAAGTATATTTGATACTTAAACCTAATCATTTTACAACATCCACAAAGTGTTTAAAAGGGCGAACATTATGTTTAGGCATAATGACATTTAATGTCATGTGACTGACAACTCATTTTTGTTTGGAGGACTTGTTGCATAATACACAAAAGAGCATGATTAAAACTGGCATGCACAGTTTGGGCAAAATTCCATAATAATATTTTAGCATATTGCAGGGCTGCAGTATCTGATTACAGTCTTGTGTTACAAGTCTGAGTTCAAGTGATGTGTTAGTTTAAATGTTATAAGGTGGATGAAATACAGTAAATACTCTCTTGTCAGTGTTTATGTAGCTGAATTACAATATATCATCTCTCTTAATTGCCTTCTCTACTAAAAAATGCTCTTATTTAGTGGCAATTGAGAACCTACGCTAACTTACAGCTTTAATCATTGTTTTCTACCTCGCCTGAGGAATGTCAAAATAAATGCCATTTCTCCAGATTCCTGCTAATATCAAAAGTCAATAGATTGTCAACAATGCAGTCATTTCCCTCGCTCATGTTTCAGGTGCCATAGCTTGAAGAAATATTTGATCTTCCCTTTGAACCTGTGTAAAGAACAGCACCTTTGATGCCAATAAGCTGAGTCCTGAGTGTTCACTTCATTGAACAGAATCCCCCTGTGACGACTTGTCTTACGTCTGTTTTTTAAAACAAATTCCTACACAAATCCATACACAATGGGGTTTACTTACTAATAAGTCAAACTGAGGACCTCCCCCACAGACCTCCTCCACCCTCTATGTGCCGCTTTCCTACAGTCCACTGCCTATTAACTCAAAGGTCAACAAATACAAGCCCACACTGAATGGATTTTGAGATGCTGTCAGTTGCTGGCATTTTCAATGAAGAACTTTCACTCAATTAACTGAAATAAAACCATTTGCTCCGACAGATATCTGATTCTGTTATATTTATTTATTGTCTTGTTTCATTTGAACAGCTATTTTTAGATTTATACGGTAATTAGGTAATTTTTTTTGGAGGAAGACTTGGTTTACTTTTCCAATTGAAAGTTTGGCTGATTTATTGCAAAAGGTAAGACATTTTTCCAGTATGTCCTCTTTAAGGTGAATTAATTGGCATGCTGTGTAGCCCTGTGAAGCCTAACAACTTAAGGAGGGCACAGAGACTAGATCACTTAAGGTTGGGAATTCAGTTAATAGAGTGGGTCTAAATAATTGTGAAAAGAAAACTAGTCTTTAAAATGGTTATCTGTACACTGACACGGGGACACCTCTCAGGAATATAAAACGACACCTTGTTAAGTGATTGGACAGGCTCATTTCAGCAGATATTTTCACTGCTGCACCCTTAATTATTTAATTTTCTCCTCTTCTTGGAATCCACCTCTAATGAATTGATTTTTTCCAGGGAAATTGCTTTATAAAACCTCTCTGGGAGTAGAGGGGGTGGCAGTGAAGTGTCAGAGAGGAGAGTGAGCTGAGAAGGAGTGGAGGGTTTGAAGTAAAGTGCCAGTGAAGATGCAGAGAACGATGTTGTAAATAAGCTGAAATCCATCGTTGTGCCATAACAGGCTCTCCGAGCACTTACAGCCTGCTGTGTCACAAGACAGACAATTAACATCACTGATTGAACTTCAGCATCCTTTGGTCAAATGAATATTGGACCTGAGCTAATGTCTTCCAGGGCAAAATAGATTTTCATATACGTTTGTACAATCTCATTGAAATGAGCATCCTCTGGGAGGGATAGCAAAGGGCTCGGCCGTAATGAGAATACCAAACAAGTTGTGTCATTAGTCAGAGATAAAGATACATTATATGCCAGACTTACTTGACCTCTGGGGCTTTACTGTATTTTTCTTTGACTGAGGTTTTCTTTTTCCATCTTTGCCACTGAGACTCACAATTTAATCAATTTCCCTTTCTGAGCCTGAGAAATAGAAAGAAAAGGCAATTACTGAAGGAGAAAATATGATGAGGGTAAAGAATTGAACCTCAGCTGTCAAAAGAAGATGGATTAGTTTTGTTCGGTTTGGTAAGTCAAACAGGCTTTATATTTCTGTGTGGTTAAGGAAAATGAAACCCAAACATCATAACGTCAAGGTTTGACTTGCATGCATAGAGCTGTACTCTACAGGGAATTAATCCATGATTGTGTGAGGCTATCAGTGGACTCAATAATCTAATGTAAATTTACACACAGAACGAAGGGATGGCAAGTCACTTTGAAGAACGGCTTAATAATGGATAGACTGTTCCTTGAACATCACCTTCTTTGCCTTTAATTAAGCTTTCATGAAATATTTTCATTTGGAGTCAGCAACACAACATAACACATTTGGTCATTCTGGAAATTGCCATTTTTAATGGAAAAGTTTGGACTTTGTCATTAATTTAAATTAAAACACTTTTCACCCATTTTTGATCTGACTCCTGCAGTTTTTTTCTCCTATTTTTTTCACACCATTTAATCCAGTGCAGCATTTTGGCAATGTATCTTAACCCCAATGCAAATCAAAATTACTTTATTGATCCCTGAGGGGAAATTCAATATGCTATAATAAAATAATAAATAAATAAAAATTGTCTACTGTAACAATGGGTGCTATATTTCCAAATAAATAAAGTTTTATTCCCCATGTAATTACAATAGATTAGTTAGGATAAATTATTTGTAAAAGTCTGGTATCAAAAACTAAGTGACTAAGTGGCTAAGTGACTACAACACAAGACAACACAATAGATATCATCTTCTGGACTTATTTTCATAAATCTTTTTTTCTGGGTTTTTGTTTTTGCTACTGTTCAGGGGATATCAATCAATATGTTGTTGAGTTGTTTCAGTCAAATCAGTGTTGGTTTATTCATTTAAAGAAAGGTTTATATCTGCAAATGAACTATTCTTGTGCAAGTAAGATATCTTGACACCTCTCGAAGATTTGTCAGTGGTTCATGACTGAAAAAAAGATGTTGCAAATCAGGAGAAAAAATGATTTCATCAATAACATGTCTGTAGAGGGTTAAGAGTCGGACAAGATTGCAAATAACTTTTAACATTCTTAGTGAAAAGAGGCACGCATCTTTTTCAGAGTATTTGGAAAACAGTGGCTCCATTCATACTGTACTCAATCATCTTGAGGAATGCTATAATTCATGGAAGATCTAATATGACTGTCACCCTCATACGGGTAAACATCACCAGTTAAAACTGAAAGACCTTATCATAAAAAGGACAGACTATCCTGTGACTGATGTTTTTAATAAAACTCATGCTGGCTCATACAGGATTAAAGAGGGCCATGCTTACTTATTGACCCTCTTCTTCTCAAACCCACGCAGTCCTTCTGGACCTGCATTGCAAGGTGAGTTTTAATGTCATTTTGTATTTTTTGGACTGTGCAAGTCTCCCTTTGATGAATTTCTCTATTTCGATAATATATTCAGATGGAAATCATTTGAAAGTCTCTTCTTCTCTAAATAATGTGTTGCAATTTTATGCTGTATCTCTTTTGACATGTGATTTACTTCATTTGAATTATTCTGTGTGGGTTGGCAAAATCTACTGCATGCACAAGGAGCCAGAGTTAAGTATACGTATTTGTTGTATTATGACATTTATGTATATATGATATGATATGATGTATATGTATTGTGAAAAGAAATTGGACATATTATCTTTGTATGTATTTGGGCGTGTGTTGAGATAGACATCATTCATGTCACAGACATGCACACACCTGTACTTACATTAATATTGTGATATATCAAAACACTTTCTTGACCACGCTGCAAAGGAGAGTTTATAAAGACAGCTACAATGCGAGGGAATCTGTTTTTACTTACACTAGATTAAATAATTGTGCGACAGTGGATGTTATTTATGTCTGTCTGCAGTTATAAAACAAATCCTACCAAAACTTAAGGTCCAGTGTATACTATATATTCAAGGAAATAAAATAAGGAACCAAGGGAGCGCCTTTCCTGAGGATTTATAGAATTAACAAACTCATTATGGCTGATTGAAACACTACCTGCAGTGGATCGGCCTGTTGTTGAACAGGTGCTTTCCTTGTACACTTTGGAACCTGTTGAAACGGTATTGCTTATTTCTGTGCGCTGCTTGTTCACTGCAGCATAGATCTTTCTCACAACAGACATCTTGACTTGTCAAGCCCGGCTGCACTTTGGCATGATAAATGGCTGCATTCCATTCAGGTGTGCCAGTTCCAGAGACCTGGTATTGTTTGCTGTTTTAGTGGGACATTTAAATGGAACAGAGACGTTATTAATGTTATTTTTCCAACTACAAAAAATTCAAAATGTCTGCTGTGAAAAGAAAACAAATAAACCTCTAGTTCTGATTTTAGGGGCCTCTTCTATTAGTCCTTGTCACGAGAGGAGGGTACCCTTTGGCTCCTATGGAATTCAACATTGCTATCAGGTGAGGTCACTGAAAATATTTAGCTATTTTGTTATTATAAAGTGCATTACAATTAAAATCACTGTGCCCATGCTCTAGAATACAATAACAAAGGACCATTGTCTCATGTCTGTGAACAGTCAAGCCTCAACAATACTTAGCGTGCTATATTTAACATTTCAAATGGAAAGGATTTCCTGCTTCATCACTTTACTATTCGCCTCTGTTGTTCTGTAATTGCCTTTGAAAGTGTACATGCTGCAGAACTAATGTGCTTTGCTTGCTTGATTCTATTGAAATGTCAAATTGTTTTCCTGAGAAAGAGTAAGCTTGCTGGTCAATGATCCTGAAAGACAATTCAGATGAATTGCTGAGTAAATGAATAGCTTCAGGCTTTCTCTTTGAAAAGAGGATTGTGTTTCAGAAAGAAAGAAAGAAAAAAAACGAAGCCTCCTTTCTGAACATGACAAACAGTTTAAGGAAATCATTTTATTGTATATGATTTGTTTCTTTTATTTCAGCATGAACAACAAATAAGTAGAATATCTGCTGAACAAGTAATGTATGAATGTATTGAGTGTGCTCATAACATATATCTTCCATTCCCTGAAGGGTTTAACATATGCTTGAACACTACAATAGATTTGTATAACAAATATGGAAATTAGCTATATATAACCCCACTGAATTGAACGAAATAAAGGCACATATTCACAAAAGGGCAGAGGTAAATTTTTTATTGCAAAAATGTACCATTCATCTTTAAGACCTGTGGTGGGCCACAAAAAGTGCAGACTCTGTCCTCTCCACTACAATGCACAGTACAGATGAACGCTCTTGCAAAGCCAGTCAGTATGAAGACTCATCAGAGGATGAGGTCCCATCACAACAGTCTGTGATTGAGGCTTCCTAAGAGGTTATCAGGAAGGAGTTGAGTGAGATCATTGAAACTCTCCTAGAAGAAGTGTCAGACGAGTATGATCTGCTGCAGATGATGGCCTGGGCCTTCCCAGTTTCAGATGTGCGCTCCTGGAAGGAAACAAACAACAAATTATTTGAACCACCTAAACAAAGGTTTATGTGTACGCTATATTAGCAGTATGTCCACATGTCCACATTTTTCTTTCTATTCACAGCTGTTTCAATGTGGCACTAGTTTTTCTCAACCCTAGAACTTCCATGTTCCTACGCATAAGTGCACTTAAATGTAGATCAGCTGTTTTGGTCAGAATCCAGTAGCTAGTTTTGTAAGAGACAACTTGTACGAGAAAATAAAATTTTGTGATAATGACAGCTTCGCTGTTCGAAATGGAGACAAAAAGGATATCATTATGAACCGGAATATACAGAAGAAGAACTTTTGCAGGTGGTGACATGAACGAGACGAAAGACAGAAAAGGGAAACTTCTGTGGAAACTAGACCCATGATGAAGCCCAACAAAGAGCCCAAGCTAGCTGGTGGTGCTGGTGCCTACAGACTCGGAGAGCAATTGCTGCAATTAGTGGGAATTTGTTCTGGTTGTTCAGATCCGCTGCACTTATGCGTAGGAACATGGAACCTCTAGTTGAGAAAAAGTAGTGCCACATAAAACTGCAGTGAATAGTACACGTAAGTGGGTCTAACATTTTTAGGGTGGGCCTTTTTTTAGTGGTTAAAATATGTTTTGCCCTAGTCCCGGTCTGCAGCATTACATTACATTGATTTGTTTCCTGGCTGGACCTCGTCTGGTTCTCCAAACTGGGAATGTGCAGACCATTATCTACTGCAGGTAAACTAATACTATGATAGCAAGTAAAATTAATTTTAATACTTTAGTACAACTGTGTCGGTGGTTTTATTGATGAGGACTTAACATTTGTGCTTCACCACACTGATTCTTGTTTGTATGTTCTGGCGGGATAATGCTACACGAAGCACAACACACTAATGAGGCTGCTGAAACCTCTCTAGATAATAGATTGTTCATGACAATATAGTGCATAACTGGCTCATTAAGACAAGGGCAAGTTACTGTGTTATCAGGCACTGCAAGCTTCATCTTGCTTAAAATAGCACATTAGCTCATGTCAGCAAAGTGACAGGCTTTGATAAATGTCTAAAAGGAGAGCACGCTCACACACTACAAGACAGGATAATGGGGGAAAAGGTCAATGGACAGCCAGCTGGATGTATTGAAGATCTGTTAAATTATAGATATGCAAACAACATATTACATAAATATGGGAATACATTGATAGGTTCCTTAATGACTTAGAGGGTCAGAGCTGGGATATGGTAGAAATGATACAATGCTTAACAAATGTATTAGACCACCTTTCACCTTTCAAAAATCAAGCGATCAATCTTTGAATCAAATAAATCCCAAATCTCTTCAATAGGATTCAAATCCGGACTTTGACTTGGACAGAGTACCTTCTTCCAGTCATCAACACACTTTTGTTGTGAAATGATGCTATATAAATATAATGTTATTTAATTTAATTGAAACAGTCCAGTGTTTGTGCTCCCTGGCAGATCTGAAGCGTTTCGGGATGTCTGCAGGCCTCAATAATGGCTTCTTAGCAGCTATTCTTCCTTTAAGCCTTGTTCCGTCAGTCGTCTGCTTACTGTCATTCTGGAGACTTTTTCATACTGGAACATTTTGTAAGTACCAGTTGACTCCAAATCACACTTGACCACACTGTGAGAACACTTTATGCCTTTCCCTATTTGTCTCAGAGACCATCCAGCATCATGAAATGCTTTAATGCAGACTCTTTCATTTTCAGTGAGCTCTCAGCGTTTTACCATTTTGAGGAATTTCAAATTGAATTCACCTTTTTATACCCAAATTGAGCCGTCTCTCCGAGAAGAAATTAATCAAGCATAACATTCAACCACTAAAACAAATATTTCTGTTCAGGAATGCAAGTAAATAATTATAATTTGTCATCTTAACCAAGAAATATTATTGTAATTATAATTTCTGTTTTAAAATAGTACATTTTAAAATTCATGGAACAATAATAATTATATTTTAGCATTAAAATGTTGGTTAAAGAGCTTCTACATACTGGTTTATTAACCATTACAGAAACATAAAAAACAAGGCAATCAGAGATGGCAGACTTCACCCCACAGCGCCCTCTGTTGGCCAGAGGATGTATATGCAGCGGACACACAGACAGACAGACACCGCCGCCCAAAACAATACTTCACTCCCACTCCGTGGGGTGAAAACAGCAATAATTCCTTTGAATAAATGTCATATATATTAAGAGAATAAAACTTAAGTACATTCACTCATCGAGAACATTATTTATGCCTGAATCAAGATAGATTTTTTCGTCCCATGATCCCATGCTACTTCATAAAAAGTCCATCTTTTGTTTTCAGGAAAGACAAACTGTGGGTTTAATGGCAGAAGATCTGAATGTTAACATATACACCTGGTTTAAGACTAATGGGTTTTTATGTAGCTGTATAATATGCAGCAAAGCAGAGCCTCCTAACTGAGATTGCACAGATGCATCTGCTCAAATAAGATCTCACCTACAGCTCTTTCCCTGCAGAAAGTCAATCAGTACACTGACTGTTAAGAAAGAGATACAGGCTAATAGACAATTTGCTTCTGTGCCTTTAGTGTCCTGACCTGCATTAATACACAGTGTGCAGTTAATTAGAATTGTGTCACATTAATAGTGGATCTCAAACATTCAAAAATCATCATCATCAAATCATTCAAACACTTCATGACCTCGCTGTCATTTTCTGTCTGCAGATGAATAAAGTTGCCCAGCGCAGCTTTGAACCGATTAATCTTGTTGGAAGTCCAATAAATGAAATGTCAGGTATCAAGCACACATCCTGCTGTTTTAATGAATGATTTGTCTGATGAGCACGGAGATCAAACCAGTGGGTGGCAGAGAAAGTGACAGTCCTAAATTAATTATATTTGAGTGTGAGAGAATTACTTCAAGTTAATCATACAACAGATCAATTATATTTTGAAACAACAATCAGTGCAGGCCAGATCTCATCTGGAAACGGTGGGGAAGGTGCCATTTGACCAGCATCAGCTTCATATGCACCCAGGGGTTTCATCACAAGTCCAATTTGGCAGAAAAGCGGGGCTTATTGTTGTCTTGTGTGAGCCGTTTTCAACAGGCAGACTCCAGCTGGTGAACAGCAGTGAAGTATTCAACAGCTAAGGTGTCAGATCTCTGCAGGAGTTAGTGAAAAAGAGCAAAAATTAGTGAATATTTACACACTCATTAAACCAGGTAACAACTATTAAAGTGATGACATGTCAGTGTTATGTTCGCAGCTTGTGCTGCACCCACTATTGCAGGTTTAAAAAACACACAGGAATACAAAGAAAGCAGGGACCTTTCTTTGAAGATGGACGCATGCAGAAAATTCATGTTCAAGGGGAGTTACGTTTGTATATCCTTTTGTAGCTTCTCAGTAGTGTTACTTATGCATTCAAATCTAAACATTCACATTTTGACCTGAAACTACACATACACCAATATGGCGTCCATAGCATTACATTGTTTAGCTTCTGTGCCAATATTTCTGAACTTAGCGAAGCTAACGTGGCTGGTGCTAGCATTCACATTATTTATAACCTCGCTGATTAACACTCACCTGCTGTGGTAACCTAGGTCACTGCTTTTTGCTAAGATTGAGTGGGCGTTTCCATTTAAAAAAAAACTAGAAATCAACTCAGATGTTTGCCTAGAAAAAGACTAGAAAAGCGCTATATAAGTGCAGTCAATTTACCATCCATTTACAAAGTGGAATTAAATAATATTTTTGTTTGTGTGCTTTACTTTAAAACAAGTTGATTAGCTTTATTGAATCAATTTCCCCAAATAGCCCGAAATAACAAATAAAGAAATATGGAAGATTATAAAAGAGTTAAAGTTTGCAATAGATTTGATATGATGTGCTTTTCAAAGTGCAGCAAAGAGGAAGTGTTGTGGGAGAAACATCAGAGAAAACACTGTTTCAGTCTGACAGATTGATTGTAACACTGGGTAAGCCTGAGGTGAGGCTAAGCCAGAAAAAAACCCTGACCAGGACCAGGCTGGTCTGGAGGATACATTTCCATGGTAACCAGAGTCACACTTATTTAAACCCAGCCTGATTTACTGCGGCAAGCCTGGCTAAACTTGCTTTATGAAACAACATTCATATGAGTTTATAAAGTCATGTGAGGAAATAGATGTTTCTGAGCATCAGAGCAGACTCATGTTGGCCCTTTGCTTCATTTTGTAAC
>CAFUXE010000100.1:962933-994797 GCA_903364295.1 Serranus cabrilla | reverse complement strand
AAAAAAAAAAAGACAAAATAATACATATGTTAGCTGCTGGTGTACTTTAAGTCCTCAATTTCTTTCTAATTAGATCAAATCTTTAGCTCTATAGTTTAATGTTTTATGATGCAGCAAAGATTCCGACGTGACCTTTCTGAATTTGTAATTAACTAGAATCTTTCCATCTGAAATAAGACACCTTTATTAAATTAAAGATTGACTAAGATTAATGGACACAAAACAGCCTAACAGCTCTTTGATATGAGATTATTAATAATCTCTATCTCAGTTAAGGCCATCTATACCCTTGATTTACTCTTCAAATAGGTATTTCATTGGGCTGTTAATTATATCTTCGACATCATATAATCCTCTTACATTAATACTTCAAAAATGCCTAACCTGAAATTCAGATCTGCTGCTGCCTTTTTATTCATGGCATCACATCAGGATTTCCACCGGCCTCATTTGGCCTCGACTAAACATTTTCTGAAGGCACCACTGATTGCAATCAGAGTGCAACGTGACAGCGTGTTATCACAAGAAGTCTAGGTACATAATTAGTACAAGTGTGGAGGCTTGAGTAAGGCTTAACAAGCTAATGTTATATAAAGGAAGAAGAAAAGTCACAGCGTGCCTTTTATATAACTGCATGAGGACTGTAAAGCAGCCAGTACAGTTACACAGACGGAAAGCTAATGAGCGTCAGTGCATTTGAATGTTCATCTGATGACTGACCGCTCATTAATACTGTACACTTTGGGAACATTTCCTCTTCAGCTGACTGATGAGACAGATATTTTTGAGATTGATAGGGAGCATCAAAATGCGTCAGAGTCCAAAGCTCACTGTGTAGACTGACTCACAGTTTAGCATTGTTTGTTGATTAAGCTGAGTCAGCATTCGCTGCACAGCAGAGAAGCCGAGTTCAGTTTGATCATATAAATGGAGAAGTAGCGTGTTCTTGTCAGTGTACAGTCTGAAACCAGAGGGATTCTGTTGTGCATCTATATGTTATTGTTTTAAATGTCACTTCTATTAACTTGGTATAAAGATGCATTTGATGAAATGGGAAAAATCACCCTGTGAATGGGGGCAGCAGCTACATGCTTTTTAAACGTTTTACCTTGCCTACTAGCCTAGTCTCTTAGAAATGATGCTACCATGCAACAAAACTGTATTATCGTATCATAAAGATGTTTCTGATCAAAGTTTGCATATGTCCCACATGGGATTTCTGTGTGAGACATATGGGTCAAACAATGGCAGGAATTTCACCCAGCATACATTGATTTATTTTCGATAAAAAAGCATCTGAAACCATGATCCTATTAAACCTAACTTAGTAGTTTAAACATCACCAACTGTGACCATTTCACAATGTTGAGCATTTGTTTGTTGAAAACGCTGGACTAGGATTTGTTATTGTACCTCCAAGGACACAGGAGTTGCTGGTCTACCCAAGCCCTGATCAGTGAGTTGGTTAATATTGGGTGTAACTTGTATCAAGGGTTAGCTTGAATTCAGTCCTTAAATAACAAACAAATGAATCGAAGCAGTGGCAGTCCAGCAATTCCATGTTCTGTAAGGTAAAATTACTATTTTTGTCAAGGAATGGCAATGTAAAGTGTGAAAATATTCTAAATATAGTGTACAATTAAACAGATTTTTTTTTAAAGTGGCCAAAATACATCATGCATACAGCAGTACACTGCTTAACGTCTTGGCTGGTATTGTCTACTGCTCCAAACTGTCATCTACTGTAGTTAATACACTCACTGTGAATAAGTACCCTCTACATCTCCACTTCAAACCTCTCTTTAAAGTGTCTACAGATCACGCAAGATCCAGTACTTCAACTGTTTCACTTGCTCCATGTCTGGTACACATTGCCTGCAGAAAGAGAGCGTTTCAGTGTAATTGTTTGGCTTTTGTTTGAATCATAAAAGTGACCAATTAGAGGAGAAACATTTACAAGATGCAATTGTGTTCATGATGCAGCAGCCAAATAAAACAGAAGGAGCGAGCAGCGTTCTCACATATAATTAAGGACATTGATCACATTGGTGGTGGAAACAAATCAGTGATTGATTTCTTAGAGTATGAAATGGAGAATGTTGCATAGAGACAAGGCAGTTAATTAAGGGTAAACATGGGCCCACACAAAGCTCTTATTTCTTTGTGCTACATAATGGAGGAGGCGAGTATATGATTTTCTATTGTATACTCACTTATAAAGAAAATGCAACACCACAGATTAGGGATCCAGCACATGACTGATGTCATGAGTTGTCCATTGAATTTGCTAACCTTTCCTTAAAGCACATGCACTGATGACAGAATTCCCATGCAAACATTGGCTTTCTACAAGCTGTCATTCTAACCTGAAGGGGTTGCAGTTGCCGCAGTTGCTGAGTAGTTTAGCTACTGATAATAAAGGTATTAAAATAGGCAGCAGAAGATGAGGAAATAAGAGAAGCTTGTTCCTGAAGGCTGCAATTTCAGGACTGGAACCCTAGTTTTTCATTATCAGTTGGTATGGCAGCTATAACCCCAATTCGAAAAAAACATTTAACATTGTGAAAAATTGATCATCAATCATCAATGACCTGAATTTAACTGGATACAGTACAGATGCTAAATGGAAGACCTGTTTCGAAGGACAAGGCCCTTACAAATGTGTAAACATTATAGCGTCAATTGGAGGAACTAAAGCCTCTGATACGGCAGAAACATATTATTGAAATATAACGCATGCATTTCATGTCACATTTCGGGGTCGCACAAAAATTTTCTGAGGGCAGTGTTATTGTTGTTATTATTACTTTGTGCAACAACACCTGTCGTGACCAGAAAGAGATTACTTTCAGCGTCAGTTTGTATCTTGCATGAAACTCAGAGTGTGTAATTTTCAGTGAAACAAAGTGAGCAGATGTTTGTAAAGTATAAATATTCATCATCCTTACAAAAACAGCTTCTGATTGACTTTTACGAAGCGATTTATTGATTATACACAGATGTGTTTTTCTTTTTCTTTTATCACTGTGTGATTGTCAGGTGAAATTACTGAGAATTATTGGCAGCTTCTTAGAATACAGAAAGTGTTTGAGACACAATAATCATAGGTTGCACTAATTATGTACTGTAGACATTGTCCTCTTACCTGTCCTCTATTTCAATAAGATAACACAGGGAGGACACATGAAACGTCTGCCTCTGATATGAGGTACTATTTAAAGAAGAGGGAAATGGACAAGTTGGAGAGAGCGCAGTAAGAAATAATGGGACCTGTCACACATACTGAATCAAGGCAGACACCAAAATCACAAAGCGTATGGAAGAAATACAGTTTTAATAAACTCCCCTTTCCACATAATCAGATGTGTTTTATTAAATACCGCCTGGGACCCATTGAAGTTATTTACGAGTGGGAGAAGGCATTAAAGCAGAATAGAGTTGAGAGGGCCTGGAGAGTGGGCTCTGCCTCTGCACCGCCTGCATGCATACTTACCCTGATGAGCAGCCTAAGAGACCAAGATGACTGTGGGCCAATGGAGATTGCTGTCTGAGAGCCTATCCATTAGTTGACATTTAGTCAAGCCCAACAACAACCTTCAATAGAGGATGGGTTTCAAAATTGAATGCTTGCTGGAGAATTGGGCTCCCTTTTGTTACCCTATCTAGTGATCCTCATCGTGGAGCAGAGGCAGATAGAGAGCGCTGCACAACCAGGGAATGGAACTTGCAGCTAATCTATTTAATTTGCTACTAATGCACATAATGACTGGAGCACTTATGCTTTCACTGGCACGGAGCAACAATGATGGGCCTCTTCTGACAGTAGAGCAATTGCTTTTGTATTTAGAGACCGAGATTTCACCATCAATTTGTTGAAAAAAAAAAATAAAAATAAAAAAGGCAGATTCAAGCCACATTATTCTGTCCATAAATACAAGAGGTCTGTTTACTTCTCTGTTAAGACATCTTTACTTCTTGTAATACTTTCTTATAAATGTCTCTACTTCCTGTTGGTTGGAATTCATAAAACTCAATTTGTGTACTGTTCATGCTTTAATGCTTGGAAGCTTTTAATTCTATTTGATGTTCACGTTGTTCAGTTTTATATTTGTGTCTTGTTTGAAGAATGAAATAATGGCGAAGTTTCCTACTGTATGCTGCCATTAAAATTGCAACTAATGAACAGCTACTAGACAAACTAAAGTCAGTGTTACCAGCTCTACGTTACCAACCTAACTGTGTCTAATAGTCTAATAGTTTATGAATTTAATTGATCAGTTATTTAACCCAAATCGAATGTATTGTTTTACTTTCCCACACAAGGGAAATAAAAACACAATACAGCTGTGTATCTGTGGTTCGCAGAGAAGTACAATGCCATTATTTAAGTTAAGGAAAGAAAATTACATGGTAATGCTTAGGGAAAAAATACTTTGTCATACAATAACTACTGCCAGAAGTGAGTAGTACTATTTACACTAACTACTTTGGTGATGTAAGACGTGATGTTGAAAGTGCCGTGTAGCTAGCCTAGTCCTGACCAGGCCTTCATACTTCATTTCATTTGTACAGAAGGTCTAGAACTGCCACACAGAAGATTGCTCTCTAACTTGAAGGCAGTTGCTGTTGAAATTTAAAATCTATTGGCTCTGCTGCAGTGCTTCTCCGGATCTGCCTTAACCAATCGCTAACGTTTGGTCGTGACATATTACATGCGCCGGGGACAGGACAACAACGATTGGCTTAGCTTCACTATTCGTAGCCTTGGCTAACTCCGTCACCACTAATGGAGCCAGCTGGAAAATTAAACTTTTCCCGAATCCCGTGGGAAGAAGTGTTACAACATCCTGACCACCAACAAAACTAAGCAGAGCCTGGTATTCGTTAGACTACAACTGAAGCTCGCGCTCGACCAGGTACGTCACTGTTCTCAGCCACGCCTCCTGTTCGCTGATTGGAGGACAAACTTGAGGGAAAATCGAGCGTTGTAAGACACAGAAGGGCCAAGCCCAGTACCTAAACGAAATTGAATTGAGCAGAAGTACGTAGGTGGGCGGAGCCAGGCTACATTGTAGCTATGGATGGAGGTTAAATTACAAAGTTGCTTTGAGTTTTGTTTTCACCGAGGACATAAACCACGTTGCATCAGAGTCTTGCCCTGCTACCCTAAGTGGACCTTGTTGCTCTTTATAACTTTATTTCCTCTGTGGCCGCCATAATAATTACTACAGCCACTAGAGGGCAAACAAATGACGATCACATTGTCAGTGCAACATTTTAATCGGTAAAATATAATTTAATATCTCATCATAAAACAGAAATACACACATTAATCTGTGATCTATGTAGCTGATTTCTTTCCTTCATGTGTTCATGGCAGGGAAGTAAATTCTGCAGCAAACCTGTCACATTTCTATAAACATTTCTAATTAGCATGTGTGACATAAAAATCCATTATATTAAATATTCATGCACACACAAAATGAGCAATTAACTTTTTGCTGGCTGCAAAAAGGTTTTGAAATTGTACCACTGCCAAATACAAGAAACTCCTCTGTGAAATTTGTTGGCTGCAGCTGAGAAAAGGTTATGAAGTCTTTCTGGGAAAAAAAATAAAATAAATGTAATCGGCCTGTTTGTACATGAGCAAGTAGGGAAATAATCAGTAAAATAAAAGCTTTTAAACATTCTGAACTGAAATAAACATTTTTAAAAAAGAGTGTCAGAACAACCTGACCTTGACCACAGCAGAACTATTAGCAGCATAACAGTCAAAAACACTATTTGACGTGCTTAGGGGTTAATATTTGTGCTTAAATGTTGAGCTAATTGGTGAATGGAGACTGCTCTGGTGCAACAGTTGCCTTTCTCTGAGCCTTATGTAGAGCCTTTTATTTCCCTGAAAGCTTTGCAAGGCTGCGGATGTCTACAAAGGACAATGGCAGTACAACAAAGCTTCTGTCATAAGCGAGGGCTGCCATGAGACACAAGCATATTGTGCTCTCTGCTGCTGCTGCTGCTGTGAAAATAAGAATATGCAAAGTGAACACCAGGAACCTATAGGGTGCTTTGAAAATACAATCTGGATTTATTATGTTAAAGGACATCTGTGTTCTTTTCCATGTTTTCTTTCAATGGAAACACCCACTCAGGCTTCGCAAATGGCAGAGTGGGAGGTTACCTCGGTGAGCTGTTAACCCTAGCACTTGCTCAGTCACAATAGCTAAGAAACATGTTGAACTACATTTGGAAATCACAGTACAGAATGTACTCCTGTGGATCAGAAAGTCAAACACAATAACACAATCAAACAAAATGAAAACAATGTAAAACAAACATATTCTGCATGGTAACATTGCTGTTTTTTGTGGCTTTGAAGAAAGCAGAGATAACAGCTTCAGATCCCCATTGGAAGTGTAAAATCATCTTTAAATAGCATACACTTAAACTAATATTGACCCTTTAGGTGGTTAAAATGTGTTTTGTTGGGGCCCCAGAATTACATATTGCTCTCTTTGAAGCCGCCAGAATTCTTTTGACAAAAACAGTATTTTTAACTTCCCAGAACTCAGGACTTGCTGGTCTGCCTCAGTCTGTTAGTTTGTTTGTGTTATCGTATGACTTAAATTTTCAGATCTGAACTAACGCGCTGTACACAGCAGTACTCTGCACAGCTTCTGTGCTACAAGAAATGTAATACACACAAGCTATGGATAAGGATATATATGTAGCTACGTCACCACCAAAAAAACCTACATCAGCCCACATGGGAAAACTTTTTTCCAAGGGCTTGGAATACATAAGGAACACTAGTGGGAAGCTACCAAATGATATAAAAACCATATTTAAACAAAAAATAATGAAGTCACCCTTTCATTTTAGAGGGATCACATCTTCAAAGAATTGTGATAAAAATGCTTCCCAGAAATGTGAAGCTATTATAATACAAATGATTGTCTGTTTCAGCCCAAAAGTAAGGCTATAAAACAATGTCACCAGCTTAAAAGATTGAAATCTTTTCATCCTAATTCTATCTGTAGGCTCGGTTTAATTCAGCAATTATTTTTAAATGAGCAAGACCCTTTTACACCTTCAAGTATTACTTGATGTGACATTTTTTCATTAGCATTCATCGCTCTGCCATTACTAATTGGGCCTTAAAGGCTCTTTATCAAAAGGGAACTTTGAGAAGAAAAGCAGCAATAATCTCATTCTGGCTGATTTTTATCTCTTTGTTTCTTGGATGTTTGCTAAGTGACACTTTTTGTCTTTAACATTGTCAGAGAACGCCATTGCAAAAAAAGGCAGGGGCCAGCTCTTCAGAGAGCAGCTCCAGGACCGTTTGCCTCCCTGTGGATTGTAGTCACTTAGCTCACCATTTATCACTTCAGAAATTAGCTCGGCCTCCTGTCATTACATTGAACTCCTTTAAGGTAATCAATCTGTAGGCGATGCCCGAGGAGAGGGAGAGCTGAGTGATTGATGCGGGAATGAAACAAGACATTACAAAAGGTGGAATTGGAGGAGTGCAAATAAACATGAGTGAGCCAAAGAAGGTGTTCTGTGGGAAGCTGGATTCACTGGTTCCTAATAGGATGAAATCATAACAGTCCTTATCTCAGGTCTGTATGAAAGAACAAAGAGAATACAGCGCAGAGTGTTTGGCTGTCTTGTAGGACAGCACAGAAGGCAGGATGAGACTGCGAGAGATGAGAGTATTGTGTGATTTGGATTTGAAACCACCCAAACATATATGCACACAGTCTGTACAGCTCCATCTCCAACACTGGTCCTCTGAGACCGGAGACTCGTCTTTGAAGCTGGCAGGTGGAACGGCAGCTTCACAGTGTTGCATTGCTGCCATCGCTGCATGGCAGAAATGTGTTGATGTAGCACACTGAATCAGAGAGTTTAAGAAAATGATCGTAAGAACAGTCTAAATAAAGGTGGGAAGCTTTCATAATGCTCCAGCAGTGGGTGGTTGTTGGTTTTAGTTCAGCAATATTTCTCCTTGCTAAAAACTTTTCAGCACTCACACTGCCATCACGGTTCACGAGCAGTCAACCTCCAAATTGCCTGCCCCCGGGGTCTGCTATTACCACCAGCCATTTGGCTTTTCCCCCCACACATCACAACATCAATAACTACACAGTGGAAAAATCCTGAAAAGAATGAGCCTGGAATTAAAAACAAAAACACCCGTGTATGCTTACTGAACACTGACGGTTCATTTAGCAACATGTTAACCTCCTCAAATCCACTCCTGAGCCTGAAGATTCATTTGAGATGCACTATAACAGGAGCCATTCCCATGCTCAGTTATATCTCATAAGTTGTTACAGGAACACAGATTTGGTGAAGAATATCACAATTTTTTACCACTCAAGAATTGATGAAATGGTGAGAATCCCTTCAGAATACCACATTAAGAAACCATGACTTTGAGGAACACCACAGAAAATGCCATGCTGTGATTTTTTTATCAAAACTTTCGACATTTTGAAGTTTCCTGCATGGCAGTAGGGTTAGGTACCGGTATTAGCTAGCAATAATTATTACATCACATTGCAGTTAGAGTTGTCTGTGTGGAGTTTTGAATTCCACATTACCCTGACTCATTTTGACCTGAACACGCTGCAGGAGTGACGTAGTCTCGCTCTCTTTTTCACTATCTGTACCACAGCCTTTCTGCTCCGTGCGTGCACACGAAAATGTGTTTGATACCCAACCCATGATAGCAATGATATGATGATAGCATCATACTTGTGTTTTGAAACCCCCTTATTGTCAATACAGACAAAAGCCGTACATTATTTGAATTCTCTAGGTTTCCAGTTAGTTGTAAAGTTTCATGAGGACTCACTGAATTCACAGCCTCAGTCTCAGCTTTCCAGTCATGCCCTAATAATGCTATTCCAGGCCTGTTTAGGGACCCAAGCATACAGGAATATTCAAACACAACTGGCTGGGACAAAATATTTTTACTGCATAAAAAACTACATGGGTTCTGCCCCAAACTGGGAGACTCGTAGGTAGAACCCATTTTCATTCAGATATCCAGAGGTCAGAGGTCATTCCTGTGAAAATTAGCATGCCAGTTCTTCCCTCACTAAAATTTAGCATCAAGACTTGTTTGGTACCAATGGATTCCTCCGTTCATAACTGTATTTTCATTGTAGCTTTCACACTGAGCCTGCTGCAGCCTCTGAAGGATCAGCCCACGATACCTACATCCTCAACAAGTTAGGGAGCTGAAACATTGCCCTGTTTTTGCATCCACTATAGAAGAAGGACACTGAGTGTATTTATTTTCTTCCTGGATAGAAATGAAATAATATTTTGACAGAAGGTCCTCGAGCAAGGCACTGAGCCTCATTTGGTTCGGCAAATTCTCTGGCTTTTGTGATTAAGTCTTCCTGGACAGCCACACACTGTGGACATGTGTATTGAATGATAAAATGCTCTACAGCAGTGACATATCTCTTTAAAGGCACCCGGGAGAGCAGATGAGATAAGTTTTCCTGCAGTCTTTGTATTCCAATGAGTGAGTGTGATGCCGGTGAAGGGATGACCTTTGATGGTGCCAGAAGGAACAGTGGATGGTGAGTCATTATACCCTTGAATGACAAGTAATGCACTGCGTTTGCACAGACGGATGCAGCCCAAGGTTGAAGAAAACGCCGGATGAATAGATGAAAGGACTGTCTGTGAATTACAGCAAGGCCTCTCCTTAGAATACTGCCTACAGTAACAAGAAAGCTCCAGTGTAATTTGAAATTGAATTCTTCAGCCTCTATATTGGCTCTTATGAATCATGCTTCGACTTTGATGTAATCATTGTAAAAGCACAGCAAACCTACACAAGGTGGCCCTTCAGCAGCACCCAGTTTGTCTCTAATACTCTAAAACTGTGGTGGAGAAAAATAGCGAGCCCCTTCCTTTACACTTGTCCCTCCGCCTGTGCACTGGAGCCTGACTGATTAATTGAAATGTCTATTGGAGTAAAAAGCTGCTGTAGCCCAAGATTATAGGCTGATTTAGCGACAGCTATAAAATCCACCCTAAGCCATAAAAATAGACTGGGAAAATAGACTTTTGTCTTCCCCACTCCTTTGCACTGCTTTCCCCCTCTCCTCATGGTAGTTTCCATTCCTCCCTAGCCTTGTTATTTCTTTATTCTTTCTCCTTCAAAGAATTCCTCATTGGGGTGTTTCAAGAAAAATATACACTCTGTGGCTGTTTCTGAAACAGAAATCAATACTGTTTCATATGTCACTAAGTGAACTATATAAGCTACGTTATATACAAATATAAAATTAAGGACTGAAAAGTGAAGCCAATGTGGAAGTGCCAACAATTTAGACTGGCTCCAAAAGGTAGTCAATCCCTATAGACCCTGATGTTATAATCTCCACTTTTACAGGAAAAATAAATATATTACAGCCTGCTACATAAAAAAACAAAACAGTCTTCATAATTAATTTATAATAAGGCTAAAATTTGCAGCCATATTGAGTGACAGGCAGCTGTCATGACTGGTGTCTCACAGCTGCATTCAAACCAGCTCTGCTCACTACTGCTCCACCTTTTTAGAAGCCGTCAGGCACTGACAAATTTCAGAGCAAAAATAAACTGCAAGTGTTCTATTGCCAACATAATAAACGGGAAGAGAAATGGGAGCGATGTTGCCAAGTGTCCCGTCTTTTCATTCAAGACCGGCCAGTAGAGACATGTCTTATGTCTTTCAGCATAGGTCCCGCCCCTAAGATTCAGCACAACAGCTGTTGAAACCACTGGACTCAAAAGCAAACCTCTGGATTTGTTTTTCAAATCATGCAATTAAGACACAAAGTTGACCCTTATACCTCAGGAGGTGATAGCTAGACACTAGCATCCAGGCTGCCCTCAGTCCCACATGATGAGATGAAGAAGTAGAGCTGCCTTGCACAGATGCAGCCATGTGTATAATTACCATGGGGGACCAGGGGTCATATCCCCCTCAATGCACCAAAGAGGGATATTTAACTAACTGTATACATACATTCTTAACTATCATTGCTGCAAAAGGTAAATCATATTATTCTTGCACAATGTGAAATGCTGCCCCCTATTTTTTGAAGCATGTGATCAGGAACTACACATTGCACCTTTAACTCCCTCTCAGATCTGAGTTGGTCTGCTTAGAGAGAAAGGAAGCGCGGGAAAGGCTACACTAACATCTAATCATCTACTTGCAAAGCAAAGAATATCAATCAGTTTGCATTGTGTTTTGGCTGGGTGCTCAGAAACAATCCTTTAGTGGCCTGCAATGTGTAGTAATGATTCATTGAATCTGCTGTATATCATCTCAGTGCTCCTGACCCAAGGCATGAATCAGACTACTGATTTAGAAAACCTCAATAACCCCTTTGCACACTCAGGCCGTGGCCCCCGTCAGCTATATCATCTGGTATTCATGACAGGAAACCTGCAGATAAAAATAGCCTGGCTCATATCATGCATGAGCTCCACACACAGGTGTGAAAAGCAATTCACTTGAAAACAAATAATGACAAAAGCCATGCATGAGACATGAAAAAAGTAATTCATTTTGGGCCCGGTCTCCCAACACACCAAGGGATGTTGAAGGTATGTGGTTTCCATAGGCACGATATTACAAAGGATTCTTTGGCTCAGCACAAAAAACATTGCAGCACATTAACACTGTGAGTCTATGTTGTGTAGTCTTGTGGGTTTTCTAATTAGCTGACACTAATGATGTATATCGGCATCTCTACTTCCTAATTAGCTCTATAATAACACTCCACACCTTGATATCACTCAAACAAAGCTTCTTCTTTTTTTAAGAGAAAAGTAATTCCCTCAGTGTTTGACTATTGGCACTTGATACATTTGGTTCCCCAATCTGAATCTCATCTTTAGCCTGCATGCTGAAGTGTGGCAATACCTCTTTGCAATAAATAGGGCAACATGCTTCTCATCCAAACAGCTCATCATGATAATTATTAAATCATGTAACATTCGCGAGTAAAAGAATGATGCTTCCTGCAGAGCATTACTAATTTTTCCATCAGAAGTCTCATTAAGCTCTCTGCAAGAGGGATTGCAGTTAATCACAGTGTATTTCTGGTAAACAAACATGTCAGATGTAAAAGATATGGTCCAAATATATGATGAGTCGCTATCTTCTCCTCATTTCTCACTCTTAAAATCAGTTGAGAATGGTTTATCTGCAAAAAGCAGGAACCAAATGTGGTGGCTATTTAAGGTATTGTCACTATTTTGAATAATAGAGCAAATAACAATGATGCTTTGGAGCTTTTGTGAGACAAATCACCCTTGGAGAAAATAAGTTGCGCTACATCGGTATTGATACCCAGGCAACAAGCTCTCACGGTTGCAAATGCCTCACATAAATAAGGGATAAATATGTAATTAAAAGAAGCAGACAAGGGGAGTCGTTGTGACTTGGACCTGAGCCAAATCCAGTCACTGATTTCATGACTTACAACTTGACTTGAAAGACTTGAGACTTGTCTGTGTTAATTTTATGTTTAAATGTTCCCCTCAACTTAGAAATGTGTTTTATGTCATCTAAAACATCTGACCTTGACTCCACTCACTTGTATCTCTGCACTTCCTGCAAGCTGAGATTCCCATGTGCACCAGACAAGCTGCATTCGGTACGTCACTACTTTAAAAGCCAATCAAAAGCCTAAAAGAAACCTAAAACCTTCAGTGCAGAGCAGACTTTTCAGTAGATTGAAAACATGCTGCAACATCATTGCAGATTGTGTGTATCTACAAATGACTATGTCAGCCGCTGCCAGCTACCAATCGAGCAAACAACACAAAAATGCAAAATATACTAACCATTCTGATACATCTGCTAGTTGCAGGTTGTGGTGTAAAACAGACTCTTCATCTGAGTCTGGAGGCTTAATGGTTTCCTCTAATAAAGGAAATAGACACCAACACTTCCACAAGCTACTTTCATTGTTGGACCTTGTTATGGGTATCTGTGGTGTTGGGGGACGAGGCCAGATAAGTTGAGTTATATTGCATTTTAAACATTTTGCATGCTATTTCACACCACATTAAATGGCCATTATCAGCAACTGGGCTAAACTAAGGGCTTGATTTGCCAAAGGAAGAATGACTTGGGACTTGCTTTAGACTTGGCCCAAATGACTTGAGCCACATGTCTGAGGTCTTAACATTTGACTTAAAATATTACCAGTGCAATTTAGTAAGTGAATGGAAGTTAAAGGAGAATAATTAAATGATTTTAGGGTTTTCAAACGTAGCACAGCATTCCAAGTTTGTGAAACAATTTCAATCCATTACACCAGCACCCTCCCCAAAGATACGCCCACTCACATTCTTACAATTTAACATTTTCTTCTTCATGTCTTGGTACAAAATGGATTTGTGATTGATTGCTGTTTTATTTCCTCTCAGGAAGCAAGATAATTGAGATTAAATCTCATGATTTAAGATTTAAAGCTACAATGTTGTCAGGCTTGCACAGAAACACAGCATTGGATTAGAAACAAATCACTATAATGAATTACTGATAAAAGACTAGTCTGCCTTTAAGCTCCTTGTGGTAGAAGACTTTCTAAATGCAATCCTCGTCAGGAGACGAGAGAAGTAAGAAGTTCAACGTAACATGCACTGATTTAAAAAATGTTATCTATGCTCTGACAAACCATAAATGTTAAAGAAACATCACAAACTAGTTTCCTCATAAATCACAGCTTTAAAACCATTTGATGCTACACAGACTTTTAATAGGGAGGTTTTAAAAAAATTTATTTATGGAGTTTGCTGATGGACAGAAAGCTGTACTTGTTACTAACTGCTACTGCCAGATGATTGTCACAGGTGTTGTCCCTGAACTGAAACCAAGTGAATGGGCAACAGACTCAAAATTCAGCAGCCTCTATGGACATTATGGCAGAGGGAAAGACACCACAAAGGAAAATTAAAAGAGGAATAGAGAAAGTGACCAAGGAAGAGGCTGACTTGTTTTTGTCTCTAGTGAGAGCTTTGTGAAATAAAAGGCTGTAGACGAGCTGGGTTGATAAGAAATATTAGCTGACTTGCCAGGTCTTGTGTTGTTGCACTTATTTGATAATAATAAATAAAGCAAAGTTCTGGAAACTGCAGTTCTCGACAACACCATGAGGCTCCAACCTTCATTAGTAAGTTTTCTTCAAATATAATCACAATCAAACACTCAAAGGCAACGATGAAGTCGTTTTTTTTTGTTTTTTTTTAAAGAGAAAGAGCTTCAGCTCTAACACGTTTTGATTTTCATGTCGGAACTCAGTGAGACAACTGAGCTCATTTATTTAATAGACAAATTCACACACACAGGAATGCAAAGTGCAGAGAGTGTGAGGCGGCTTAACGCAGGGCCTGCTTTATCTGTCCGCTTCACTCCCGTGGGGCTCCCAGAGACTCCCAGGTTTGAATGAACGCAGTGTGAACGTCTGTGCGTGCCAGAAGATGAAAAGGTTAGAGAAGACACAGTAGCTGAAGTGATACAGACGGCGGAGAGCCGAGCTCACGCAGTGGGAGTCCTGAAGATGAATAAAGAGCAGCCTCTTCATGTATAAGTCATGCTGTATGACGCGTAAACACTGGAGGCTATCGCTGCAGCTCTGGAGTGCACGAGAGACAGGCTGAGGAGGATGGTGAGGCAAGGATGAAAGAGCAAAGGCCTTACAGAGAGAGATGTAACCTCCTGCTTCAAAACATGTCCTTCAGCATTCATCCCAAGAGGTCAAGACGTGACTCTGAAAGCCAAACAGGTCCCTTTGTCATCACTCCAAAAGGAAAGGCTCTGCGGGATAAATTCTGCCATAAAGAACTTTGACTATATAAAGTAAATATTATGTTATTCCAGCTTTACGTCAATAACTTTGAGTCCTATTATATTTTCAAAACAGCATGGAGCAAAACTATTGTATTTCAGGGTATTATAATAATTCAAAATACTATGGAATCTGTAGAGACTCTGCAACAATGGCTTCCTTTAGGGATAATGAAGTTAAAATCAAAGTCAAAATTAAAATGCTCTGGCTCATGAAGGCATACACGCTGCCAGTTTATTTTTTACCCTAGGTGTTTGAGATTGATTACAGTGATATTACACACTAGTTGGGCTTGGTGTCTCTGAGGACTAGTATCAATAATCCTATATGGAACTTGGCAAAACTGAAACCTGTGAAGCCAGACCATTATGAGAAACTCTCCCCTGAAACATGAACTGTTTAAATTCTTTCAGATGGGCAAAAAACTCTAAAAACAATCACAGCAACCCAAATGTAATCAATATTTTATGGTAATTCATCCAGTAAATGTACAGATATTTCACTGGATGTGAAAATTTTGACCTGATGGTGATAAAAGTCACCACAGCCATCAGGACTTATGGTCTGCGCACCATGGATATCCATACCAAAAGCCATGCCTCTATTAGGCTGTTGAGATAATTGCTGAAGGTCACTCGCCAATCTGACCACCCACGTTGATGCTAAAAGAAAAGTGCACTCACCCCCATACCAGCCAAGTGTCTGGAGCGGCTGGTCATCAAACACATCAAGGGAGCAATACCTCGGACATTTGACCCATACCAATTTGCATACAGGGAGAACAGGTCGACAGAAGACGCTATAGCCATTGTGCTCCACGCACTCCTAGAACATCTGGAGCAGAGAAACACCTACGCAAGGCTGCTCTTCGTCGACTTTAGTTCCGCTTTCAACACAATCCAGCCGAACAAACTTGTTTCCAAACTGGACCGTATTGGACTAAACGCCACCTGTGCGATTGGGTTTAGGACTTTCTCAAAAATCGCTCACAGTACATTAGAGTTTGCAAGCACACTTCATCCACTCTTCTCATTAACACCAGGGCCCCTCAAGGCGGTGTGCTCAGCCCATTACTCTACACACTCTACACACACGACTGCTGCTCCACCCTTCCCACCAATCTCATCGTCAAGTTTGCGGACGACACCACAGTGCTTGGGCTCATCAACAAAAACAACGAGTCTGCTTACAGAACCGAGGTACAACATCTGGCATCATGGTGTGAGAACCACGACTTGACCCTCAACATCAGAAAGACAAAAGCGATGATCGTGGACTTGATCGTGGACTTCCGCAGGTCAACCCGAACCACCCATACTCCACTCTCCATTGAGAACGAGGTTGTGGAGATGGTCACACAGTTTAGGTTCCTGGGTGTGACCTTGTCAGAGGACCTGACCTGGAGCACCAACACAACCACAGCTGTAGGGAAGGCCCAACAGCGCCTCTTCTACTTGAGGAAACTCAGGTGCTCAAATCCCTCAGCAGCTCATGGTCAATTTCTACCACTGTGCAATTGGCAGTATACTGACCTATGGGCTCTTGGTATGGTTTACCAGCTGCACCAAGGCTAAGCAGCAGGCACTCCAGAGGGTCGTGAAAACAGCAAGCACTATCCTCGGGACTAGCCTCCTGGAGATTATCACCACCTACACTACCCGCTGTTTGAAAAGGGTACATAACATCCTGCGGGACCAGCACCATCCTGCACATCATCTCTTCCACCTGCTGCCCTCTGGAAGAAGGTACAGGTCCATCCGTGCCAGAACCTCCAGAATGGCCCACACCCTCTACCCCCAGGCAGTGAGGCTGTTAAATGAACAGCACTATTGCACTTTATAAATTATTGCTCTTTCGTCTGTATTGAGAATGCTCCAACAATATGTCGTTGTGATGTATAACTGTGTTATTATGACAATGACAAATAAATTGAATTGAATTTTAGCGATAAATGTCACTTGGGTACTATGAGACAGCAGACAGTAACACAGCCCAGATAGTTATCAGTGCACTGTTTTAAATAAAATGTCAGTCAAGTTAATCAAATCAATTGACAATTTATCAAAGCTGCTGTCAAGGTGGTCATGCCCTCTTGCATGTCTTCTCAGTTATTGCCTGACATCCTAGCTTATTTTTACTACACTCTGCTCCACTTTTAAAGACCCTCTCTTAAAATTAGTATAGCAATGATATGATGTTAGAATAAGGCATGCATATACCTTGGTCTTCACTGTTTGTTTAGGAAATTCAAATCTGACTTCAGTCCCAGGCAGACTGAAGATGTTGACTGGTGGACTGCATGGATATAAACAATATTGACATGTTATTGAACACAATGCTGAGAAATTTAAATTATATGTCCCCTTAAGGCCTTGGTACAGTTGCCTATTTAGTGTCAATACTTTCAGGTATGTGGTGCCCTGTCCAGGGTGTACCCTGCATTTCACCCAATGTCAGCTGAGATCGACTCCAACCCAGAGGTTAAGGAAAATGAATGAATGAATTATATGTTACATCGTGTTTTTGCACCTTTCTATTGATAAACTTTGCAAAGATGCAAGTCAGTTTATTCAAGGTCAGACATTTTAGGGGACATAAACATAAGAAGAACATATTTTTAAGTGGAGGGGGACGTGAAGTGGCATGTTTATATTTCTCAAAGCAAATTATAGTTTTGGTATAAGTACACAAACTCTGGTCTCATATCAGCACTAGTATCCACAAATTACAACCCTGATCAGTATAAACACGCTACTTTAAAGCAGATGTGGACAGAGAGGAAACACATTAGCACTGAACCTCATGACTGTCTCGTTATGTCTGACATCTTGAATTGTACTGTTGCCATGTATCTGTAGAAGAGGGTGTCAGCATAATTGCATAACTGGTCTTTAGTTTGAGTCTAAACATGTTTGACATGAACAGTAGCATTTTAGCAATTGTGAGCAACAGAGTAGAAAAATGGGTCACTGGTAAGAAGAAAATGTTTTCAAGCACTCACACAAGGACAGATGAATGTGCCACAAGGGCATCCTGAAGCTGTATGAGCATGCCTCTGCACTTTTGATGACTGCTTTGTACTAGGTGCGCAAATGAAGTGGATCCCCCCTTTGGGAGCTTACAAGCTAATTACATTCAGACAACTTTGTCAAACTACAACTATGCCAATTTTGCATGGGCCTTATCTCAGACATGTTTTCATTAATCTCATATGGCAGCAACCCTGACTCCTCTTTGGACAGAACATAAAGCTTTACCCTTATTTTTACAGTCTATGGCTTTACCTTTATAAAACTTATAAGAACCTTCATAAATATGTAAATGTAGTGTAAAAGCGCTTTGAGTGGTCGCAAAGACTAGAAAAGCGCTATAAAAGTGCTAAAAAAAAAAAAATTTAAAAAGACATTCACCGCTGTGGTTCAAAATATTCCAACCACATAATGATCCTTGCATGTTGTAAAACGTCTCTTTCAGACCTCCAGATGTACTTTATTCTTCATGCAACATTTACATAGAGCAAACAAGGTATTGAGGTTAATAGTGTCTTTGAAAATACTACTTTAAATATTTATACCGACTGAGTGTCACATTTTGGGTGTTTCTCCTTTTATGATTAAGAATTAATGTACATACTAACTGAGCACCATTATGCAAGCTGAGCAGAGCGGATGTGAATCCTCACACAATGCCCATGAAGCCCATAAGAGACGTATTAAAAGAATAATATCTTTGGCTCTCCCCTCTCTGTCTGATTGACAAAGGGGATGGGAGTTTCAATCCGTGCCATGATTGCTTGTGGATGATTGAAAGGGGCAGGCATGTAGAGACATGCTGATTGTGTTTGCCATCTCTAAAGCTTGAACTGCTCAGCCCTCCCAATACCTTAATCCAGTTTATCCCTCCGAGGCAGAAACAGCGAGCTTGCTCATAGTCAATCTCTTGATTGTTCGGTGACCTTGAGCAAGCAAATAATAAAAGTGCTCGGTTAGGGTAGGCCATCGTTTGGCAGAGCCACATCAAAGTGATGGACACCTGAGGAAAACAAATGACTCTCATTAAAACTAAAACCTGCAGATTAAATCAGAGAGGCCGAGGGATCCTGAGTCAAAGTGCCGTCCAAAGGCAAGATGGATGAAGAAAGATTAAAAAATAAATAAATAAATAAAAAACAGCAGCAAATTGGTATCATAACATATTCACATACTAATTTGCAAATGTTAACATGCTAACAGGCTAAGCTATGTTGTTAAATGGTGAACATGGTAAACCTACTAATCATCAGCACATTAGCATTGCCACTGTTAGAGGTACACTGTTTAATTACTGGCAATATTCTCCTAAAACATAGGGAGCAGTATTTTACTTTGTGTAAATAATGCATAATTATTATTATCATAATAACTAAATGCAGCGATGACACTGTGCAATATTGTGTAATCTTCGAGACACAGGAAATCTTGCAATATCTTTGGAAATGTTTAGCCATCTTTTCAAACTAATATCAAAACCTAAACACATACTGATATTATGCATTTAACAGATGCTCAGAGACCACCAGAGATGTGAAGCAGATATGAAGCTGAGTCAGGTCTGGGGATCTGGATTGTAAACAGTTTAGCCCGCTAGCTCCACCTAAATTGGTGGTGTTTTCAAGAAGCCTGGTTGGATAAAACCATTACAAAGCTGTGTTGGTTGGTAATCCGCACTGTCTTGTTGTCCAGCTTGTTATCAAGAGAGCAGGCAGTGCGAGGAAGAGTTATGCTTGGTCACTTTTAGCCTAGCCTGGTTCCTAGCTTAATGGCCTTGCTTATGCTTCCTCTCACATCACCTACTCTGAGTGGGTAATCTCTGCTAAATACTAAATACTCTGGAGACCATCACAACAGTTTAGTTTTAGGTGTAAACTAACTGTGTGGTTGTGTCTTACTTCTTTGACCTTTGTGAACACAGACTGGAAGAAGTGATATTACAAGACAGGACAGGTTACAGCCAGGCAGTTCACAAGCTAATTTCAATAGATACATCTGCAACACAAAACATAGCTGTGATTAACATTTAGTCAACTTCATCAAATTTTGTTGATCAATAAAAATCAAACCATATCTTACAAATGTTAGCATGCTGACGTTTGCATTTATTTCTAGTTGTTGTGATAGCGGTAACATTGCCTGAAATGCCCTGGATTGATCCTAATGCTGGGCTGGATTATTGGGAAGTACACAAGATCTCATTTCATGTTATCATATCATCCATCAGCTCATTTACACAACACAACAGCCTCATGTTTACCTGATCCATCTCACCCGACCAGTACTGCACATGTGCAACTCTCACTAACAGAGAGAAAGAAGCAAGATGGGTAATTTGCTAGCTACTTCTATCATCAGCTCCAAAAACAATTATCGGTGCGTCTGAAGTCTATTATGGAATTAGCTTTTAATGAGGGAACCATTTCACCTTATTTTTATTGCCATTGAAAGTTTTTCATGCATATGTTTTTCATTCCCAGAAGTCTTTTTTAAAGCAGTTTCTTCAGTTATGACTGACTGTCAAACCATACAATTAGATAAAGTCCCATGGGATTATTTTCTGTACCTATTTGTTTATGTTATACAAAAGGCCATACAACAATCAATATATATATATATATATAGTCTTTTCCGTTTCTACAACAAGCACTGGAAAGAGCTAGTAGCCTAAACATGTCCTATATTAGAGGAATGCTTCAGTTGTTAAACAAAATGGTGAGAAAATCAAAATGCATTCCTTCTTCAATGACTCATTCTCAGGCAAAGAAAGGGAGAGCTCTTGGCAGAATTAATAACACAGTGAACAGTGGAAAGATGGGGGAACCATCTGCATGAAAAACTTGCCAATGCTGGTTTAGCTTTACAGAGGCACATTCTGCCCACAAACAAGAATGCCAAAGCAAGTTGTCGTGGAGAGGCTGAAATGAGCTGCTGGCATGGCAAATAGGTGGGAGCATAAATGCAGTGTTACTGCAAAGTGTTTCATCTCTTCAGTTTATTGCTGCTATGTTTAATCTTTAATAGGAGTTGTAGGCTCGTCTTATGTGGTAAACAGATACTGTTCGTTCTTAGGGCATTGATATAACTTACCATCTTAAAACAAACAGATGGGTCTTAAGTCATAGAATAAAACTGTGTATTTGTGAAGAATTTTATGAATGCCTTTAATTTTATTTGGAGTCAATCTGATGCCTTGAAATCTGTTCTCATATATATTGACTTTAGCTCACAGAGCTTATTTGCTAGCTGAAGAACTGCTGAGGGATAATTATTCCCCAATTAGTCCTCTACTCATTCTCACACTCGTTTCAAGCTTCACTGCCCCTCCGACCCCTGCAGGGGAGATGGGGGTCTGGGGGCAGAATCTGGGTTCTGCATACAGTCAGTGTGCCACAACTGAATTGTGACTGGAGCCATTACACAGTTTTGACATAACCATAAGTGGTTTCCAGCTTATTCATTTGCGCAAATTGAAAAAAGTTTGTAAACTTGAGGCAGGTCAACATTTGGACTTATTGATGGGCTTATCCCCAGGGTCCTCTGTTTCCCAGATTTATATGGCACATAATGACAGAAGGTCCTTTGTTCCCTGGGTCCAGCTCTACATTATGTGCTCTCCAAGGGTCCTATGGCCCCAAGCTCTATATAGAATTCTATGTTCCCAGGGTCCTATACGCTCCGCATCTTATGTCCCCCATGTCTTGTTCGTGTGGCTAATATGCACCTAGAGCCAGCAGATAATTAGCTTAGCTTAGCACAAAGACTGGAAACAGGGTATGACAGCCTTGTTCTTTCCCGAAATTAAAAGGCACAGTCAAAAAGTCATATCATGTTATATCAGTGCACAAACCTAAGCGTCTGGTTGTGTCTGATTAGACCTATTCATTGTCTGGGAGCTGTTACTGCCTGGAGACTCTGGTGATTGCATGGCAACTCAACGGTAACGACAAGACAACCAGAAAGCTATAGCTGTTTCTCCTTCCCTAGTCTATATACTAAGCTTAGCTACCCAAGTAGCTTAATGTATGGATATAAATACATTAATATATAAATATATATATAGAGAGAGTGGCATTTCATATTCGCATCTAACTCTGTGCAAAAAGGAAATAAGCCATATTTCCCTAAGTTTATTGCTTTACATTTCATACAAACTCCTCAGCAGAGGGATGCCATTAGATGCATGGACTAATTAAGATCAAATTAACATTGGAGTCTCATTTCAGTAATTTGTGTGTTTGCTGTGTGCCTCAAATATAAGAACATATTTAAATCAGTGTCCCTTGAAAAATGATTGATGCAAGTGATTTCAGACACATTATACTGCATATGTGGTTTAAGGCTGTATAAGCCAATGGAGTCTTGTTTTGCTTGACAGGGTGCAGCACTGTGTAGACATTAGTGTCCCAACTACACATCTATATGCATACACGATTGTTGACTATTTGTCTAAAAAATGCCTTCCTAGTTTGGTGGGTGTGAGACAGTATTTTAAAAATCTGTCGTCTAAGACACATTCATAAGCTTGTAAGCCATCCTCAAATGTAATGCTAATTTTATTAATTAATTAAAGATTAAGGGTCGTGTAACATGACAAATTATGTGGAAAAAATGCATTTATTGCTCAAAGGCTGTTTTTCTTTGACTGACTTTGGCTAAAAGCTTTATGTAGAAATTATTCTTTACATATTCCTCATGTTGTTCTTTGTATGGTCTGATCCAGCATAACACTTCTCTTGCAGGGTGTGCTGAATATATTGGCAGGTCAATAATTGATTCAACATCCAGCATGAAGCCAAACAGCTAAGCACTGCTGTGTTTTGTGTCGCAGGTTCTTCCAACTGAGCTAATTCCACTTTCTGGATCCCTTGAAAAGCTAAAACAGCTAATTGGGATCAGTACTGAAGAACCCATTTGCTGTGTTCATTTTGATTACAAAGTGAAACAACATGGTTTATTTGATTATTAAGTCATTTTAAATATGCACTGGGTTTCCATTAACATGCCTCAAAGTAATTATTTCAATAAGCTCCGGCCTCTCTCACAGTGGAAATGGCCTTATTGGTTTTTATGAGATAATAAAGCAGTTTTGTAAAATATGATTTGCAGACGGAACCATTACGCTCTCATGACTGCAGTAACAACCTTCTTTAGCTTGTTTCAAATCACATATTAATCAGCCATGGAAACAAATCTACATGCTAGAATTTATTGAAGTGCTGTTTGAATGGTCTGGCTGCTGTGGAAATTAGATATGTTTAAGCTCAGCCCACGCATTGATATTCATGCATGCCGACTATTCATGTGTAGAGAATTGTGTCGGCAAAAAAATGTGGAGAAGAAAAAAGACATGCATGAATAGTTTTTACTGAAAAAAGAGCGAGATCGGATGCAAGTACATAAGGGAGACAGGGGGAAAGGTGGACGTGAAGGGTTTCAGATGTTTTTAGAATTTTGTGTTTCGACTTCAGAGATAGAGAGCGACTGTGTAGTCCTGTCAGGGGTAGGGAGGTCATCGCACCACTGGGAACACAGGGAGAAGGGAGCTGTGGGTTTGAATTCAATATGAGGAGCCAAGGAGCTGGAGAGAATGGGATAAAATGGAAGAATTTAGTGTGTATGAAAATGAGACAGGCTGCAGCCTGCTGTGTGAGATGTAGAGGCTGGAGAAAGGTCTGTTGGGAGCCTAGCCAGGAGAGAGTTGTAGTAGTTCAGACAAGCGATGACTAGAATTTGGACCACAAGAAAAGAGGAGGAGGTGGCTGCATTGTGTGACTTCACACCAAGATTCTTGTGCAGAACATAGTGTAGTGTTATCAGTGAAGGCGAGGGCTTCTACAAAAGGTAGGATTTGCCTAAGAAAAAAAAGCATTGAGATTGATGCGGTTGGCATGCATTCAACTGCAGATGTCAGCTCGGCAAGCAGAGGTGCAAGCCTCAATATGTGTGTCGATAGGGGCAAAGAAGAGTTCTGTGTTGTCAGCACTAACAATGGTAGGAAAAGGTTGATAGAAGGGTTGAGGGGAAGGGGAGCAGCAGCGGGACTGCAGCCCTGAGGATGCCAGTGACAGCATGGTGAGGGCACGGGGAGGGTAGAAATGTGTATCAGTGAGGAGACGAATCACAAGACATTATTTGGTGAACAAACATGACAAGAAGCACTGAGCTTCAGAGGTTTTAAAGCAAACAGTCTCTATAGAGGTTATCTCTGCAAGCCAGACCGCTCACACAATGGACAGGTGTCTATTGATTTTTTCAGATGACATTCTCTAAAGACCAAAAGCTTGACCAGGTGAAGCTCTGGCGATGAAACATGACAGCAAGGTAAAATAGATAAATGAAAGAGTGAATCAAGCAATCATTCATTAATTCAATCAATCAATCAATCAAATATTATTTAGTACCCAATGGTACACCCATTTTGTTAATTATCATCCCATAAAGTGCCTATTATCAGTTGTAGGAAATACGTCCAGAAGGCTGTTACCAGCCCATTTAAAGCAGTTTTGTTCGGCTTCACCGACAGTCTTTGGTGCCAAAACTACGAGGCTAGGTTTACAGAAAAAAAAAAAAACAAGATTGGGTTTAGGAGAAAAAACGACGTGGTTAAGACTTAAAACTACCAATCCAGATGATTACGTTATGAATGTTTACTGGGGTAATAAATAAAGTGAGAATTAGGGTCATTTTTTTATTGACTCACATTCAAATAGACATCTTTCTACAGTCCATGCGTGCAACCAGTGGTGTCACCCCCTGCTTGCCAGTAGATAATGCAGGTCCCCTTTACTTTGGCTCACAGGTTGCCCCTTATATCCAATGCATTCTTTTGAACTTTTTTAAATTATATAGCATATAGCATAATGCACTTTTATTGCTTCCTTCTAATCCATGTGAAAAAGACTGATAACCACTGATAATACTCACTCAATTGCATGGTAACAATCGAAAGAGACTGAAGAGAAGAGAATTGAAAAATGACCTTGCAGTGTGCAGGTGCTGTAACCCTTTTTTCAGCCTAGTCACCAGTGAAAATGTTATCATTTTAAAATAATGTCAGCTAAGATTAAATCTGATGATAAATGTTACTTGTGCAGCAATGCCAACTTTGGTCCCCCAACAACTTAAGCCCTTCAGCTTTAGTACTGGGGTCCTGTGGGAATCTCTAACAGAACAAGTGGATTAATGCTGAGATCCCATTAAGGTAGGTGTAACTGACACAAACTTGACCGAGCTCCTCAGAGGTCTGTCATTTGGAAAAGATGTTATATAAGAATCTATTTTTAGTTCTAGCCCACACAGATATTGCACCAATTGAGTTCACACCTCCTTGAAAACACCAATGTATAATATATTTATTTTTCAGGGGGGATAGAAGAAAAATGTATATATATGTTTTTTCTTCTTTTTGTTAAATCAAATTAGCACATTCAGTGGATTTCTTTTTCTTTTTTATAAAAATTACACATGCTACAGTACAGGAAGGACTTTTTTATTTTTATTTTTTACCTAAAATGGGTCATTTCCAGTGAAGAGTAGGGGGAGGGACTTCAGGTGACCTTTAGAAGGATTTGTATTGTCGTCTCGTATTGAGAGGAAGTTGATAGTGAACATTGATGGAGAGAAGGCATATGAGCAGCAATAATCTGAAGAGCTGGATGAGGTCAAGAGAGGAGCTGCTACCCTTGATGGAAGACAAAAGAAAGAGATTGTCACTTATCAGTTTGAATCAGTGGGGTCAGAGGAGGATATGAAGAGGGAGCAGAAGCGAGTGGATGTACAGTAGATGATTGCAGGGCAGAATGAGAGGGAGAAGCTGAGTATAAGACTAGTTCCTACAGAAAAGACATGTTCCAGGAGATCGTTTTTGCTAAATTTTCAGCTGAGACTGTGTAATAAAACAAGAGAAATTCAAACAACGCAGCTTTCTGTTACTTTCTGTTAGCGACTGGGAGGCTTTTTCAATTAACTTTTACAAGGTTTTCAGACTGCAAAGCTGTAGGAGGAAATCATGACAGTGAAGGTCAAAAGAAGAATAGAGGACAGCTGAAGTCTATGGAGTTACAGAGGAATACTGCTGACTGCAGATTCTGCTAAGCAGTGATAGTGTGAAGTGAAACCAGATTAAAAGTGTTAGTCAAGGCAGGAATGAAGAAGGACGAAGTGATGGAAAATGAAAGCATTTAACTTCTTTGTAGGGATGTTGATGTCAGCAAATACCTTCCGCGTTTGTTGAAAGCCATGAAATAGTAGAAGCAAAGTCTCTTCTCTTTGGAGAGACAAGTACACCTGGCTGTCACTATATTAAAGTCTCCCCTCTCTCAAAAATGTGTTTCTCTCATGTTTATGTCTGACCTTGATTATACTGACCGGCATCTGTGGAAAGTTTGTCATTAGAGACGTGTTTTTACATCCCTTTACTAAAGGGGATGATCTCTGAGCACTTTACTACAATCCAAGATTCAAACGTATGCCTAGTAAGCTAGATTAGTTATGTCACTGAAAAGCCAGTCACAGTCTAATATGCAAAAGCCCACAAAGTACAAAGTCCCAAAGTCAGTACAGACAGTGAAAACACACTGTAACACCACTTACACTGTGTCAGCCAGTTACAAGACAACAAACTAACAAACAACATCAAAATCATCAACACGCCGTCTTCCTTTTTATACTCTATGTACATATGAAAGTAGAGACATAACTAACTGCTTGCATATCTCCTCGCGTCCTTTACGTTGGCATGGATGTTAACAACATGATGTAACAATGAGCAAATAGACTAGAGGACAGCTCAGTCAAAAGTTTCTGACAACAAACACAGCAGCAATGGAAGTCTGTGAGGCCATTAAATACATTGTAACACTATAGTCACTTGAACTATTTTCTACACTGCTTTCATGTGCACAAATCCAGACAAAATGAACACAGAGTATGGACAGAAGTCACTGTCCATATCGGTATCTAACACTGAGCATAAAATAGCCGAGTCTCTAAACAATTGGTTGGTGGGGTAGGTAGAGTTCTTCAGTCATCTGGCACCTCAAGACTACTGTATCTTCCCTTATACATCAGGTACATCTGTTTTACAAAATCTAATAAAAATGTGAATCATTAAAATAATGTTTTCCCTTCACTAATCTAGATCCATGTTTTTGCAAAAATGTCCTAGTTAAAGATACTTTTAGTGATCCACTGTTGAGAAACATTCACACATCTTATCCAAAGTCAAATCTCACAGTTCTGTTTGCATCTCATACTCTATCGCCACATTTTTCTCTGAACCTCCTACACTATTTATCCTGTGATAAGTCTGTGTCTCAACTGCAGGAAACTGAACCAGGGACTCCGTGATCATAAGCAAACTTCTTTGAAATGTGACTTCTAACTGCTGTCTAATTGAGAAAGAGGAGGAATGACAATACTGTAGACGAGAGGAGCAGGCATACAGGTTGGAGGAGAGACTGAGGTATTGTGCTGCACAGAGACAGCAGCAAGTGTTTCTGTCTTGTCTGAGGTGATCAATGTCTGCAAGGCAGCACAGAAAGGCAGAGGCGGGATAGAGGAGCTCTAGTGTATGGACTGCTGAGTGACAGCTCCAGCGCCCTGTCATGTCAGTGGTCTGAGCGCGAGCTGACCTGAAGGGTTGAATAAGGTTAAATTGACTGCATTGTTGGGGACAGATGGCTCCGTCCTCTGAAAAAGCAAGCAGGGGGTGAGAAGAGAGATAGATGAGGATACTGTGAAGGGAAAAGTAATAAAAACAAATAGGGAGACTGACGTGGATTTACTCCGTCCTTCCCCCAGCAGACTCCTGTGGATAAGCTCCCTTGTTTTTGTGCAGCTGTTCGTGCAAAGGGTGAGTTACACAAGGCTGCAACGATATAACCACAGGAGGAAAAGCTGAGGCCAAGCAGTATTAAAGTTGATTGGAACAATAACAGGAGTGTTAAGCTCAGTGGGGGAGACAGTGTCAGTCTTTATAAACTGGATGTAAAACAAACCTACAGTAAGACACCTGTCAACTGAAGGTAACAGCAAGGTAGCAGCTTACTCCTGCAGTGCAGCAGTCCAAGCCCAGACAGCGCACCATAGTTATAAGCTTAGGAGATTTTATATAGTACATTTCATTACAGGTGAGTTTAATGTGCTATACATTAACCCCTTACAATACCAGCCACATTTTAAGGAGGGTGAAGATGCCACATAGAAGTGCTGTACTTTATCTGAAAGCCTGAAGATGAATGAATAGCTCAGCACTGGGTGTCAAGGTGTTCTAGACATAAATCTGAAAAATTTAATTAATTAATTGAAATAAACTGATGATGAACACTATGATTGAAGTATACGATGACCATTCCTATACTAAATTATATCTCATTAGATACTGCAATGACTACTGTCATTTTTGTGTTGATACAATTTGACGCACGCACGCACGCACGCACGCACGCACGCACGCACGCACGCACGCACGCACGCACGCACACACACACAAAATCACATTAATACACCATGACCTTGAAGAAAACCATGTAACATCCACGCTGTGATTTGGTATCACACATTTGTATGTTTTGGATATTTCTGCAACAATTAAATTTTGCCATTGGTTGGATAGCAACTGCTTCTGTCTTGAAACCAGCTGAGAAACCATTGTATTGTCCATATACCATACATACAAAGCCATACATCCTCTGAATACTCTGGATCACTAGTTTGTGGTTGTAAGGGGTGATTATCCAAGAGCTCACAACAGGTTATTTTATACAACACTCCACTGAAGTGGCTACCATGGGAACACATTATACTTCATAATGTCACCCATTGGTTTGTGGACTCCAGTTTTGAAAAACCCTCTAAGGATGACAAAGCGCCATGGAGATAGGTCTGGCTATGCAAGACAAGTGGTCAAGGGACTCTAACATCGTTAGCAAGACTTAATGAGCTACATGTTTAGTTCTTTTTTTTCCCTTGGTGCCACTGGTCAACAGATGTTACTTCTTTTTTTCCATGGAAACGCGGCTCTTAGTTACGAGTTAGCCAGCAAGACCTTCGGATTAAATAGCAAAACACGACCTCTGTCCATGTGCTCAAGAACAGTGTTTTATTTGTATTCTTCTGTTCCTTTACAAAAACTGTACTGCACTGGAAGCCAGCAAAGTGATTAAGGCAGTGTATTCATTTTAGGGTGTGCATATGAGGAATAAGACTGCTTTGTTCTGAATGGTCTGTTGTTTGTTGGGGCTATCTGGCAAAGCAAGTGTTTCATTAATCTAACCTGCTGGCTGAGGAGAACACATGAACCAGCCACTCAGGGTCAGTTTCAGATGTAAATTCACTAAAGTTAAAATGTTTTTAAGGCATATATTGCTGTCCTGTTAACATATATAAAGCACCAACTTGCTTATAGGATAATCAGAAGAGAGATAAATGACCGGCGGTGTGTCATCCGCCGATGAATGATAGAATATGTTTGTTTAAAATCATTCTAAGCAGTGAGTGTGTGAAAATTAATAATCAAAGGTCCAAGAATTGATCCCCATGGAACACCTAAAAAATATTAGTTTCATCAGATTTAAAACCACTGAGGGAAGCGCAGAACATCTTATCATTGATTAGAACAGATATTATGCTAATGTTGGTGGGTTCTGGTTTGATATCTGTTGTATAGTTAGTGTTTTCTTTCTATATAAACATTCAGAGATAGTAAGTTTTACTTGAAACATTTGCTGTTAAGTAATCATTTGAAATGCTTTTTACCAGTTGCGCTAGCAGGCTGTTTATTTTATGGATTACTTCTTGTATGCATCTGCAGTACAAGAAAACCACTTATCTCATATTATGTAAGTGTTCCACCCCATGGGCATCCTCAAGTTACAAAAAGATGGAAGATGGGAAGCCAATTATTTTTGATTTGGCAGCATGGAGAGTAGAATTAAAACTAAAAAAATAAGGCAGAAAAAAACAAGTATTATGCCCTTATTTTTACAGTCTATGATTATACCGTATGTTTTCAGATGTTGATCATTTCCAGCTCAACATCCCATCTTCATGATATTTAGTAAACTCATCAAACCACTTGGCAAACAATTTCATTTTGACATACTTGTACTTGTCTTGTGTATTCCCAGTTCATGCAACTTTATACTTCTACTACATTATGTTTCAGAGGCAAATATTGTACTTTTTATGTCTATCTGATACCTTTGATTACTAGTTAGGCTGCTTTGAAGATTCAGATTGTTTATTCAAAATATGAATCAATTAATGAATGATAATTTGTTTTTATGGATTAACCTAACTTGTGGTATACAGAGTAGTTGAAATAAACTCCATCTTTACCAGCTTTAACATGACTTATGCTTACACATTAATGCGTGACTAATTTTATTCCAGTAATATAAGGTACATGTTGTCGAATGGGCACCTCTGCATAATATGTAGTTTACTTTTGATACTACAAATGTTTTATTGCTAATGCTTTTGTAATTTAGTAAGATTTGAAATGCATGACTTGTAATGGAGTGTTAGTATATGAGTACTTCTTTCACTACTGAGACGCCAAAAAGTCGTTTCAAAGAGCTTCATATTTCACATGTATGCATATTTTTTGGGACACCCTTGAACACACTAGCACATGTAGGCCACGTGCGGTATATAAAGGCCTGAGTTTAAAGTTTAACAAGCCATGACAAAGCTCTTTGTTCTGCGCTGTTAATTCTCCTTGTTCGCGGCAGGAGCGCGCGGAAGAGGCGCTGTTCGTGGTGCTGAAACGCAGGGACGTCAACACAGCCTGACTGAAGCACCATCCATGGCTCATGACACAAGTCCTCTTACTTAGTGTTCCAACTGAACTGATGTGAAAGTCTGAATCCAAGTGAACAACTATAAATAAATCGGTCAGTGTGACAAATGATTGTGGATCTCCAAACCATCAGCTGCTATCAGCATCTGGAGTCCTGATGGGAGTCATGATATACGGCTGCGAAATAGATGTCCTCCAGTGTGTTCGCCTGGTCCTCGCCCTCCAATGTAATGACAAAAGCAGTCTTGCAGAATAAGATTTGCTTTCTTTAACAAATAAGCACAAAGTCCTTTAAATGGCTGATGGGTGAATTATTGATGTTTTAGAAAGATGTGTCAGTGAGCTGCAGCGTGCACGTTGCTCGGGTAATAAACCATTTAATGGTGGTCCAATGCAGAGTGCATGCACAGACGGCGTGCATATGAAGCATGGTACGTAAGATATATATATATATATATATATATATATACAGTATGTGTAGACGCCGCTGTTTATTATAAGGCCCCCTTATGTGCAGTGCAAGCTGTTGACTGCTGGACACGATTCTTCCGTTTGCTCAGTAGAGGAGCTGTGACGCGTTTGGATCACCAATGCAAATGAGACTGACTTCCCCTCCTCCTCCTTCTCCCCATCACCTCCTCTCTCTCTCCCTCTCTCTCTTTCTCTCTCTGTCACCAACACACACACATTCTGTGCTTTATATCGCCGTGCCAGCCTTTCAGAGCGACGGAGAGCAGCACAGGCTGAGCGAGCGAGCGAGAGAGAGAGAGAGAAAGCGAGAGAGAGAGTGAGAGAGAGAGAGTGAGAGAGAGAGAGCTTATATAACAGCAGCTCTGGGAAATGCTGGGGAGCCGAGGAGACCTTCACTGGACAGTAAGCGGAGGAAAACAGCGATCGTAAGGGCCATAAACTGATAAGTGATCGCGCGATACAAGGATGCCAAACGTACCCCGGCACTGGTGAAGGTAAGCCGCATGTCCACATCCCCTCTACTGTAAATGGTGGAGGCACTGTGAGGGGGGTTTAAGATGGAAGACCTCGGATTCTTAAATAGGTGATGCGTGTTTACTCTCGCTGTTTATTGATTTATATTTCAATATCCCGTCCATGCACATGAAAACAAACAGGCGTGGGCATTTTCTGATGAT
>CAFUXE010000100.1:948608-962838 GCA_903364295.1 Serranus cabrilla | reverse complement strand
CCCTACTTTTTGGGCAAGGGGGGGCAGTCAGTACAGTGTTCACAAGACAGAGCACAAGAGGCCTGAGATGAAAAGTATTGAGCTGAAGGGCATGACGGTGTGTGACGGCCACCGAGACATAAGGGCATTAATGGATCGCAACGGATGTGAAGGAGGAGAGTGTTTCTGGTGTGAGGTGAGCACACACGAGAACCTCTATAGGCTGTATAGGAGTTACAGTAGCTGTATGGAAGAGGGGCTTGCAAGTGACCATCGTGGCAGAAAAACACAGGAGAGGGTCAGGGCTTCACTCCACTGCTCCTCTCTTCACTCACAGTATCAGGTTCCATGAAGCACTGGGGTGCTTTACATCCTAATTATTCACAACATCTCATCTTTGCATGTGTTTTTTTTTACTCATCACTTATTCATCTCTCCACAGATCCTGTGTCTGCATACTGCTATGTTAATCCTCGTTTCATAAGCGTCCATAATACGCTCTCCAGACACTTTTTTTTTATCACATGATGTCATTTGACAGAGATAACTGAGACTTAGATATTGCCGGTGTTCAAATAAATATAATCTGACAGTGCAGGAATTGGATGAAAGAGGAGTGTGTGTAGTAGGGATGGTGATATGGGCAAAATTTTCTATCCTGATACAGATCATTTCACAGTCCGATAACGATATATATCACAATATAGCATTTATTTTATGGTAATTCAATATATGATATAACCACTCGGAAAAATAATATTTTTGTATACTCCTGTGAGAATTAAATATCGAATCATTTGTATTTTTCAGTTATTTAAGAACAGTATTATAAAGTAAACAGTTTCATGTAAAATTATACAGAAATCTTAAAATCATATTCCGTCAGAATGTTTAATGTCAGATTTCCTGAGAGATTTTAGTCAGTATGTGCTGATTATTATGAATTTAGACAATGTAGTTGTGAATTATGATATCTCAATAGATATGATTCCACTGGAAGATGATATGTTATACTAAACGATGACCAAGCCCTACTTCTTCTTCCTTATCCTCTTTAGCCTAAAGGTCGGTGTCATTTCTGAACTTGCCCTTTTTAAAAGCTATGAATGCGATACAAGAGCACAAACCCAGTACACGCGAAACAGGAATTACAGGAATCGCAGAACACAACTCGAGGCTGGGTTTTGAATTAAAAACAAATGGCAGGAATGAACGCAACGAAGCAGCAGACACCAAGGGATGTGTTGCAAGATGCTGCAAGACAGAAACACAAGCCCATATGTCAACATGAGCTGTGCATCTAATCCGCGAGGCATATAGTTCCCTTCCCCTCGACTGTGCTCACATACAGAGAAATACACTTGTGCTTTAAATCCGGATGCTTGTGTTTTTTTCTTCTTTTCTGCCTCAGCTTTTCCCAAAGGATCATCCAGGAGTCAGTGACCACAGCCTTGGATATTAAGCCCCTCTCTGTTGTGACACATCCATTGTTCCACTGCTGCTACTGGACAATGAAGGACCGGGACACAATGTCTGCAATATTACCACATGATGCAGGTTTTTCCAGGATTTTGAGGTTGTAAGTAGGTTACAGATCTTCTCACTCCTGGAATGGCTTTCTACTGAGGTAAGAGACCGTGGACAGGATGGTGGCGCCCCACTTCAGACTGCACTGCCTCTTGAAGCGAGCACAGATGCTGCTGCTCTGCCTGGGCATCGCCTATCTGATGGCAGGCAGCATCCTGCTCCTGCAGCGCTCCAGTATCAGAGTGGCCCAGCCAAACCTCGCCAGCCTGCCACCTCTGCTGTCCCTCGTAGCACCGCCTACCGCCCTCAGGACTACAGGCCTGGGCGTGAGGGCACGTTCCAGATGGGCTGCCATCCAGTCTGTGTCCGGAGGGGGAGGCAAGGCGGGGCGGCACTGGCCTGCTTCTCAAAGCCTGGGGACCCAACACTTGCATCGCCGCTGGTTTCACAGTCTGCTGCCAGAGAGCCCAGAGCAGAGAGTCTCTCTCCACAGGAACAGCAGGCATAAAGGTAAGTAACTATACAGACCTTACAGCTGTTGCTGTGAACACATTCAACACGTACAAAGTCAATGTGATCAGTTACACCTGTCTCCAAATGAAGTTGGCAATGTCCTGCCTTTAGTCCAGGTCTTAAATAGGTTCCCTGGGGAAAGTAGCTTATTAAAAACCCATATTTACTTTTGTTGTTAGGTGGCGACCTCCAGTGGCCACTGTAACTAGGATGGGAGTAAGTCAGGTGATGTACTATAAAGAGTGACAAAGTTTGTACAGTGGAAGGATGATGGATGTGTCTAACAAACACAACAGACCTGTTTAAATAACATTAACATTAAGTTATTTTTAACTTTGCACGTTAGTTAAATTACGTAACAAACAATATGTTGCATATGATAACAATGGTATCACGATACATCGATTCTGTGATACTTGATCCACTCAAAAACAATCATATACAATACATCATGATATTTGAGCAGCTGAAGAGGAAAAGGTACGCATTGAAAGCAGGCAGCAACCCTCAAGGCTGAGGAGTGAATCAAATGCAGAAGTACCAAAAACTGTAATTCCTCAACTGGCGACTTAAGACTGGCTCCATAAGGTGTTGAAATACTCAACTTTACAACTTTAATTATGCAAAATTTAAGGTGTGACAGCCAAGCTGCGTTCAGCCCACCCTGAGCAACAGGAACCACACACTTAGAGCTCCGTTAGGCAGAAATCTATGAGTAACATCACAAAGACCACATCTGCATATTATACAGTCCATGCTAAAAAGCAGGAATTATATATCCACTGCATCATGATGCATGGAATTTGACAGCTAAGATGGAACAATGTTCAAGAAAGTGCATCAAGTTGTAATCTAGTGCCTCATAAACACACACACATACTGATTCCAACTTCTCCGTGCCCTCTTTCGAATAACCATAAACTGGGCGAAATGACAGAAAGCAGAACAGTTCAAATGTTTAATGGAAGGATACAAGTCATTTGATAACTGCCATCATGAGGAATCATGATGTAGAGACTCTGGTAAGTCAAACTGGCAGGGGCATGCACATTTTAAAACTAACAGTGTTCCAGTCAAGTCAAACAGAACATATATGTCAATTTAGGATTCATTCACAAATCTGTCATTCAGGTATGAGGACATGCTGAAATACTGTAACTTCATGAACATCACTGCGGCTTTCCTTACAGCCAGTTGGCCAGCAGGCCAGTGTTAATGTGAACACGTGAACACTGGTCACTGCTTGCCCTATTTACATGAATTAGTGTGCCAGTGAGATGTTAACAACATGATAGTAAGCTGAATACTATTTTAACCAGCTGACTGTGTTAATACAAAGTGAATGTTGTTCTTTACCGCAAACTGCGCAGACATACACAAAGTCTAAGGAATTCTGCCGAGACTGTGAAGTTGTGCTACTTGTTGTCTGCTCTTCTAAACCTCAGGGACCTCTAATATGGCTGCTAAAAGATATTTCCACTGACAGACTTGTGGTTCTGGCCTCATCACAACATCTGATGTGGTTTTGCCAATCATTAACTGACCTTGTATAGGAGCCAGTGAAGAAGCTGTCAGCTTTAACACCCTCATGCGATCTGAAATAGAGCAGAGAGAAGGGAGATATGAGAGGGTGAAATATCCTGGTGAAGATTTGTTGACTGAGACGTTGGTTTTCCTAGTGAATAATATATGAAGGAGCAAATACCCAAGTTTATTTTCTATTTTGTGATTTACTTTTTTAGCTCAGATGGCCTGGAGCCGAGGTAATACACTCCCTGCACAGGGCTTCCGTGGAGCAGTCACAACAGGCCTCATTGACATTTATGAACAGATAATCATGACCTTAGAACATTTAGAAGAGCGTCATTATAGATTTATATGACATTTTACTTGTGGGTGCGTCAAATCTTGTAGATGAGCGATAGTGCTCACTGATCCTCTAAAAATCAGAGAAGGAAAAGGCAGACAGGCACCAAAGTAGTTTCTTGAAAATAAATTAGTAATTATGGAGATAAAAATGATATAATTCCGCACTCGCACTCACTGTTAAGGTGCCTTCGCCATTACTTTAAGATATTCCCAGAGATTTACTCTATTGTTTCACAGTTCCTGTCAGTGCCTTTGCCATTTTGCTGAAATGATAAATACAATGGAATTACCTCCGGCGGAACATTTGTTCTTCCAGCTCATTCTTGAAAAGCATCCTACAAGAGCTCTTAATCCTTCTTTTAAACAGACACTACATAACCGCTCAGTCACTAAGAAGGGTAATACAGATGAAAAATGTTGGAGGGAGGAATGAGATCAGTTTCAGTAACAGCCATCTGGCAAAGGTTCCTTCTAAAAAGTATTACCCTGGACTCAGAATTAAATTAGCCAGGTCTGTTTTGCCACATGCCCTGGGAGAGTAACCGGTTGAAGGTTTTAGAGAAGAAGCAAGAGCCTACTACTTATTATATGATTCATGACCCTTCCATAGTGTCAGTCAGCACTGAAAATTCATAGGCATCTATTCTGATAATTGATCCGTTTTTTTTTTTTTAAAGCAATAGGTATCTAAGAAATACACTTATTTGTTTTCTTGTTGAGAGTTAGTCTATAAGATTGATAGTGGGAAGCTTTATCCATTAAATATGAATCTAAGGCCAGCAGCCGGTTAGCTTAGCTTAGCTTAGCTTAGTGTAAAGACTGGTAACAGGGCAACAGCTAGCTTGCCTCCCTCTGATGCTTGAAAATCCACCCACATGCACATCCGAAGCTCATTCTTAAACATGCAATATCTCATTGGTGTAATCCATGTGTCTGACTCTTGCTAGGCTGCCTGATTGGAAGTCACTGTTTTCTAGCCAAGAAATAGTCCAGCACATACACTTCCTAGCACCCAGCAGTAACAGTTGTTGTTTTAATCATGTTGTCAATGTTGTAAAACGGTCGGAATTGGTTAAGCAAAGTACTTGCTTAATGTTAGGGAAAAAGAACCTGGTTCAGCGTAGCAAAAGATAAAAAGTTAAAATAAAAGTTTAATAGAAAGACTACTAATGGAAGAGCGGTAGCTACATAGGTGACATGGGCGTTATGCAGCTATGCACAGAAGTTACATAACTTTAATAACAATTTTGACTTTGGTTTCCCAAATGAACAACGATCTCCTGGGTCATAGTCCTGCATTTGTTTGACCCACCCACCCTAAGTGGACTTTGTCATTCCTTATATTTTGTATCCTTGCTTTTACTTTTTTCCGTCACTTCCCCCTTGGTATCCTTCATCTACTACTGGGATTACAGGGCGCATCTAACTACATACTTATTTGGCATTTCAAGGCTGTTGTACAAAGGGCACAGGTTTTTTTTGGAGGAAGAAAGTCTTACATAAAACCACCACATGTTGTTTTCACACTTTCACAGTTTTTGTATGGATTAAACATGATACAACATGTTACCATTAGGGGTAGGCAGACGTTTGTTGCATTTCGACAGAGCCATGCTAGCTGTTTTTCCAGTGTTAATGCTAAGCTACGTTAGGCTAAACTTATGCTGGCGGGGGCTTTCTATGAATCTTCTCTTCAAAGCATATAGTATTATTTCCCAAAATGTCAACCTATTCCTTTTCATCATTTGTTGAGCAAAAAGACATGAATATGCTGGTCCTAATGTGAGCGTACTTTTCTGTTTACATCATTACAAATGGTTTGTTGTGGATTGTTGGTTATACAAAAGCAAATCAAATACGTCATCTTCAGCTCTTACTCATTAGTTTAATAAGTAAGATAATGTTTCTGTAGATTCACCAACAATGATGCAGTCACAGTTTCAATGTGAAACCAATGTCACATATCATTTCTGATGTGACTTTCTAGTGGTTTAAGAGACTCTTAAACTTGCTCAAATAAAGGCAGGGAAATGAAGAGGAAAATTACTGGTAAAGTGTTTCTACTCACTGAGAGTCAAGTACAAATAATAAGGTGCTAAATCAGGACTATCACAAGGTGTTCAGCCAAGGTTTGCATAAATTAAACAGCTCTCATCCATCCAACACAGTCTTGTTATCCGAATCTCACAGCTCAAGACTGGAGCCTAGATTGATACTGGTTGTTTGAGACCAATAAATTACTATTTGTTTCTTTTTTTCTATTTTTGTCAAAATCTAAAAAAGCAAATATTTTTGATTAGACCTTCTTTACCTAAATGTAGGTATCAAATAATTGTGTCTAACTGATGCAATGAGCAAGCCAGTTTATAATGTAAATATATACTTCCCAGTACTCTCTGGTGGAAAAACCATACAATGTCAACACTATTGCTAAATATCTTGTATTAATTAATTTATTCATTTTCTGTAACCTTTTTTCTGGGTTAACCCGGGTCACGGGGGAGCCGATCCCAGCTGCATTGGGCGAGAGGCAGGGTACACCCTGGACAGGACGCAAGTCTATCACAGGGCTGACACATATAGACAGACAACCATCCATACTATATTCATACTATATTTGGCCTAACAGCCTCTGGACTATCAATAAATAGAAAAAATCAAAAAGGAAAAGTAAATAAAAGAAAGAAATCTTAATCTATTCAAGATTAAAGGTGTGCATTTCTAATCACAGGCCAAAGCTGGTTTGTCTGTGTTTATTGTATCTTTGGGTCCACGGTTTGCTATTCAATCTTTAAAATCTTTATCCCATCCTTATCACTGACTACTTTGACACACAGTACAAAGCAGTAATAACATTACACAGCCAGGTGGAAAGGATTGCAAATGCATTTTCAGATATTCATAGATCCATGAGCCCGACCTATTCAAACATTTTATAATAAAGTGGGAGATGCATAACACTGTGTCTGCGCTGAAAACTTTTTGCCTCGCAGGCGATGAGTCACAAATTCCTTGATATGTAAAGTACATATCAGAAGTATTACATGCCCAGAGATGCAGAGGGATCAGAAATATTACAGCAGTTGCATAGTAGGAGCCAGCCACACTCTCTGTGTAGATATATCAGGATTCTTATGTAGTTTGTGTTGATTCCATTGCAAAGTTTTGTAGTCAGGAAGTGCAAGTGGTTGTGTTGTAGACAAGGGCATAATTTCCCCTGAGGACATCGTCCCACATACCCCCCTCACTTATTGTTTCAGGTCTGATTTTCAAACTAAGCTCTCGGAGTATTGTCCTCTGATTGTCCAGCTGCCACAGTCCAGATGACAGACGATCAGACTTGATGGTTGAAATGTTGACACTAATCTGAATCCCCATCAGTTATTACAATGCACACACAGCAATAAGCTTATCAAGCAGCAGAGACTGTGGCTGCAGGTTTCCTGGCTGACTTTTCCCCCTGGGTCTTGCCTCTAAGGCTATATAAATGTTGCATTACCTTACTGGGAAAGGTTTGTTTGAAAATCACATTGTAAGATACTGCAGATAATACTTAATCAGTATTTGCTGCATACTGCCAAAAAACTAAATGATTAAGAATGTGACTACTAGCAGGCTTTTCAAACAGGATTATACTCAAGCAATACACTCAGTCTTAGCAAATAGCAGTGACATAGCTTATCACATAAGCTGTGAATGCCAGTACTCGCTGAGTCAAAGTTAGGTGTACTGTTCTGCAAGTAAAAATTGCAATTTTTTTCAATGGAGTCTGGTGGCTTTGACGCTGGCACTCCTTATACAGTAAATGTACCATCTGCTGTCAGAAATACACACTTACTATAGATAAGGATAGTTGTGTTGCAACATCATCCAGAAACCAATGTCAACCTAACTAAGTTGCATGTGAAAAAAGTTTTTAGAAGGGTAAATAGCATTTTGCCACTAAAACATAAATACTATGACCAAAATGTGAAAGTTGGGATTTGATCTTCATGTCGCATATTGACAAATTCTTGCTAATGAAGTAAACATTTTGCATTTCTTGCGTAAACAAAACCCACTTTATAGTACTAACATATTATGTTAGTCTGCCATCTGGAACAGAGCCATTTTTAGTGCTTAAGGCAATGGTACCGTCCTTTTTTCCAGGTTTATTCTCATAATCAAATCAGTTAATCTCTAGTATCTCTTGTATCCAGATAATATTCTCCTAAAAAAGATGCAGAAATTGAAAATCAGTTAGAAATAAGACAGTGAGCACAAAGATCTTTGTCTCTATTTTTTGTTATACTGAAATATTAACCTTTTATATTTTGTTTTTGTAATCCTTGTGTTTGACTCCTGTTCTAATTATTATCATCGCCAGCTAGAACTTCAGCTTAAATTAGAAGCAAGAATTTCTTTATATAAGCATATAAATACATATACATATATTTATGTATATGTACAAAACCCATATACGTCTTCTGATGGATTCAGGAGTTATTTACAGCCACTGCATGGGTATTTCAGTATCAGAAATCTCGCTGAGATGATCCTCTTTCCGACCCTGGCCTGGGTCAGCTGACCACGTGTCGAGACCCTCTGTGCTGTGGTTTTGAAGGCTCTCCGAACATCTGTAAGGATATTACAGAGCCAGCAGCGAGACTGTGAGCCCTCCTCAGCCCGCTTTAATGGACACACACAGTGCACATGCTACCCGTGGCTGCGGCACATGTCCTATACTTGGCCGTCCTGTCATTAGCCTTCTCCATCCCGTCCTGTGGGGGAGAATCGGCTCCAGCAAAGCCATCTGTCTCAGTGTTTAAGAAAGCGACACAGTGTCAGACCTAAGTGCAGTCATTTCTATCATGTCTGGGAATCCGGGCTGCTTCCCTCCATTAACCCTCAGCTGCAGCTGCCTGGGGCATCTCCTTCACTTTGATTAAAGCAATGACCTGCCCCGCTGTGTGGATGAGGGAGTGTGGGGGGCTCACCTTGGGTGATGCCTCTTGAGATGCTTCCTGCTACAGACCTTGGCAGTCTCTTAGTGCTTTCAGGCAGCAGCTGCTGGTGTTCTCCAGTGTTTGTCTCCTGAGGCGGCTGGTGACTCAGCCTCGCCCGAGCACAACAGGCTGGACGGGCTTCAGAGGACATCGCAGACTGATTGAATCACAAATTCGATATGGTGATGCTTGGCCTGCCAGAGATTTCACGCTCCATTGCTTGCGTCCATCTTTTCTGTGCACCTTGCTGCCAAATCTTTTCAATCCTTGTAGCTGGTATCTGTGACACTTTTTAAACAGTTTGGCATTGGTTTATTTTTATGCTGGTAGTAAAAATAAAAAAGCTGAATCCTCAGTGTCCTTGAAGCCTTTAAAATACAAATTCACACAAGAGCTTTTTGAATTAAACCCAAAAGCTAACATTGACGGATGATCTGCATGCACTGCACTCACCAAAAGAGACTTTAACCTACCTGTTCACAATGTACAATCCCTGACTGAATAAGAAAATGTAGCATATAACCTAAAAATATACCAGTCTCAGACCCAAGGGGCCAGATGTAAATGAAGTCTGCACACAAAAGAAATGCATATGCTCCCTCCACACAGGGACTGCTATTTCTAAAGAAGACTTTTATGTGTCAGCCGAGCTGAGTTTGATGTAGTAATGTGGCAAAGACAAGGATAACATCAAAGACTGAATTTGGGTGACATTTTATGTGGAGCCTTAATCTTGTCAGCACATCATAATAGTCTGTCGTAGCCTATTAAGCGTTACATCCTTCTTTCTACAGGAGGGATTTTTTATTCTAGTGCAAATAAATATGTTCACTGTAATGTAGGAATACGAGTAATCCATATTCAATGATAAATTAGGTCTAGTCATTTTAAAAATGAGTTGGATATTATGTCTCACAATACATGTGTGTATAATAACTGTGAGTAAGTGATGATGTGAAGGCTGCTTTGGCACTGTTTGAGTTTCCAGTGCCAGAAGAAAGACAGAGCAAGTCTGGTTTATGTCCAAATCATTCCTAATTGTGTTCACGCACATCAGTGTAATGTACAACATGGACAGAATTCCTTTGAATATTATTGGAATTCATTCTGATTTTTCTTTCTTCTCACTATGGTAACTATGCTCCTTAAAATGGACTTGTATTCAGCATTACTCTTTAACTGGTGATTATTTGCAGGATCAATTAAACTGTCAATTAGTTTGATCGATGAACCATTTAGTCAATAAAATGCCTCATTGCTATTTTCCAGAGCCCAAGGTGACACCTTCAAATTGCTCTCTCAACCCTGTCATCAGTGCTCACTCTCCCTTTATTTTTTCAGCTCTTCCTTTTTATTGATTTTGTGCCTTGTGTCTCATGCAAAGCATCCTTTGAGTCCTAAAAACGTGCTATTGTATTAATTGTAATAATTATTATTTATTTTGTCCAAAATCGTATTTACAAAACAAACCCATAAAACAAAGGAAAACACAGTTATATACTGTTATTAAACAATAATATATGAGCATTCATTATGTTAACTATTTATTATTAATGCTATAAAAAACAGTTTATTTTTCACACATTCTAACTCTTCATATAGAATATTAAGTATTATTTAATAATTAATTCAGTTATGAAACTTACACTAAATAATAATGAAATGCTTTGATAACCTTCACGAAAATAAAAAGCACAAATAAACAACACTTTGTTAATGATTAATAATTGACCTGTAAACATATTTTGGCTTGCTATTATAAAGTAGCAAATAAAGCTTTATGGTGATATTTGTGCACTGAAAATATCTATCAAAAATATTGTTTACAGATGCTTCCCAAACTACTAACAGGTTCACAAGGTATTATAATGATAATGTTGCAACTTTATAATAGCGGCTCAAATAACGTTTACACAAGTTTTCTAAATCATTTGGTTATCATAAACTAATATATATTTTTTAAATGGTACAAGTGTGCAGCAATAAACTGTTACAGTAACATCAATTATTGAATTAATAAATATTTTATCAGCCATCATTTGATTATAAACACTGAAATAGCTATTAACTATAAACTATCAACCAACCAATCAATGGTGGCTAAAGTGATTTTTTTATTTTTGTTCCTGACGAATTATTTAAACAATTACCTGATTATCTTATTTGTTTACTTTTCAAACTGACATGTTTCTATTGTGGGTGAACGTGCTGAGTGTCTGTACGGGGAATCTACCAGCCTGAGTGTTTTTCTTTCTGCAATGCAGGAACCTACATGGGTTGCTTTCTGCACAACGCCAGCGATCGAGCCCTGGGAGGAACCATGCTTTATGACCTGCGTAAAATGACCAGCTCTCTGTGTCAAGACACCTGCTCGGAAAGGTAATGCGTTTGTGGCGGGCTCCTGTGAAGGGACCACAGAAGGCCTGCTGTTTGAGTAAATGCTTTGGATCTCAGTCTCCTCCAATGAATGCCTCCTGTGTTTGGAGCCAGCGGAGAGCCAGGTGGCTGGATGACAGTAAAAGATGAGGGGGGTGAGAGAGGGGAGAGTGAAGAGCAGGCCAGGACAGAAGGCTTGATCTATTGCAGAAGAAGGAAGGAGGGAGGTGTGTATGTGTTAGAAAGCTGAATGAGCTGACTACAGCAGTTAGTGAATAAATCAGAGGTTAGATATGTGCTTTCCTGTGGCCGTGGCGTGAATCTCTTTGATTGGGTCAGTTTGAGCGTTTAAATGACCGTACGAAGCTGCGAGAAAACATGGAGAGGCAGGTGGATTTTTTAAAGCAAGGAGCTGCTTGAATTATTCCTCTTAATATCTTAGCAGCGAGGAAGCAGTGTAGCCCGCCTCAAACAGCAGAGGACGGATAGATGCAGTCAGGCGTCTCACATCTCAGGCCCGCTGAGCCCCTTCCCTCCCCGACCCCCATCCACATGGAAAGCAGTCGTGCTCGTTACCTGAGTGGGCCAATTACTGCGATGAGTTAAAGTAAAAAGGCAAGGCAATTTATGGGGAAGCTTCAAAGGACATATATGAAAAGGTCAATTTTGATGAGGTCTCTGTCTTTCCCAAGGATGGAGGATAAAGAGCCAGGATGAGTCACAGCAGCCTTGATATGTAAAGTACAGATCAGAGGTGACCGCAGTTCAGCCACAAAAAGCCATTAGACAGTCAGATGAGTGCAGATGGAGAAGCACTGACAAATATCACAGGGGATGGACCGCACTGTAGATTTATTGCTGGGAAGTTTGAGTCAAATGATAAGTTTGAAATGTTAACTAATGTCCTGTGGGATAGCTTAGCCTGAGGGCAATAGCTTGAGGTTATGCAGTGCCCTCGGCTAGGGCATTAACTGTGTTTCTGTCTCTGTGTTTGTGGCTAGCGGTTACCAGTTTGCAGGTCTGGAGTATGGAGCTGAATGCCACTGTGGGAACCGGATCAGTAGCCAACGGGCTCCTGAGGAGGATTGTAGTCTGGTGTGTCGGGGTGAGAGGGGGTCTCCCTGTGGAGGCGTGGGCCGACTCTCCATTTACAAGGTGGAGGAGCAGCTGCCAGGCCACAGAAAATGTGAGTCAACTTCCCCTTCAGGGAAGACACACGACTGTTTGCTATTTATTCTCCACACGTGCTTCTCTGTGGGTTGCTGCAGACAAGTGAAGAAATAACAGAACTTTTTAGACTTAAAGTCAAACTGTGCAGGAATTGTCGCTTACTGTTTGTAAGCAGCATCAAACTTGAACAAGCTTTATCTGCGTGGTGTTTTGCCTCAAGATATTTGTGGTTCTTTCAGCACTCTGTCAGCTATTTACGTAATTTGTTCCCAAAGATTGATGCCCAGACACATCCAAAACAATCAAAATGAAAACAATCAAAAAAGAAAACACAGGCAAAGGGCAGGATCATAGACACTGTCATCTATTCAAGTGTAGCTTTTTACAAAATATTTGCATTTTGCTGAACACTAAAGGGTATACATGAGTGTATTTTAGGAAAGACAACTGGAAGATCACATGTCTATTTATAGGTGACTTTATAGTGTTCTGTCTTTTGGACTTTTTATCATTCATATTTTGGTTCCCAAACTGTGAACCTGTATCCTCAGCACCACTGATGATCTAGTGGATCACAAGTGATCATTGAGAGCGATTACATTCCAATGTTTTCTACATAGTGTGCCTTTACATTTTTAACAAATAAATTAAATTCAGTCAACCCAACCAGTGTAGATGTCAATAAAAATGATGCCCTCCTCACACCTAAACTATTTAAAAAACACATTGAAGCTGCTGGTGAAAAACCAGCGTTAGGCTTTGTTGCTGGGCAGATTTGCACATCATCAGCTAACGTTCCCTCTCCATAAAAAGCTGCAAGCCAAGTGGTTCTCAGCAAACAGTCTAATTTGATTTCTTTCAATCACAGCTCTGACAAGTAGTAATGTGCACCTGCAAGAACTTATGTCCTAGAAAGTGTGTTACTATAGTGTTACTACAGCAACCATCCTCTGTGAGAGATATATTCCATGTCTTCACTGTACATTTAAATACACTTGGTCTTATCAAGTACCCACTACAGAAGAGTACTAAATGTGTCCGTGGCTAAAAAAAAGTCCACAACTAATAAAGACTACTCCTCCTATTCCTTATTGCTATTTTATCCCAGTTTGCTCAAAAATAGAGCCAAGCTGTTCTTCAAAACATATATAAATTTTTGCAAACTCATAATGTGAAATATTTTGGGCAACGTCGTGCTGTTTCTCTGAATGATGGGGCTCTTTGCTTTGCTGTAGTCCCACTTCATGATTTAGGGATGATTAAACAGGTGCATTTTTGCATAAAATCACGCTTAGTGCGGCTTAACACTTGATTGATAACATTTATAGAGGATGCTTGAAAATATACAGTCTGCACACAGCTTCTGACGCATATCAGCAGCTACCGTACATTTTGTATATAAGAAACAATATAAGTATTCCTTGTGACTCCACTGTTAGAACTGTGTATTGGCCTTTATAATCCAAAACACTTGATAACAAAAGCAATGTGGAATATTCAGCAGTACTCATTATACAGGACTGTGTCTGTTATAAACACTGCTTTCTGTTCTTTAAAGATATGCACCACATTATTGATGTTGGCCAAGGTCAAATATATTATATAAGGAGTTTATAACATATACAGTATTAATATTCATGATCGGGGGGTTCAGTATCTCTGGAGATTTGCAGCTGAATTTTGAATGTATTATACACCAGAATTAATTTAAGTATAAGAATGTAATTAGGGCAGAAATACTGTACTATGGGATGGATTGCTTAATTCAACTCTGATGTTGAATATCTCTATTTTTTTTTTTTTTATGTTGT
>CAFUXE010000100.1:931524-948593 GCA_903364295.1 Serranus cabrilla | reverse complement strand
TTTTTTTTTATCTTGTAATTTATTTCTTGTTAACACTTTCTAATGCTGGTCAATGCAGGTGAATCCTACTAGAATCACGTTTTGTTATCCTGCCACCACTGTGCAACTTTTTTCTCATGTGTATTTTTCTTTTTCCAGTCAGACATGTTCACTACCGAGGTTGCTTCAAGTTGCCGAGGAACACCATCAGCACCTTCCCCATCTACTCCCTTCAGCCCAACCTCACCACACAGTCCTGCATCGAGACGTGCACAGATAAGGTTGGAATTAGTTTTCTGAAATTACAGACCTGATGATCAATTAATTGCACGTATATTTCTCTGGTGTACCAGCCGGTCTCCACTGGAGACTCCATAGCTCAGAGAGCTGTCTCCACTCCCAGGAGATCACATGTGGGAGCATGGAGCGCTTTGGATTTTTGCTGAATATTAAAAGGTTTAATGTGCCTCTAATGAGAAGTAGATAGTCTGGATCCCGCACTGAGATCTCACTGGATGCAGCTGTGTCTCCTCCGAAAACAGAAATGGCTGGAAGACATATTGCACTTCATCGGGCGCTGACTGCTTTGTGATTAATTACGTGGTGTGTGCATGTATGTGTGATTATGCATAACTTTTTCCCAAATGTTTACCGCAGTGTCTGTCCTTGTGCTTTGACATTGAGCATTCTGACCTTCTGTAACTGGAAAAGTGAGAAAATATAATGAACAAAAATGAAGCATGGAGCGATGCAGACTTTCCTGCTGAACTGAGCTGACACATCACCCGTGGGTCGAATACAAGTCTTCGGAGAGAGATGAGTCATAGAAAGACATGGAGAACACTTGTGCTTTTTGGTTTGCAGGAGCTCCTGCTGGCTGTGTTCAAGAAGCCCCACTGCTTCTGTACGTGGACATCCTCTCTGTTCAATCTCAACCAACAGTCTGACAACCAGCAGTGTGTGGGCAACACCGGGCTCAACCACACCAGCAACTCCACACACACAGCACCCACCGGGCACGACCACTACCAGGTGTATCACACACCTGTGCTTGGTGAGATATTTGTTATACAAATACAACTATGTGTCAGTCATCTGCATGTAACTAGGTCTTGGTTGAGACTCCATGGATGTACTGCTATTTTATCTGTGCTAAGCATAAGCCTGGAAGGGATCATGTGTTAGTCTGTCCGCAGCTAATCTGTCATACCACTGGACCAGTCTGTCTAATATTTTTTTCACATTATGACTGTATGCTCAAGGACCTCTCGTGGTTGCAGGAATTTACAGTTTTGATCAACCTGTTAAAGTGACTGTTTTATATCATCGCTGGCTGCCAACTTCACACTAGAGTACGGTAACCTGGCAGGGTTAGCTTTGGGCAATAAAACCACTTCACTAAGGTTAGGGTGAGGCTTTAAAACCACTACTTCCACACTTAACTACCAGACGCAGTGACGCAGGTAAAATAAAAACATTGACTTCGGGTTCCTCATGAGACATGAACACCAATTTATTTGGTTAAAGTCCAGGGTTTGTTTGACTCATTAACCTCCCATCTTGCCCACCTTAAACGGACTTTTGCGCTCTTTATAATACATCTCTTACTCAAAGCGTCTAATGGATTTCCATTGCAGTTCATGGAAAGACTGGTGTGCCTCATGCTGATGCAAAGCCGTGCCCTATTTGTCGCTATCAGACTCTGAGGGCTGTTACATTGTCGCACTGTCTAATGAGTTAGGAGGTAGAACGTGCTGCTATTTTGCTGTGATTTAATCACAATAAATACATCGAAAAGATGCAGAAATAACTACAACATGACGCAGATGTGTAAAAAGTCTGAGTTGAGTCTATCTGCGAGAGGATAAGCAAAACTACTTTCTTTTCTTTTTTTGCGGAGTTCGGTAGGATCAGAGCTATGCTTTGCAGGAGATTCTCAAGACTCTGAGTGTAATTTGAGATGGGACAATGTAATAATTACCTGCCATGGCATTAACTTTTACGGATCACACACAGCAGTTAAAGTCCTGGCCCCTCTCTCCTCCTGTAAAATGGTCTGTAAAAAATATCCTCGGCTAAGACGAGTCTATTCCCTGACACTGTCCCTGAATATGGTGTCGTTTCCTTGGGGAAACACTGAGTGCATGATTGATGAGGAAATTGCTCTTGAAAGCAGTGTGCATCCTAAACTTAGATCAGACACGAAATCTCAACTCTGGTCTATTTTCACTCTTGCAACCAAGCTGCAATTTGTGTCACATATGATTTGTTCTGCAATACTTTTGTTCTGAAATTGAATCCATTGTAGGCCCTCTACACTCTCTGCATGCATAGGTTTTCATATATATTCTGATCTGGTGCTGCTTTGTTACATAAACTGACAGCAAACTCTCCTTCTAGACTCCAGGTGCAAAGAGAGGATGTTTCTGCCTCAGAGATCCAGCTCCCTGGTGGCTCTTTCTAGTTTTCCTGGTGCAGGCAACACCTGGGTACGACACCTGATTGAGCTCGTGACTGGATACTACACTGGCAGCTTCTATTTCGACGGCACGCTGTACAACAGAGGTGCGGAGGGCACATCACCACTGTTCAAACGAGCGTTTGAGTGAGTGCTCGGTGAAAATATTGCCTCGCAGCTGACCATTATCCATTCATTTATTCATTGGTACCAGGTTTCAAAGGAGAGAAGGACTACTGGAAGAGTGGCCGCAGCATCTGCATAAAGACCCACGAGAGCGGTCAGAAGGAGATTGAGATGTTCGATTCTGCCATCCTGCTCATTCGAAACCCTTACCGCTCCCTCGTGGCTGAATTCAACCGCAAGTGTGCCGGACATTTAGGACACGCCACAGATGCGCAGTGGAAAAGCAGAGGTAATACAGTCCAGCACTTATAAGCCATATCAACAGCATTTACAGTGAAGCAGACAGCAGCCAGAAACACTCCAACAGCGCTTACACAAATACAGCATAAATACATGAAAGCAAAGTCTCTTTTGAATCAAAGGTATTGAGACATAAAGTAGTGCAGCAGTGAACATATAGGAAGAAAATGTAATTTAAAATATATTATGCTTTGATAGACTAGTGCACAGTAACAGTAAATGGTATGCCCAAGCCAAGGGCAATGCATAACCTCAATACATATAATTATCAATTATATTGAAAGAGTGTATTTTGTGAGCACACTGGCGTTGAAATATTAAATCCACTAGATTGCGGCAGTTAGCGAAGGCAATATTGTCAGAGATTCAATAATCTAAATTCGCAATATAAATTCCAGATGATGTTCCGGTTCACTGATCACCACCAACATTTAATAACCTGTTCCCTGTGCCAATACAGAGGTAGATATACACATATACAGTATACGTATACTTTAATGGTACTTCCTACCCATAAAGTGTTCTGTAAACACAAGAGCACAGCATGTTTAATAGGTGAGCTCACCCAAAATAAAAAATAAAACATTTCTTACTAAACCCTTAAGTCGTATCTCACCAGGCAGTACGTTTGTTTAATTTTTCTAGGTTTTCAGATTAATGCCTTCACTAAATATAATGAGAGGGAAGTGAATGTGTATAATCTGATCTAAACATATGGCTTTGCGTCAATTCCCTATACGGGAAAACACAGTTGACGATGTCTTCAATGCTTGCTTTTGCCTGCATTACAAGAAACAGAGATTATTTAGGAAAAAGTGATTAACACTGCTACAAGATGTTCACATCTCGCTTCAGGGACTGATGGTTTCTGTGTTTTATAAATGTTTTCAAGCTGTACTGATCTCCTTCCTCTCATAATGACGTTAACGTCAATCAGTCAGTGGTGCACAGTATGAATTCTGCTGTGACTTTTCCTTTGGCATATCCAAGCAAAAACCATTTGCAGATGAATAGTTGTCATCTGTTAAAAAATGATTAGGAAGTCTTTGCAAAGATGGTTGCAATACGTCCTGAGAGGTTTCTTCTTATAACGTAGGGTGTGTGGCACACTGCCAGGGGTTCTGTTTAAAGTTTTTAGATGAATTAAATTTAATTTTAGTTTATAAAGGGCTTCACAGTTGAATGGATAATATGTCGTTTTTAAATCTATAATGTTAGTATATTATTTCATAATCTAGAAGGCTTAGAATCTGCAAATATGTTTATTATATTTCTAATACGAGTGTTGTTCTTTCACATAAAAAAATATGTGATCAAATTATTCAGAGGGACATACATGAAGTGCCAGTGTTCGGAAAAGCGCTCTATAAATAAAATGTATTATTATTGTTGTTCTCTATCTTGTGAGGGGTGCTTGGCTAAGAACATCTGATATATGTCAAGTGGGAGTGATGGCTGACGCCTCATCTATAGCAACATGGAGAATTTTTCATATACAGTAAATGTCAAGAGCAGCATCAGTTCAGCATGCAGTGGAGGCATCACTAAAGGCATTTCACAGGACAGAATGGTCATATTTATTCTATGAATCTTTTGAATGTTTATGGGCTCCTTACTAAAAATCCATCAGCAGATGTTAAATGCAACACTATATTGTGAGCTCCTTTCAACTGTTACATCTACCAGACAGGCTGTCCTGCATCCACTTTCTCTCTCTCTCTCTCTGCGCTATTGAAGATAATATGAAAACATCCATTTTCATGGTTATGATTTTAATGCTAATCTGTTAACTGATGACATTTTACACCATCTAACCCACATCTTATAAAGCTCATTAATGACTTTGGCCAAATCTGTAGTTATAAGATTAATTAGTATGCACAATGCTTGATCTAGGGGCCACATGGTGGTGTAGTGGTTGGTTGGCAGTCTTGCCTCACAGCAAGAGGGCTGCTGGTGTCGGTGTGGGTTCTCACTGGGTTAATGCTTGATCTCCTAACTTTACTCCATGCTAATGTATTTAGGCACTATAATCAAATCTCCAATTTACCAAATTGGTGAGTTAAATGATCTTAAGCTCCATTAATGGGAACCTGAAGAGATGGATGTGATCCATCATTATGGGAGAGCAGTGATTAAGATGAATGTCAGGAAAATACAAAATAAGCTCTTTTTTTGTGGTTATGTTCACGCAGTTTAGCTTCAATTTAAGTCATATGAAGTCTTAAGAAAACAATTAATGTGCTTATTTCATGAATTTAATAATCATTTATTAAGCTCGCAGATTCTGAATTACACTTTGTGGCCCATGGGAGGCTGCACCTACGCCCACTGACCAGCTGTCACAAGCTAGTCTGAGATCAGTTTAGTTTGCGCTTCCTCACGTTAACATGACAGCAGTCAGACAAACAGTGACTTTGGTATGAGTAGCTGCAGCTCAGACTCTTGTTTTCTGTGCATGGCTTTAATTGCCATCAGCTGTATGTTGACAGGCATTGCTGCAACTGCTGAACACGTTGGAGTCCAAATCAAGGAGCAAAACTATAAAATATTAACTTCTCGTCAAAACCATTCACTGCCATGGTCCTGATTAGCATCAAGCCAGGGACCTTCAAGCAAAAATGTTGACAGGGTTCATCTGTGGATTATACACAGTATTTGGGATTGGTGTTTGTTTGTTTTGTATTGCAGTTGAGGTAGTTTGGGTGAACTGAGCCTATTGGGTGCATCGTGGCCCTGGTATGACATCTGTTGACCTTAATTCATTTTCTGTGAAATGTAACATTCTTTAATTTTGTTTCCCAGTCAACCTAACATAATCTGAGATGAGCAAAATAATATAGCAAAAACTATCAGTTAGTGTAAGATTTAACAATTAAAATTCACAAACCACAATGCTTGGTGAAACTAGCTGTCCTCTAATGGTGCATTTCCACTGATACATTACGGCTCTACTCAAATCATTTTTGGATTCCACTAACAAAAGTAGTGGCTAGTTCCTGATTTTTTTACTCAACCAAGATTTAAAAAATGGCAGTCCATAAAACAACGCTATAAACTATTCACACCTACCAGTACAACTGACAAAGTACCAAAAGTGAGTGAAGCCGAGCAGAGCAACATGCTCTCGAGATGCAATGAAGTACAACTGTGCTTAACTGAGCTCTCCTCCTCCTGCAGAATGGCCAGAATTCGTTTCCAGTTACGCCCCCTGGTGGGCGTCCCACGCTCTGAGCTGGCTGAAGTTCGGACGCCGCCTGCTGGTCGTGCATTACGAGGAGCTGCAGAGGGCTCTTGTCCCTCAGCTCCATCTCATCACTGCCTTTCTAAACGTCACTATGACTGAGGAGAGGCTACTCTGTGCCCAGAGCAACCAGGACGGGCATTTCAAACGCTCGGGGGCCCAGCGGCCCTCCTTTGACCCCTTCACTGCTGACATGAGACAGATGATTGACCCCTTCATCCATTCTGTTGACGAGGCCCTGCAGAGCAGGAACTTTAGTGGACTTCCACAGGAATACCTTCCCAGATGATGATATGAAAAGGTCAAACACTTAGTCCTTTAAATGACTGGTCCAGCAGGGGTTTGTGAGAGAGCTACTTTCCCAAGCGCTCCGCTAGAGACAGACACACGCTGGCTGATGTAAGTGGACCACCTGACTCTTGATAAGCCAGACGCACTGTGAATGGCTGCATAGTCATGAAAACACACAGGAGGAAACATGACAATTCATCGTGAAATCCAATGGTGAACAGTGATGAAAGCCTCTGGGCCAGGACTGCCTCTCTGAGAGCTGCAAACATGACGAATACTCAGAGAGGATTTGACATGATTTGTTGGCCTGCAGAGTTGGGATTATCTAGCAAATAAAGTGCCCGACTGCACAAATATGAGTGGCTAAATCCAGGATGGACTCATTTTTGGTTGAAGAGGGTTTTCTGTGGCTCTTTATAATTTCACTTTAGTATACATATTGCGTTCTTAGGGTCATACACCCATGTTAATAAAAAAGCAGTCATACTAACTCAGATGACAGACGCAGCAGGAGCCAGATTACACAGATTTTTGTGGTAATCGTTGGGTTGCTACAGGTTTGCGATCATGGTGGGTTGAAAGCCTCAAAGCTGCGACATGTGGCTGTAAAGACTCTCCATGGATTCAAAATATGTTGATCACAATGAAAGTGCTTTAAACTGAAATCCAGCTGATTCTATCAATACTTTATTTCATTAAATGCATTCAGTTTTCAATGATTGAAGTCGTTTTTTACTCTTGCATTATTTGAAATGCTTTTCACTTGTATAGACCAAGGTGATGCACTATCACTAACTCTCTAACTGTTGGCCTTCACACTGAACACTTACAGTGTACAGGATGATGTTCAGGTGGTTTTTGAACCCAGTGTTCTCTGCAACCACAAACAGGGGCTTAAAGAAAGCTAAATCTCTTGTTCAGAGTACAAATAAATCGAAGCAAACCTACAACTTTCTGATGTAGACTGGAAGAATATTGCCACCTGATGGCTGAACTACAGTAAAACATTTTAGACTAAGGCATGCACATCTCGATCTGCTTCCATTTATTGTACTTTAATGAACAATAAATTATTTCTTAAAATCCATAACGTAAGGACCAGGCTAGATTTTTAAAGTAAGAATAACCCTAAAAAACGAAAACATGAAGGTATGTGAGAGGTGCAGCGTTCTACAACAAATGCTTCCTTTTTGAAGTTGTTCATTTTGGTTGAGACTGCTTTACTGTATCAGATTTTATTATACACAAGATAAAAAAATACACTTGGATATAATAAATTAAAAGAAAATATCATAAACTCCGGTGTAAAAATGTACCCTGTAGCTAAATTAACACCTCTCTGACACAATGTCAACAGAGCTGAACGTTAAAGTTTCACAAAGGATTCATGGCAGGGCTGTAATGTCGGACTGCACAGGTTTAATGATATCGTGTCCACCCGCTGTCACCGGGGCAGATTCTGGCTATAAGCCACAAGGTTGAAGTCCTCCCTGAGCTACAAGTACCAACATTGAATCTTACACCAAAATCCAATCCCTAAAAGCAGCCTCAATCGCCAGATTTATGAGCTGGATCATAACCCTGCTGTGAACTAGATCCTTATAACACGCCACGTCTGCACCACTGCAGCAGAGTGCAGAGGCATCAGGTATGCACACTGGTCTCCACTGAACCTCTTTCTAGCACACCTGTCAGAAACATCTGGAGCTGCAGAGAGAAGACTTTTATCATCGGAATGCAAAGAGGCTAACATTTCGGGGCAGTGGTTCAATCTGGAAATTCAGCCTTTTTTAATGAAGATGATTCAGCAAAAAGTCATGTATCAAATTTAAATCAGGTTGAACAACAGGGTGGACACTGTGCTGCCGGCTCTGTTGGCTACTCTGCACACAGCAGCAAGTCTGTACAGTAAGTTCTGTATCGGTGACAGGATCTTAAACAAAGTTACATAATAAATGTATATATTTAATATATTTTGAAAATAAGCTTGCAACAGTTGGAAAGCATGGCCTCATGAATAATATAATCACAATGATATGCATTATTATCAAAAATGTATAGATGCAGCATATGGGATGGCTGAATATCTATGAAGTTAAAGTTGCTATAATCAATAATTGAACATATAAACAATGGATCAAATGAGTGCATGAAATAAACCCAGAAAGAATAGAATCGCTAGCTTCAATAGCAATGTGAAAACATGAACATCCGACTCTTTGCAATCCCTTTTAAAACAACTGAACAACCAAACTGTTACATCAAATTAATTTTATAAGACGATAACACCGACAGAGGCTAACCAAGCTCTAAAGCAAGCCCTGCTTTATCGTGTATTTCACTTTAAACAAAACCATAAGTTACACAATGTACTTCATGCTGCACAGAAGAAGACTTCACGTCTTGACTAAACTTATTAGTAAAATGTTTACAGAGGTAATAAATCAAGTGAGAAGTAGGGTAATTTTCTCATAAACTTCTATATAAATAGACTGTCATCTCGCCCCCTACTGGCCATTGCAAAGAATGCAGGCTGAATCCACATTTTTGTGAAGTTGGTCTCTTAAGTTTTCCAGACAAACAGTAGCGATCTTTTAGCTATAAATTAATTAAATCAATTTCAGAAATGTACAGTTAGATGTGACCATTAAGTACAGAATTTAAATCTGCTGGTGAACACTGTAAGTGTAATTGGTTTACTGAAGCCTGATGGTCGACAAGCATGCAGACTCATCATGCTGATTTCTTCAACAGTCGTGTAATTCCCAGAGGGTCGAATAAGTCTGAGACTAAGCTTGATTTGTGAAGCAGTGCCATACGGCCTCACAGTCAGGTGTCTGTCATAACCAGTGAATGGACTGACAGCCTGTCTAGAGTATATAAAGACACCAAACACCATCTGTTTAAAAAAAATATATCGTGTCTTTACTGCCTTCTTCTCCTGTTGGTTTGCAAACATAAAATGATTTAACGTGTAAAAGAGAGATAATTTGAATTTTTCTACACAAAGTTCCAGCTGAAGGGAGCAGAGGAAGGCAGAGAAAAGGAGCATGTTCAGGCTGAGCGAGCCTCCTCTCCCCCCTGTCACATGGACAGCAGTCAGGCTTGTTACTTGAGCAGCAGACAGTGAGATGAGCCTGTCCTGACAGCTCAGGAGCAATCTCAAAGGACACGCAATGTCAGTATCAGTGAGGCTTCAGTCTAATCACAGAGGAGAGGGAGGAGCAGGGTGTGTTTGCATCATGTTACAGGTTAATAATACTGAAGGACAACTACATGTTAAAGAAGTCCAAAAAAGCCTTCAATGACGGGAGGAAACTCATTTTCAGGTACTGATTTTAATTTAGTATGTTCACTTACTGCTACTGCAATTTAAACGTCTACTTGATTGCATTTCAGTGGGAAATTCATACAATTTTACATATAAATTACATGATCCGTTTCTAAAATACATTGCAGATAAAAACCCTGACAATGTATAAAATACCTAGGTCAGCAATGACACACTACAAAACCTAACTGGTTTAGATCATCGCAAAGTTTAGGAGTCGCAGTTTGATGCGAGTTCAGTTCATATTAAAAAAACAGAAATGCATAAGGATATATTTCTTGTGTCAAAGGAAGATCACAATACTCCTGCTGGGGAACTATTGCCATTATAAAAATACAGAAGATTTCAAACACTCCTGTATTACACTGTATTTCTTAAAAATACAAAATATTGCTTTTTCCTTTTATCAGTTTGTGTTAGAAGTGTGCAGTATATGGACTGATCGGCATTACAGAGGCAATATTATCCAAAATTCAGTATGTTTGTGCAATATTCACTATACGATGATACTTTTCAAACTGTATGGAGCACTAGCTGACAGTGCCACCATGTGATCAAGCCAGGTATATTGTGTTACCAAAATAGCACATTGACCTCAGCCCTTAATGAGCACCCACAGACATGCTGTTCCCTCATATGCCTCCTTTCTCCTGTTATCACTGAGGAGACATTTCACAGCTCCAATGTGTGGGAAAGCACACATACTGCACATACCACGCACTACTCCTTAAATATTTCAGGAAATATTCAATGGATTGTCAAGAACAGTGATGAGTGAAAATCTTAAAATATGCATAACATCTACATTTTTACATTTCAGTTCCTGACTAATTAGAAAAACCCGAGGATGAACCTGTCTGTCTTTATCTGCCATTTCAAGCTCATCACAGCACATTAAGCTCCCAAATCATTTCGTGACACGGTTTATTTTGCTATTAGATGGAATTTTATGGTTTAATGGTTATTTTTATGGTATTAAAGTTTTATCTGTTTTTGGTCTTCAGCATTGTTTCATTATACCTGCAGTATAATTGCATTTATCCAGCTCATTAGCACTTTGTCATTTATTTTATTATTTTCCTCAAAGTGAAAGCCAGAGAACAGAAGTCGGAGACAGTCAGACAGGATATACTTCTCTAAAAACATAGTTACATAATGATTGTACTGACATCCAATTAGTTCAGTTAAATTTTGCTCTGCCGCACATTCTGAAGTGCAGCTTGCCTGAAACAAAGCGTTATATAAGGTATGAGTCATCCTGTCCCTCACGTGAGATGAGGTTACGCTCATACTGAATATTGTCATCTTTTATTTTTCCAGCATCCGTTCTATCAAATGTATTCACTCCAATCTCATCTACAATAACTGCAGGTTTGAATTAATGCACACGGATGAGAAAGTGAGAGATCAGAAGAATTCACTTCCAGAGTGAGAGAGTGCTGTGCGCTTAGGAAATCTGACTCGGAGCATGCTGGGAGAAAAAAGAGAACAGCTGCTGATGCCTCTAATGAGAGGTGGAATCAGCCCTTCAGACTGGACTCGTGTTACTCCGTCTCTTCCTCACTTGATGAAATCCATTTTGACAATAACTTTTGTAGAAAGCCTCCGTATTTATTTTTTATTTTAATATAATCATGTATGAGCTATAATCACTTTAGCATGTGTTTTGCACCATTGTTCCAAAGTGTTACCACTTCTGCTTTCAGTAGCTTGACTACTAGTATGAATTCAGGTATTTTTATGATGTCTTCATTGCTGCCAGCAATTTAATTCTCCTCACACAAAGGGACATGAGAGTGAATGGTGATTATGGCAGAAGCGAAGGTGACATTTCTCAGTCAAACTGAATACAAGCTCAAGCACACAAATGAGGCCAGCATTCCTCTGCTCACTTATGGATGTTTAATCAGACAAAGAAACCAGGAAGAAGTATTCAGTATGGGAATTCATACGAATATGAAAAAAAACATATCTTCTGTACATAAATTAGAGCTGATATGATACATACAGCTCTCCTGGTTGACATTGGGGTTTAATATAAACCCTGCCCCATCACTTAATACCAACTGTCAGCACTGCTCCATTGTGCACGTGCTTTTAGGTATGCAGTGGAACTGGTGTAAGAGGGGCGACACAGTGCAGAGCTGGACCAGTATGTAGAACAGCTCACAGCTCAGAGTAAAAGCTGTTGGCACATGTCAGTAACTATTTTGCTCTTTTTCCAGGAATCATGCCTTTTTCAACCAAGATCCTATTTCCCCTTGTTTTTGTGTCTAAATGCTTGACAATTGTGCACTATCAGAGTAGCATTACATCCAATAAAAGTGCTAGTTTTTGCCACTGACAGGCCCAGATTGTTCTTCTTAGTGTGTGATTACATTAAGGAAGGACCCTACAGAGAAGGAGGAGATGAAGACTCACAGGTGGAAACATGAGGGACAGTTGGAAAGAGGTGTTTGTTGTTCTGGACTACAGAAAGCTTTTTCAATGTCATGGCTGAATATTTACATTGTTTTATCGATGTGAATGAGGACTTCCAAGTCGAGGGCCACCCTTATTCAATTGAGTAACTCATTGTATGACGTGCTACAAATGGAAGAGTGGATGAGGGGGGAGAGGGACAACAGGCAGAGGAGTGTGAACCATCTGCTGCAAGGCTGTTAAGCTCTGGAGACTGATGGTGTTCCTATGAGAGCTGTGGGAGGAACAATGCCTATATGTAATACAGAGTGAGACATGTTGCTGAGTCAAATGAAAAGATAAGAAAAACATTTAATTTTTCAGGAGGTTCCTTTCTGTAATGTCAGAAAGTAATAAAAACCATCTGAGCCTGTCAAAGGCAGAAACCAGCAACTTTAGTGGATGTAATGGTTCACTAAAAGGTGCACAATTGCCCATTCAGCTTTTTTTTCATGACAAAAACAGTTTCCCTATTAGTTACTTAGACAAAAAAACATTTGAAAAACAGAAATTACCCAATAAAAAATAGTGTATAAATATTTCTCCAGAGGTCTCCTATGTCAGTAAGGAATGACCAGCAGAGGGAGCAGCTGCACACTTCACATATGTACAGTAGGATGATAAGTAAATTAAACATATATTATAACTATGATTGATTTAGTGCCACATCACTAAAGGGGAAGATATATCAACTTTTTTCATGCCTGTTTCATTATATTCAAGCATATATTATGATGGAGACAATCAATATGAAGGCTTAAGGTGCAAAGTTACATTAGCTCTATGAAAGATCACTTTGGAATATAATTTTTGACTTAGAATGTATACTAAACGTTTAGGAGCATTTCTTGGAAGTAGTTTATAGTGTATACAGGTAAGATGTGCATAAGGTTACGAGTGACTTTATCCGACAAGACAGCTGGCCACTACAGTGTCAGATCAACAGTCTATTCTGTAGATATCAAACTAAACACCACAGATCCCTCTAGGCTGCTTCTAGTTTGATTTATTATCTCAGTAATGGGCTGGAATAAAACCTACACTGACCCTTTTCTCATTTTAGAAGCAAAACAGAGCTGTGTCCAAAGTCTTACTGTGTGTCGAAGCAGAAGTGCCTGCAGTCTGGTGGAAGCAGCACATGGCAGCCCTCTCTCCTGGCTCTGACTCCGCCTCTCCACTCATCAGCACATGAGGAGGTTCAGTACTTCCATCCTCTGTGGACACATGTTCACACATATCTTAATGAAAATGAAAACACTGCTTTTCAAAGGTACATACAGGACCAATGCAGCTATATTACTCTTGGCTGACTGTCCCTCAACATATGAGCATTTGTAAGCTATATAGTCAACAGCTGAGTCAGGTTTTAGGACAAACAGAGCCGGAGGCTGTCGAGAGACGATGCTGTGCTGTTTGCAGCCTCTATCCCCCAGCTACCCAACCTTTCTTTTTATTGTTTTTGTTATGCAGTACAGATAAATCAGCAGGAGCTACAGAAATGATAAGCCACAACAAAGAGTCATCGTAAAACCTTCAGCTGTTGACTGGAGTTTGGGTGCTGCGAGTATTATTGCATAGCTGGACAGGTAATGTAATACTTTATGATAACATGTCGAGAAGTGCAGTGAGGTGTAAACTCTGCCTTCTGTGAGCTGGATATCAACGCTGTCGTGGTCACTCTGATATCACATTTCACTCAGTGATAAAAAAAACTGACTGACTGCTCCTGTTCAAATGGAAATCCCTTGGATTTCCCCTTTAGCAGCCTATCAGCATGTGCACAAGGTTAACCTACACATTTACCATGATGCAAAATGCTCCAAAAAACAAAAACAAGTGCAGCATTTCAGGCATAATTCATCATTAATGTAAAACCCAACTTAACATCATCCATCCCTACATTCCTACAGACATGCAGTCTGACTTTTAAAGGTTGCTCGGAGTGACCTTTCTTATAGAAGAGTTAGTGAAAGGTTATGAACAAAGTGCTGCGCTCCACACAGCCAAGACAGATCTTATTAGCAGCATTTGGCTTGTTACCCAAGAAATGAAACAAGTAATTAGTCATTTTAGTAATGATGAGTCATCACACTTGGCACATTACCCAGTTTCTAGGTCAACAAAACGGAGTCTACAGCCATGCTAGCAGCTGTGTCCGGCTGTACTGAGACACAGCAGCGCTCTGAGCTAAGTACCTTAGCCTGTTAGCATGCTTACATCTGCCCACTGGCTCTAAAAGTCATCAGATTTTAACTCCTTTTTTTCTTACATAAAATAAAAACTACTTTCTGGCTGTAGTTAAAGTTAATGTGAGAGCAGAACTTCTGTGTTACAGAGTCAACTTTAATGCCAACTGTAACTATGGGTAAACTGAATTCTGACATGAAATCTGATACATCATTTCATGATCTTGTAGTCAGTATCAGTCCAACAAAACACTAGACAAGGTGAACCACAGTATGTAGTTCCCATATATAAAAAAAAATTATAAAATAGGAAATACACATACAGGTAGAAACATTGGTCATCCCAATTGTGGATGGATCACTGAACAGGCCGATTTGGCACTGAACAGCTACAAAGACTAACAAAAAGACTACAAAGAGACCAAAACAACCACAAAGAGACATAAGATATAATGCAACTACAAAGAGATGCAAAATGGCTACGAACAGGGGCAAAAAACACAGACTAGAAAAACTACAAAAAACCCAAAGCAATTACAAAGTGACAAGAAACAACTACAAAGAGATGCAAAACGGAAGAAATTTGCTCATACAGCAGAAGTTTGACCTGATGATGGTGCCAGATGAAAAGTAAATCACCAAAATATTACAGACTATCCTTAGGATGACATTGATTGCAATCTATACAATATAGCTGTTGAGACATTTCACTGGAACACCACAAATGTAGACCTCATGAGCCAGAAGAAAAGTCTGCGAGATTCATCACCCGGGAACTAAGGAATTCAGTTCAGGATATTTTCAGTAGATTTTGAAGTTATACAATGCAGGATTTTCCTTTGAAACTATGTTAAGATTAATAAATAATCCCTCTACATCAAGAGTCATGACCGACTGGTAGTGTGTGGCAATCTTTGTGTGCAGAGACTGTGTCCTCTGCCAGTGTTTTGTCTTTTCCTTACATTTTGCAGTGTTTTGGACATTTCTTAGCATCACCCTTTGGGAACAAAGCTAAAAAACCATCAGAGCACAGAATGAATGCAAATAAAGACTATAAAATAATGAATATTGTGTTTACAAACAGTCAGTGATGAGTCTTGCATAATAGACCTTTAAGATATATAAAAACAATGACCGTCTTGTGACATTAGTAAATGCTGAGGCATCACCAGAGTCCTTAGGATTCCTCCTTGAGGAACTGTCTGCTTAATCCAATAGTTTCTGAGATACTTCAGTGGACGCTGTCTTCCCTATTGTTTGATCTCACTTTGAACAGCTCTTTGCTTTGCTTCTTTGAGGAAATACTCAGTAATCACTGAAGTGATGGCACACTCATTTTGTACAATGTTGACTGCATGCTGATTCCCAGACCGTCCCGACACTGGCAGGTTCGGATAAACATCAGTAATGAACCACAAAGTTAATAGGAAATATCTTGACACGAACCCCCATCAGGCTGGGGGAGACAAAGGGCTCCTCAGGACAGCATTTGCATAAAAAAATCCAGCTGCACTGACCTTAAAAAAACCTAAACACTGCAGACTGCCAAGATTAAAAACTGTGTATTACTGTCACCTGCTGGTAGATCTCTTAGAACTATGTCAGAATAATGCACACTGACAGCATGGCAGCCAACTTGTAAACACAGTGGTTCTGCAAATTAACATTTAACATTTGCATCTTTATGCTGTAGTAGTTGCTCACTCCAGCCCACAGCTGGCTGCAACCACCCCACCATGTTTATTTACTCTGCAACAGCTCATTCTGTAATGTGTTGCATATTATACGTATGGTAATCATGAAACTTCACCAGGAGTCCAATAATAACAATGGGAATCATTTGCTGTGTGATAATGTAGCAAGATTTGTATAAGAGTTGCCATGACAGTGTTTACTGGTCTTATTTAAATGAACATTATGTAGAACATAGGCTATTGACAGAAATTAAATTATGATACACATATTTTGTAATCACTAAAAAGTAAGAATTATTGTTTTTTGGTTGTCTCAGAATGAGCCCTTAATGTCAGCATATGGAGCAGATCCTCTTCCATGGAGCCAGCCATGTTGTACCGCCATGTTTCTACCATAGCCCCAAATGGATAATCTAAGAACTGGCTCTAAAGATGGTAATTTGTGGTTTTACATTTAATTGAAGACCACCATAGGTTCTCTACATGCTTGGAAAGGGAGGTGTGAGTGAAGGGCATTCATGTGGTAGCAATCTGCCCCCTCACCACAGGAGGCCACCAAATCCTACATAATATAATAATTACTGGTAACCTTGCAAATTCAGATTTAACATGAAAACACTACATTAGCTTGGAAGGTTGAGACCCCTTGTCACAGTTCAGATGTTTAGTTGTTTTAAACTACTCAGAAACTGATAGAAGTTTTGTTATTTTTTTCACATCCACCTGAATAATCATCTCACCACTCCTCAAATATATCTCATAATCTCTTAGAGAAGGCCTGACCCATCGATGGGTATAGAAACTGGACTGAGCCACCCACCTGTAATTACAAACAACAGCAAAATGCTGAATAATGCATCAGTATGAACAATCTGGTGGAGTGTTAAATAATAATATATCTGTCACACGGGGGGCATTTGTCTTCAGTAAAGCTGTTCTCAGGACTGTGTGGGTGGATGCAGATGTGCATGACTGACAGCTCCCTCGCTCTCCTGTTAGT
>CAFUXE010000100.1:894503-910645 GCA_903364295.1 Serranus cabrilla | reverse complement strand
ATTAATGACGATCATGTCTTGTCACACTAGCTGTCGGGCCAGTCAGCAGATCTTGCCCTTGTCCCTGCCCTTCTCCAATCAATGGCATTGATCTGTCCCAGGGGTCAAGGGGCAAGAGCGTATCAATAGGGGGAGAGTGGCTGATGCAGCAGGCGGAGAGGGGCTGACTCCAGACAGATCAATGACACCCCCCGTCTGCCATCGCTGTGTTATGATTATTCATTTGCCATTAACCCGAGCACATTAAGGGAATATGTTTCCTCAGGAAGAAATAGTGCTCGAGGCTGCTCGCTTTTATAGGGAAGTGAGATTTTATGAGTTGGGGAGCTAAAGTACCAGTCTGGCCAGAACTGACAGTGTTCTGGTCTCAGACGATTTGTTACTAAGGTCTCCACCCGTTGGTGACGTCAAGAAGAAGAAGCCAATCACTACGCGCATTGTAGTTACAAGCGGCAATTGGCTGGTTTTACAAGTATTTTGTGTCTGAGTGGCACTTCCTGTGATAGATTTGGATGGCTCTTGAACACTTGAGGAAGAGAAAGTATCAGAAAGTATATTACCCTTGAGTGCTAGGTCAATTCCTGTGGATATATACGACTTCCCGGATCTCTAAACAAAAAAAGCAAAAGTGTAATCTGCATTGTGATCACAATGTATGTACGAGATCCACTCCACTGAATAAATTGACTTTGGAGGCTGTTTGAGTTTCTTACTCAAGGAGATTTACCGTCAGCTGGAACCAAAAAGAACTCCGAGTCTTTTGTCTTTCTCCCTTTAAATGTTGGAGACTTTTTTTGGTTTCAGTAGTAAAAGACAGTAGTCTGACCATACTGAACCAGACTGGGATGAAGAAAAGATATTTGGAAAGATTCATTAAAAAAGGAATTAAACTTTGTGCAATAAATACATCTATCATTGTTGCTTATGCATAATTCACATGTTGAGGTATATTGTTGACTGCTTTTGTTTTTTCTTATAAATAAAACCTGATGTTAAGGGGACACTGAGTCGTGGAGCTCCATGACATTGCCAGCATTTGGACTCTAGCATACCAAATTCCATAAAGACAATCTTTATTTTATTAATTCCTAAAGTCAGCTGAAGAACCTTGAGACTCTTCTCAAAAGGGCTGTGGAGACCGAACTTGAACCGCCCCTATCTAATCCCATAATTTATTTGTTCAACCATCCCATAAATGAAGGCACAGCTGGAACCAATGACTTTTAGCCATGCTGCTGGGGCAGCTGGACAAGGGAGTGCTGAGGCTGCATGATTTTCAGCAGCGACGCTTTCCTCCACACATCTGGAGGAACGATTGGGGTTCAGACGTGAGGAAAGATGAGAAAATCACAGTTTTCTTAAAATAAACTCAAGCAAGGCTCATCTTAAATCGCCATGCTCTGTTAAATTTGTGAGAGCTGAGGAAGAGGGAAGACTCTTTGTTTTAGCAAAACTTTAAAATAAATGATCTATTTCTGATTAAATAAAGCATTTGTTCCTGCCTACACTAGAATTTCATTTGAAGCTCACTAGCATGATATTCCCTCTGTGTTGCTCCGCACACGGTCCACTTTCAGCAGTTATTCAGACTATTTTTTATGAGAGTGGGTCAGAGCAGCGGTGATGTGAACCCTGGTGACGTTGGCTTCAATAAGGAGGCGAGAGCTTACTGACATCGAGGTTGCAGAACAGAAGATAAAAGACGTTCTTGGGTTTCCAGGGATTTACCAGGATCGTATTCCCTCACAGAAACTTGTTTGACGACAATGACTCTTTCGGCGATGCAAGGCTGAGCAGGATCACCGAGCATCAATGGAGGTGTGAGTATCACTCAGGATTTAATTACTGACAATCTAAAAATAGCTATTTCCAGTTAATGCCCTTCAATATCTGTACGGATAGGAAACAAATAAGGGGGTTTCCAGGGTTGTCTATGTGTCCAAGGTAATTTCAGGAATTTAATTCTCAGAGTCTGATCTGTAGGGCTGCAACTAACAACTACCTTGACAATCATTAATCTGTCAATAATAACTTCAATTAACTGATTTTAGTCAGATAAAAAGAAAAGGCTACATTTTAGTGTTTACAGCATTTTATTAAAAAAATTCTGAGTTTTCTTCTTTTTCTTATGCAATGCTCTTTCAGACGTTGATGTTTGATAGTGAAAATGGCAACAGACAGTAGCAACATGGAATCAAATAGGATGTACATAAGAGGATGTAGTTATTGACATAAATTTGAAAGAAAATGTTAATCATATATATTTAATCAGATATTTCTCAACTTTTTGTTGTAAAGAAATAAAGGATTCACTTCAGACTGTCTCCTGCATTGGATTAATGGCATGAAATTATGCCAAAAACTCTATAATGTTACATCATTTCCTGTTGCAGTGTATTTGAAGGACATCAGGTGACAGGAAGTGAACATGAGACACTGAGCTGATAGGACAAGATATGGCAGATGAGTTATGGCACTTTTGTGAGTTTTCTCTTCGTGTAATTGTGCATCAAAAGGCACAGAAATCTTCTAAATTGATGCTCCATACACGTAGAAAAGGTCTATTTTTATTCCAGCTCAAAAATGCACTGTATCTAAAATTTGTGTCCGTCTCAAAAATCCCATATCAGTCAAGCTCGAATGAAAAGTCATTTAGCCAAAGAGAATTTTGTAAATAACTTCATGTTTAAAAATTTAAAAGTACAACAAAACATCTGGTTTCGTACAGTTCAGTAGAAACTCAAACAAAGATGCAATCTCAAGCACTTGAAACCAAAGAGCTAATCGAGTAAATGACAAAGGTTGCAGAGAGGCTGTCCACTCAGCTCTGGCCCTAAACACAGCAAAATCAGTGTCATCCATCAAACTGTAAAAATACTGTCACAATGATAAAGAACTATAGCAGAAATTACAACAATGCGACCTACTCAAGCTGCATTTCAAATCAAGCCGTCCCGAAGAGTAACAAACTGTAGTAAATCTTTAGCTGATCTGCCGGGCCATTTTTCTCCCGTGTGGTGCTTCGGAGTCATTTTACAAGCCGTGGCTTAGTGCCAGACAGAGATCAAGTCAGACGCATTCAGCCTAGTGGACAAGTCTACAGTAAACAGAGACTTCAGTGTCACCGAGGCAAGCTTCAACCTGAAACTAGACCTCATATCACAAATGCTCATTGTATGGAACTGCGGACAATATATCACAAGGCCGGAGACAAAGTATAAACATTTCCCGTGCTGTGGAACCTGGAATATTCCTGAGTTCTGCTGAGGCAGCTTGAGGCAGACACCTTTTAATATGTTAGGTATGATAATTAAAATCCCTGAGAAATATATCTAACCTGAGTCAGCTGCTTGGAAACATTCAAATGTAACGTGCAAAAGGCAATGCTGTAAAACCCCAGGACATGGCAGTCACCGGGAACAATCTGTTAAATAGAACAAGTCAGATTTATTATGATTATTATATTTCATACTTTGTGTTTATATCCAACCATCTGTGCATCATGATGTCTGGCACGCAGCTCACACGGGACTGATTCAGAGGACGCCGCGGCATCACGCTGACTAAACAGGCTGAGGTGTAATACCAGGCCGCAAAGACGGAGCAACAGTTTGAAAAGCGAAGCCACCCCTGTGTGAAATAGGTTCCACCACACACTTACACCTCGGTGAGAAAATGCCAATTAAAAATAGGACAATAAATAAAGCATAGTTAAAAAAAATGTTTTCACATACTGAATAGTTAGAGCAAGAGAGCATGTTTGTAGATCAAAGTATCACAGTATCATCGGGCCTATTTGCTTGTATGTAACTGCACTTATTCCTAACAGGACTACAGATTACAGAGATAGACAGAACTTGGAGATGGATAGAGGAAAGCTGCAGTGTTTTGCAGTTAAAGGGACACCATAATGCAATCGATGCAGTGCGGTTTACTCCGACTAACCACAATGCATTGTGTCTAAAAATACTACAGAAGTTGAGCTTACGCTAATTGAAGGTTTTGAGCCGCGGCAGGCAGGCTGACCGTGACTAAAGGTCAGCTGTGAAATGACATCCTCAGGTGGTCGAACATTACATTCATATACAGCCCACCGACACTGCATAAAGGCATTATAAAATGCAATGCTAAGTCCATACTGTGTTTTCTGTACAGACTGATGTCATACGTGTACTCCAAGGAAAGCTAGAAGGTTGTACAGTTAACTCCCAGGGTGTAATTCTAAACCATACAACCTACTACCTCAACCCGGATGCACACATTTTCAACTAGGGTTCCTCTTGTCTAGTTATTTAAGTATATCATCATCAATAGCCCAAATTACTCTTTGTTCTTTTGAAGCATCATCATATGTGAGATTTAAAGGCATACTATGCAGGAATGGTCCCTTACTGTTTTTAAAGCAGTAAACTTGGCCCCTCCTCCCTGGCTCAACAAAACTAAAAGCTATCCACAGATTTACTGTCGCTTTGGCCACTTGGCATTTCGCCTTGCTATACTTGTGTTTTTTGACCATGTCTGCTATTTTGACCGTGTCTGTTATTTCTATACCTATGTGTCTAAAGGATGACACCTACAAACACCCTAACACACCAACATAAAAAAGGATCAAATACAGGCAGAGTGGGACTTGGAGTGGGTCTTAAATGATCAAATATAATTGAGAGATTACTTTTGTATGAGAATTTACACGGTTTACTTTTTTTCTGGAAAATCCTGCATAGTATACCTTTAAGTTAATGTTAAGTTTGCAAACTAATAGACATATTGTGCATTGCTGGATTTTCAGAGCAACATGTTTTTTTTTCAATATATGTACTGCCATGGGGTTAATCTATATATATGACACCTATCCATGAGACCTGCATTATTAAAGAAAAAAAAAGGTTAAAAGACGACGTTCACACCACAATGACAAAGACCCACAGAGGCGAGCTTGTGCTGACAGATTTGCCACAAGATCGGATCTACGGGTTTGTGCCAAATGGTTATTGCCAAAGTATCAAAATAATTGAATAAAGGACTAAACATGCAGCATAAAGTCTCAGCACTGTGGGTTCTGATAATGTGACGATGAACTATAAAAGTGAATGTGTGTGATGTTTCTCAGATGACGTCATTTAGAAAGAGATGCCAATCAAACAACAGGACTTTAACGCGAAAGGGTTCTGAGTCCAGTTCAGATGGCATTTAGAGAGACTGCAGCAACAGCCTTTGTTCAGATTCACCCCAGAAACTGAAAGTTCATCAAACAGATGGTGAAATTATTGTTATAACTTACCCTTCATGAAAGTGTCCTGCTCAGGGGGTTTTGCTGCTGGGGTCAATTTTGAGCTCGCCTCTCTGAAAACAGGAAAAAGAAAGTTGTTTTTAGATACCACACAGAAGTATGTGACGGACGGATGAACAGCTGATGAAATAAGAGAATGACAATGTACATTTTTGAAAGGAATAGTACATCATTTAAACACTTAACACTTAAACACCGGTGAAGAAAGTGATACAAAGAATAATACTTGTTTTATTGTGTCAATAAAAGTTGACTTATGCTGTTTTTTAAATGAATTAAATTAGTTTTGAGACAAAAAATTCTATTTTTTCCTCTCTTTTGTTGTTGTTATTCAATGTTTCAATGTCTATTAGTACAACCACAGTCCCAAAAAAGTGGGATGCAATGAAAATCGTAAAAAGAACAACAAATCTTCTGCGACCTACCTTCAGTTAAATACAGTGCAAAGACGATATATGTAATGCTAAAACTGGGAAACTTTTTTTCCATAAAATAAATAATATGATGCATTCTCTACTTAAGTTATAAACATGTCCCAGCATTTTAAAATTGGGGCCATACCATTCTCAGTAAATGTTTAAAATTGGATCTTGAAGTTCATTAAATTATGTTTTATCCTGTTAATAAAAGCTTTCCACTGCAGTGGAGTGATACATAACTCCTTCAAAATAAAGTTGTCGGCATGATTTTTCACTTCTTTAAAAGTAAAAAAAACATTTTTTGATTTAATAATTCATGCGTTACAGCATTATGAAATCCTAGCAACTATCAGTAAACTGCATACTAACATTACATTGCGAAACATGCCAGGAACGGATCCACAGGGGAGAAAAAACAAACATTTAAACACAAATTACTGTACATTCTTAAGTTGCTGTGCCTCGGTTTGGGAGCGTCACATGCTTCAGCAGTTCCCAGACGTGAAATTAAGTCCATAATAATAACAATCATAACTCTGTTGTGGACTGCTATCCCAACGTAACCCGCAGAATTGCCATAGCAGTCCTCTTCCTGGCCAGCAGCAATGTGGCTGTGGTGAGGGGTTAGCTCAACTTAGCCAAGACCGCAGATAGAGAGCAGAGAGCAGAGCCTGAGAGGGATGCCAGTGTAATCAAGCATGCCACGGTCAGCTACCATTAACTGTGCCAGTGCCAGAGAGCCACAAACAACGGAATATTCCTACGGCCGCAGTGCGACAAAGGAAAGTCTGAAGTGAGAAGAGAGTGAAAATGCCACTTACCCACATTTCTACTATCCTGTCTGATTTATCATCTCTATTCTTCTCTAGCAACACTTCCTACCTGGGTACGAGCAATGAGCAGCGAGCGTTACAACCGCTGGTGTTTTTTTGTTTTTTTTTTGGTAATGAGAGGAATGATGAAAAGACCGAGGGGCACTTCTAAACTGAGCTCACTGACAACACGGGTTCAGTTCAGCGACGCGCTGTCCGCCATTTTCTCCGAAACAAACAAGAAGAAGAGAAGAAAAAACTGGATAAAAACGATTTTCTGGCATCATTATTCAAAGTTTCCCCCTTTCCTCCCTCTGTGAGTGTCTCTCTCTCTCTCTCTCGCCTGGCACATTACAAAACCTTGGCTGGAAAGATCACATGATTTCCTACCAGAAAGCCACAGCATTCCCAGTAAGTATTCTGCTGACATTGTGAAGACATCTTTTGTCTAAATCAAAACGTTAGCCCGGCCTGCCCCCTCCCAAAATCTGGCACCTTCTGGCTTGGGTGTGTGTGTGTGGGGGGGTGAAGGGTGGTGTTAGGAGTCATGGCAACCCTCTACCTGGCAGGCTGCCCAGCACCCCGAGGAGGGGGGAAGTAGGGGCTAATATGGTGTCGAGCAGGAATGCTTAGTGCCTTCCAAAGTCAACTCTATGGGCGTGCTGCTTGAGATTTCAGCTCAGAAGCCAGAATTTTTTTGACAGAGTAAAAACAAAAGACCAGTCGCACAGCGAACTAATGAGTAACTCGCACTGTTCCTCCTGATTCAAAAATACCTGGAGCTGACGGCAATAAAGTTGCTGCTTTTTAACCCTCTGAGCCCCGAGCAGTTTTGTTCCTTTCATTTTACTCACTTTGGTCTCGTTTTTTCTCACTGTAATATACAAGTCCTGCACCTCTATGGAAACAGCACAATCATGGCGAGGAGTGGAAATAAGTCAAACATGTCTTTTGTTTAGTACAAGACAGTTATGATGCTAAAAATCATCATAAGGAAATAAAAATGCAAGATGAATTTTTTTGATAATAAAACAAACAAAAAAAAACAAATGTAGGGAGCCAACATTTTTCCTGGTGACACGTGTTAGCAATGTTGGAAATTTTTTTAGTGCTGAATACAATACATATCGAACTATTTACATTTCTACAACCTTTCAAACTCTCTTGTCCTCTCCTCTCTGATCTGTGTAAACAGGCTACTGTTCAGTCCAAGTTTCACAGTTTTTTTGTCAGTGACTGTTGGTCTCAGCTGAGTCATTCATGGCTTTACAATGCTGCTGAGGAGCACAGAATGTATAGTTATTTACAGGATGTGGTTAGTGCAAATGCTTTAATCTTTGGCAAGATTTTAAATGAGAGGTGTGAAATAAATTGATTTAAGTATCCCTATTTTTTTCTGAGATCTGGTTATTTTTCCTGAGCTTTAAGCACACACGATCCATGTTATCACCATCAGAAATGGTAAAATGAATTGGTGATCATTTCTGTTTTTACAGTGTCTGTCTACGATTAATGTTGTAGTGTTGGCAATGTCTTAAATAACACATGCCTTTCAAACCCACTGGTGGGTTGTTGGATTCATAGGTTTAATAACACGATTCACCTACATCAAGTGAGCCCTTTCAGTCAACACGAACAGATCAGATTCATAATATATCAAACATAAGAAATAATTAACATGGCTCTGTTGAGAGTACTGAGATATGTGAGGGACGGTGATTGTAAATAATAAAAGTGTTCTGTTCCTCATATACCACATTAAATCTCGTTGCTTCTTCACTGAGGGAATAAATGACGACAGGGAGATAATTTTAAAGCAGACAAGCTCTGAGAATGAGTCTCTCAGATGAACGTGTTTTCCCATGCCGCATACGTCTGCAGTTTAGCCAGAACAGTAGCCAAACACAATCAGGTGGTTTGTTACAATAACACAAGCATATGTCATGGACCTGTGACTCACTAAAGAGCAAGGTATCCGCCAGAGACGAGATTAAAGTTCTGCCCCGAGAGCCTCTCGTACGCCGGCTCGCTCGCTCAATTTGACACCAAACTGTTGTGCATCTGCCGAACTCTGCTCATGAATGCATTAGGAAATGTTTGTGACTGGAGCAGGAGAACCATCGCAGAGGCTGTTTCATGTTTGTGTTGCTCTTTTTCTCTCACTATGTTTTATCAGCCCTGAATCTACACAGTATGTTTGTGGAAAAGTTTCAAATGAATCATGATATTTTTCAACCCTTAATAATAGTATGGACATACGAGTGGTACATGCAGTGATATTCCTTTTATTTATTACGGAGTGTTAATTATCTAGTTTTGGGGGGATTAGGGACGTTAATAAAGTAAGCTTAGACTTGCTGCTGCTAGAATGCCAATTCAAAGCAGATTGTTGATTATGTACTTGCTCTGTGATTCAACAAAAGCAGAGGGAACAATTTTCAGAGAAGGCAATAAAATATAAGTAATCTAGTGCATAAAGCATAGAGTGGTGTGGTGGTCTGGACTATCAAAGCTCATTCTCTTTTTTACATGGTGGTGCAAAAACTGCTGCAAATTACATTACTAAATCTATCTCTAGTTTAAGTAATAATTTCACTGAAATCAATTTTAAGTCATTATCTATTGCCAGATGAGGTAACACAGTTTTGGTCTAGCCCACGGCCCACAGTTTTACCAAATGATTGCATATCTGGTGAAAAATCACAAGCAGTGCACAGTAAATGACCCTTTACCATCACGCAGCATTGGTTGGTGTCTTTGCTAGCACGAAAACGGCCTCTATTATGGATGTGATGAGAACTAATAATTCAGTATTCCCTCTGAAAAGGGGACAGTTTTCAGAATGTACAGCACTGTTTATGGCATCCTCTGCATCTTTCAAATTATTACTCTACTTGGAAAAAGCACTCTGTACTCTGATGAGCCATTTACATCACGCTCCATGATTGGCACATCTGTTTATTAAATACAGGAGGCTATTGATGCCTTTAAAGGAGTTGGGTTTACAGTGTTCATGAGAGTAGTCCATGAACACGAACCCTACCTCCCATGTTCACAAACTGGAATTTTTTTCAATGATGTTATATTGTAATTTTAGAAAGTTAGAGTTTTTATTTTAAAATAAATCTGTTGAAAATGTTGATACCCCCAACAGCCTCTGCCTTTGCATTTCCTGCATTGTGTTACCCATTTACTAGCTAAACTGTTAGCCTCCGCGACTTCTCGACGCAGATATTATTAGCGTCCATGTTGTCGTTGCCTCGCAGTGTTTGAACAGAGTTCTCATGACTTAATAACTTGAACGCAGGGACGTAACGATACTTCCTAAGACGGTCAACCTGTGATACAAATCTGTCATTGTTTAAAATGGTGAAATGAAAAATGACGCAGCAGATGGCGCTGTCTACTTTTTGTCTGCCTCACGACGCATCAGTAGCTGTTTCCAGGCGGGAAAACATGGCGGCCACAGGATGCACCATCTGTTTAAAATCAGAGCAGTGGCAGCATGTTGGCTACTTTATTAGTCCCAGGTATTGCTATTTAACACAAGATATTTCAATTAAAATAGAAATAGGAAAGTTGCATTGCATTCCATAAATAATACTTTACTTCAGCAATAAAAGAGGATTTGATAATATGATAAGGAGAAGATGAAATCGAGAGGATGACAATATAGATGTCGTAGATTTTTGTTTAAAAACAAAGGAATCTTTTCAGTCCTTTTTCCCAATTTTTTCAATTGTCCTCAGTCTAATTTTGTAAAAAGAAAAAAAGGGTTAAAAAATTGTACTGTTAACTCCATATTGTGTATCGTATGGCATATGAAATGCATTGAGTGTATCATTATGCCAAGCACATTGTGTGGAAGATTTCCATTTCGTTACCATTAAGTTCCATTTGAAGGCAGCATAACTATCACTGTGAAGATGGTGATTAACCACCACACCAATCTATGTTGGTGCAGTGCACATGAGATACTATATAAACAGTCCACTTAGAGACATCCACATCATCTGAAGGCACATGACATGTCATCACGACTGCAAATACAGTCCTCAGCTCCAGCCTACATTAAACATCTAAAACAGCTCCAAAACATTCTCCCACTGAGAGGGTCATTTCATATCCTGAGAGGCAGGAGGCCAGGGTCAGAGGTCAAATGAGAATGGGGGTGGGAGGGTAAAGGACATCCCTTGGGCATGGGATAGACCACTGCACACCAGACAGGGGTGGAAAATCAGACAGACTACTCAACCTGGTAATACATAAGTGGTGAAAAATCTATAGTTAGTGGGGGAGGTGACGGAGAGATGGAGGTGGACACAAAAACACATTGGATGTGCAGAGATATGGAAAAGCTTCATATAAGACATTGGTGGCTTTAAAATGCTCTATTAATACACCCTGGCAACAACATACATCTGCATAGTAACAGAAACATTGATGGATAAAATTATTTTTATGTCCTGGTGAAAAAGCACTGTAGCTCTTCATGGGCATTCTGTTTAAATGAGAAATAAGTCTGTGTATAAATTCTGTATTAATCAGGAGTTGTTCATTTAACAATTGGCATTTCTAAAAGTCCAACACATTACACATTTTATTATCTTCACCAAAACCCTGCTCACTGTCAGCCAAAACTCAGAGGAAGATAATTTGTGCTATTTTATTCTGCACAGGCACACCAGAGACAGGGTGTTATTTTTGGCTCAAAGCTCTTATCTCCATTAATTTAATGTTGCCTCAAGCCATGACAGAAAAACAGTCAACAGGTTAATCCAGACAGAAGTTTATACAGTTCACTTTAATGAGAGCTGAACCCATCCAACCATCTCACGGTGTTTGAGTATGTGACTTGACTTGCCGAGGATAGAGTAACACAATAAAAAAAAACCCTCAAATGCTGAAATTTGACATTCTGCAAATAATATTTTGGATAACTCTGTTTCCTGAGTTATTTAGCATATCAGGGGGGAAACTGCAGACTATGACTGGCCATGAAAGAGAGCTGAGGCAGAATTTGTTCTGTTTCCCCTGTAGAGAGGCCTAGCTTTACTGTGCCCTTGCCTGGCCCCTCTTCCTCAGTGTTCAGCCACTAGCTAGCAGGATTCACAAGAAAAAATATGACTTCAGCACTAGAACAAATATGATCTGCCAGAATTAGTGCAAAACACTAGAAACCAAAGGGGCCGGACATGTACAGAGGTTGTGTAAGATCAATTTGGTTGTGCCAATAAAAATAATTTTGGAAATGTACTTGTGATGCACACAGAGCAGTGTCACAGGCATACAGTCATCTAACAGTGCAGTCAATTACAGCTTAATTGGGAGCAAAAGCCAAAAGAAATCAAAGCGATGCATCTCAGCATTCTGGCTTTAGAAGACGGTTGACGAAGCTCACAAATACAACTGTTTGGGATGACAGAAATAATGTTTTGTGGCTCGTAAGCCCGGGCGTAATGTTGCTTTAAAAGCTAACAGAGCTTTGCCGTGCAGCCAGCCGGGGCGATGACTTTGCCTGACCCACCTGTCTGTTGATCCTGCTGCCTAGCACCAGACTAAACACTGAGATTTTCACCAAGGCTCATTGGCTGCAGCTGACTAAGCGACAGCCAATCGGCGCGCAGGGAGGGATGGATGGAGGGCAAGAATCAGACAGAGTAGAAGGGAGAGGAAGAGGTTGTGGAGAGACAACCAAACCTCGTGAAAAAAACTCTGAAAGGACGGCGAAAAAAACCCCCCCAGAAAAATCTCATCATTTTCTATCACTTAGCACAAAGGGTGTCTTTTGGAGTACCATGCGTCTTAATTTAAAGACACTCGGCAATAGAGATATAAGCTTTTGCTGGGGTTGATGCATAACAATAACACAGTTAAAGGGCATCTGTTTCTGAATAGCGCTGAATTGATAACCCGGCTCCAGACGAGGCAGCTATCAGACCGTGCGGCGCTAAAAGGGATCAATACCTAATGAATTCCAAACGGCGGAGTTTCAGAAACATAAATGTATCCTACACATGAGTGCATAAAGTAACCTCCACGGATCGATGAATATGACATTACACACAGCCAGAGGAATGCATCTTCTTAATTGACCTGAGCATTTTCAAATTAATTCAAACGACAATTAAAATGGATCGGACTGTGTGGCACCTTGGTCCTGGAATCTCGGAGAGCTTTTTATTGTGTGTCTGGCTCACCTCGTGACCCGGCCTTGTGTTTTAATTACCACTGTCTGCTATCAGGCAGCTCAGGCTATACGACAAAAACAATGGAGAAATGAAAGGCTTAGTTTGGCATTTACATAGTGATGGAATTAGCACAATACGGAGATAAGAGTTGGCATTGTTCTCAAATCAAATGTAATTAAAAAGTACACAGGCACTGTACAGACATGTTGAAACCAGTGTTGAATCTCAGACAACATTTTAATGTTTTTTTTGTGAGCCACTGTTTATGTTCCTGTATTTTCATGGCCTGGAATGAAATATTCCAACACAGTTTTAAAAATACTGATGCCAAAACTGTCCCTGAAGGAACCGCCTACGTGGTTAGGTTCTTAGAAGTAGGTAGTTGCTGTTTTAAGGCACTTTAATATTTTAATTTGCAATGTTACACCTAACACCAGGCTTACAATAAATAGAATTCAAACGGACAAAAAAAGCTTCTTTGATCATTATACGTCAGGGGTTTCAATCATTTGAAAAAATAAAAACTAGCTAAGGTTTTGTACAATTTGCTGTGAGTGATCGGATGAATCGCTTTTTCAAAAATTGTTATGACTATTTCTTAAAAGGAACACTTGAAGGTACCTATAAAACTTATCATATTGAGGTCAGAGATCGAAGGACCCCTTTGAAACAACCATGACAGTTTATTTTTACAAAAATGTAGCTTCACTTTTGGGGCGGTACTAACACTTTCCTGACTGATACAGCCCAGAATGTTTGTATCGTATACATTTTTTCTAAACATTTGAAATATTTCAAATTAATCGCAAATGATTTTAATTTTGACGGCTCTGATGTGAGTCACTTGTGCATTGCTTTGATGTGAACATTTGCTGTTATGTCTGCTATTAGAAGAGATGCTTGTGGAAATAACTGGGAAATGCTCTTGACATTATCGTGACTGCAAAAAAAAAATAGAAGAAGCAAAATAACATTTAATGTGGAGGCTCAAACTGAGTAGCGCATTACTGCTATTAGCTCATTTGAGATATACAACACAATAATGAGCCAGGAGAGGATAAACAGCAGGTGAGCTAAAACTCCAGGGGCTCATAAACACAACTCATTCAAAGCACTGACAGACACACTAAACATTACACCATCACAAATATCATTTATTTGACTATCTCTGAAAGGAACCACTCAAACCAAGGTAACTTAAGGTTATTTATGAAATCAGTGCACATTCACTACTGACTCCTAGTTATAGCCCCCATCTGTAACACCACGTTTTCTTTGTTCCATGAGATCTTAGTGACAGGTGTGGACATTTCAAAGAAGCTCACAACATTATATGGCACAAATATTTCTTTCACAGGCTATCTCCAGAGGAGCGGACCGAAATCGACTACATTAAGGATGACTTCTCATTTCAGAGGCAGGGAAGGCAGTTATCATAATGATACCTTTTCTCTGCGTGTCCTTACCAAATGCTTTCCCAAAGATAATCCTTCTGCACAACCTCTCATTATCAAAGCAATCGCCTGACAATGGGAAGAAGAACACTGGAAATTACGTGAATTAGCGTAGGACTATGGGAAAATGATTGCAGATTCAAGACTTTAATTAGGCTCTTGCAAAACAATCAGACACAATTAGGAGGTACCAGTCAATAAGCTAAAACTCATAAGCAAGAGGAGATGAATTAATATTTGATGATTTTTTAAATGGCCATTTGAGTGCAGATGCATTTTGCTCACAGTTAGGTGCTAGATAAAGGTAAGTGTCCGCAGCTCTTATTGTGGCTAATAAAGCAGGTGACTTGCAGGTAAATCAGCAGGTGAATCAGCACTGCCTTCCAATGAAAATGGCCATTAGCTTGTAATTGACTTCCTAAGCACCCGTCTGAGTGGGTCTGGAAACATGCTCGGAATTCTGAAGACAGCCACAGTGCATGACACCGATTTCAGAGAGGTCAAACTTGCAACATGGAACTTTTAATGGAGCCAAACTGTTTGACAGGCTGGAATAATCAATATTAAGGCATTTTGTCAACTACACATTTAAGATTACTTTATGCCACTTTGAACTGTCTAAATTCTGCCCTAAATTGTTTAGTTGCCTTTTTACATCAAGCAAACATGACACTGATGAATCTGCCTGTTCTGACAATCTATGTCCCCGTGCACGGAAACTATATTAAAGTTTAAAGGAAAACAAGCTTTGTCGCAGGTTATGTTTGTTGTTGACATATCATAAACAAGAGGAGGTCGGGTTGGATGAACAAACACAGGACTTTGACCCAGGAGACGGCAGCTTGTGTCCTGTTAGGTAATCTCGGAGATAACCTGTTTCCCTTGAAAAATAATTGAAAATGCAGTTTTGTTGTATCGGAACATCATTTTTAGAAGGCAGGGTTACATGAAGAAGACCTAAAAACACAGGGAGATTTCAGCAAAGGTTTGACCCACAGCTTGCTAAAGTGGAAATCAATGGGACTGCTCATTGTTCCAACACATGGACACTGTCATCACAGTTCAGTGATGCAAGGAGTGGTTGGGTTTACTCCCAAAAACCACTTGGTTAGGGTTCTAGAACATTTCTTCTCCTGAGTTTTGGGCCGTCAGAGATCAATGACATGGCACCGAGATCAAACCCTACACCTACTGTACGAGTTCATATCCAACTATCAAGCTTCATACGATGAGGAGCTTGATGATGCTTAATGCTGTCTGGTATTTGGAATAATCACTTGTTGTTTAGAGGATATCACCCACGTTCTTTTGGTTAATTTTTGATATGTAATAACTGCACTTCACCCAGGAAGAAACTATCTATTTCCAAGCACAAAGTGTTATTGAGGTAGAAGATTGGTTACTGAGCCTTCAAACCTCCTGTGCATGCTGATGTCAGGCCTTACAAGTATTATCACGTTATATTTTATGTACTGGGTTTTCATTAAAATCTGCCTGAATTAAAGGAAATATTTGGAAGAAACGAGCAAAAGCTCATTTGGATTTCATAAATAATATTTTCGCAGCATAGAAAAGTGGAATTTAAATAGGGTTACTGACCTTAACTGCTTCAGACCCTCATTAGGGAAGTGAAATGCTTTTCTTCCTTTTAAAATAAATATAACGGACAAAATGTGCTGCAGTGGAACACGGCACTATGTAGCATATTTATCAGGCTAGGCCTCTATAATCTCCAGCATGCACCCAGACCCATATAACACATGTAGACCCACAATATGATACCTCTATATATGTATAATTGATCCCGACTCATACGACAGCATGAAATCACATGCAGCTGGTCAAGACAGTAAAGTCAGGCATCTGTCCAAAGTTCATGTCCATCCATTAGGAATTAAAGCATTTGTCTTTAATGATCGTTTCCCTACTCAGCTTGCACAAAAGCGTGAAATATCCTCACATGGCCTGGAGGAGTG
>CAFUXE010000100.1:883990-894461 GCA_903364295.1 Serranus cabrilla | reverse complement strand
GTGAGCGGGTGGAGGGAATTCTGCAGAGATGCGCTCCAGTTGAAAACATGTGGCTGCTCTCAGCCCAAAGCCATGTAGCCTCACAGAGCACATGTCAGTCAGCCGTGATTGCAGGCAGAGCAAACGGGATGGGACAGAGCGGGGATTATAAGGCAGCCTGGTGTTTCCACTGGGGTCTCCCCTGCTGGGCTACATGGTCCCAGCTCCCTTTGTCTGCTGTTAACCCGTTAAATCCCGTGGAAGAGCCCATTCACAAATGTGTCACACACCCCGGGGGTGCATTTTGTGTGGAATAATGATCTTAAAGGGGTTACACAGCACTGCCACTGACTCCGAATCCCCCCCCACACACACACACACACCCACACACACACATACATTCATTTGTTTCCTGTGGTGTTTGTGTTTTCAATTATTGTCAACTCTTGTCTTAATTTCTTGCCAACACCTTCAAACAACATTCTTTAGGAGGATGTCTCAGTAAAGTCGATCCATGTTAGAATCACATGAGTAAGTCCCCACGATAAGATTTATTATCACGATACCTGAGTGGCGATATTCTGGGTTATACATATAATGATAAATGAGATTTAAAATGGGTTTTCAAAGGCAAAGGAAAACTCTGACAATCCTTCTCTTTTACCTAATAACATAACAATTTAACATTGATAAACTTTAGTTTTCTGTAAATGTATTCACTCATTCTAAATTTACTGGATTCTGTTTTTAATTTATGTTTTACAAAGCAGCCCAGTGTTTTGGGGATCAGGGTTGTAAAGTCATGCTGACAAACTGAACAGTTCGTATTACAGTCTACATAGTCCAACCCAACTATTGTGCAGGTATTTTGAAACATGTAACCTTCAGCAGAGTAAAACCCTGATTCCATCACAGCTGGGATGGTGAAAAACTTAAATAAAAACTGAATGCACTAATTGCAAATTCAGAATTCAGAGTTTATATTTAAAACTTTTTTGGATTTGGAGTTGTAAATTACTGTTGAATCAAAATAAACATCTAAACCCATCACTATCCAGTGAATTGAAAATGTTATTCACAATATATATATAAAAAAGTGATACATAGCATCTGTGTATTGATACAATATTGCCACAAAATATTGTGATACTAAGCCGTATCGATATTGCCCCCGACATCTCATTTACACCAACACACAGTTGTGTAAATGACAGCAGTGGTTGCATTTTATATGAGGATATTTTACGTCTTATTACTCTCTGGAAACACACTGCTATGCAGTATTGCAGCTATATGGAGCAGACACTTCTGCTCTCTCCTGTGCTGTTGTGTTGAGCATACTTTGTAGCTGACTGCATCCCGACTGTGTGTGTGTGTGTTATGGATAGAGATAGGGAGCGCACACGCGGGATATGTTGCGGGTACACTTAGAGAAAGTGTAATTATACTGCAGTAATGCCCTCCATGATTAATGATGTGGGCCTCTGAAACCAAACCATCGCGCCAATGGCAAATTACCACTATAAAAATAAACCATGATGTGAACAGGTCAGCAAGGCCAGAGCACAAAATGTCTCTTAGTGTGTATTTATATACAGTGTATGAGCGAGTGGGGAACGAGCTCTAGTGACCCAATTAGTGTTGGTCCACTGTCGGAGCAGCTCCATCTGCATCGGTTATGTTATGCAGCCCTGCAGTCATGCAAAAAAAAGTTTGTTTTGTGAAAACATTTGTGAGACGAGCTCACATGCTCACATCATTTCTCTTTGAATAAAGTGCTCAGCTAACGTGAGTAAGAAAAACAGAAAAAACGATTTTATCTAAATTCTTGTTGACACTGTCCCATCGTCACTGTTCCGTCAGGAAATGTGGTGCTAATGAATATCAAATGTACAACTGTATGACCTAATCCCTTTCAACAAATCATTCCCAGAAACAAGGCCGCTTTGGCTACATCAACGAGAAAACCGACAACGAAACTGCTCCACGCAAAACTCCTGAAGGGTCTCTCGAGCACTGCAGAGTCAAGTTCACGTTTCTTGTCAAACACTGACTACACCGCTCTGCGCATAAGCACATTTGATTAGTTCTCCACAGCCCCCTCCGCCCAACAACACACACACACACCCTTCTCGGATGGAGAGCACTTGACTCGTACCCAAATTGAACTCTTATGCACTCTACTTGTATGAAAGATAATGCCTTTTTGTAGCCAAACTGCAATGGAGTATTTCATTGAGAGCATGGCACTCAAAGCAGCAGCAATCAGAGATTCTTGTGGTTAGGAATCAACATTTAGAGACGCCTGGGCTGATGTCATAAACATGACAACTATGCAATTATTTGCCAGTGCACAAAGATACTTGTCACATTTATTTCCTGTATTTTGCAGTAAGTCATTGCCAGAATAAATCATGAAGAATAATTTAAAAGAACAGCAAAAAAACAAACATTTTTCTTATTTGTAAAATGTGTCACAGATTAGTGAAAATTAACTGAATAATAATCTCAAGCATGCATATTTTAAAGATGAGCATACAGATTTAACAGGACATAATTCAAGCATAATATGAAGTGATATATTAACAGTGCAGATGTTTCTTATTCTTTTTCTTGTGGTGAAATCTGCACTCAAATCACAGAGGGGAATCCTTGACTGCTGAATAAAGAGCTACCTGTCTGGACTTCACGCTACACTGATCATTATCCCAGTTATGACAGTGATTTTGTTTTTTTTTGTTTTTTTGAAAATTCATTTGTATGGTTAAAAATGGCATTTCACACTTGTCAGCACACCTTCATCTTCATAAATTCCAGCATCCACACACTAAATGAAAAGAGCAAAACACGAGTAATCCATCTAATTTTACTGCACATTCAGACTGATAATTAATGACCCATTAAATGCAAGGGCCCGTGCTTTCTTATGAGTATGAATCTGAAGTGCGCATGCATCTTAGCATCAATCAGATGAAAGCATGACAAACGGCCCCATTCTTTTTTTAATAACAATAAATCAAAGCGTGCACATGGCCGTCTCTCTGAGACAGAGATAATCAAAAGCAGAGAGAGAGATGGCCAAACATCATGTCTAATGTCCCAACAAACTGAGGATCAACTGTTTCCAATTAGGATTACAAAGACACATGCAAAAAATAGAATGAACCCATCCACCCTGTCTCCCTCTGCACACACTAAGAAAATTGTTTTTTTTATGTTATGGGAATGTTTGCTGTTCTTTAAAGAAATTCAAATAGTAAGTATTTTTGAATGAGTCCCGTTTACTCTCTAAAACAAGATATGAGAAAATGCTTGCGCCTGCACAAAGCCATGTGCACTGTTGTCCATGTTAGTTTTCCTTTTCTCCCTTCTTTCATTGCTGTTTAATCCAGTCACATCGGCTCCCTGAGCAGGTGAAGTCAGCCAAAGACTTTCCCACGGTCTGAGAGCAAATCCAACGCCCCGAGCCCTTCCTGAGGGCCGGCCATCTGTCCGTTCTGTTTGGAGTGTGTTAGGGGGTAAAGCGTCAGCTGCATGACCAAATTCAACGTTCCAACACACCCCTCCTTCATGAAGAAAAGCCCAAAGCATCCATTCAACTCGACACACACACACACAGCTTGTGCCCAAACACAAACAAATCAACAAACAAACAGACAGATGTGACTCCTCACATTCGACAGATTTGCAATCCAAAGCCCTCACACACAGTCTCTGTTATTATATCAATTATGCACAGTTTGCTACAACTGATCTGCTAAAACTGCCTTTAAATACTGACATTTTTACCAACTTACAGTTTTGTGCTAATTAAAAATGATACATGTAGAAGAAGACATTTCTGTGAAAAAGTAAAAACGGATCGTTCTTCATCCTTTTATGCCTAAAACATGAAAGTTGCTGTTAGGAAAGAATCCTCATTAAGATGATATCTGCCTCTTAACAAAAGAGTCCACCACATAAACCTTGACCTTTGCTCCCTGCAGGATAAATCATCTGTGCCTCTGACTTCCACAGAACAATGCAATTTCACAACAAAAGCAGCTCAAAACGTAGACCAGGCAAATTTGAGAACATCATTTTAGCATGCCGCGAAAAAAAAAAAAAAGCATCTTACTTTGAATTAGGATTTGCCATGATCATGTGACGCATTTCTTTCTTTCTCGAGCACATGCTGCCACCCCCATCCCAAAGCGTTCCCCCTACTCTTTTTTCCCTCCTCAAACTCACGTGCTATCATTTTATTTCCCCTCTCAAAGAGCGACTCTGCCGCTGGTGGATATGGTCCTCGCCCCGGCCTGACGCATTTTTAAAATGCGTGACATTGCCTCTGTGGGAGCATGAGAACGGAGCTTCCTCAATAGTAGGGTCCCCATACCCGGCCCGTAACCATGGAAGCAGATGCCTGCCCTCCCGGCCCTCCTTACCTCCTGTCGATCGCAGGCTGTGAGCTGCTTCGGCAGTGAAAAGAGGCTGTGCCTGCCTTTCTCCTCGCTCTGACCGAACTTGCCCCACTCCTCAAAAGGAGCCATTGAACAGGTCACTGGTCTAGACTTGTTTGCACGGTCCAGGGAGCAGCCTTGATGTAACCCTTGCTCTCCTCTCTCTCTCTTTCTCTCTCTGCCTGCCACACCAGCCGCCCAGCGACTGCAGACTGTGGAGGGGTGGCGGGGGGGACATTGGAGACGTGGATTTGAAAAGGAGCCCGTCCGATTTTGCCATTGTGCCTTTTCATTCATCGATCGAATGAATATCGAACCTTCTGTCCCTGCGTGTGTGAAACGGATAGCTTAGCAAGCATTTTTTCCCTCTGTCTTCTCAGGTCTGTGTTGTGGGCCCAGAGCTGTGATTCCTTTTCTCACTAATTGTAAGAATGTCATTTTTTTTATTTGAAACATTTTTTTCTCTCTTTAATAATTTCTGCTCAGTTAAATTGTTATGTGAGTGATATTTTGATAATGTGACATCTGGTGTTTTTTTTATCATTCTAAATTAAAAGATGAATTTGATGTTCTGTGTCCATTTGCTAATTTTATTTATGGATAAAAAAAAACTAAAATCATGTAATAATGATTTTTTTATTATTATTATAAATGATATTACATCAACTGGCATTGTAAAGCAATAAAGTAGAATTTGTAGTATGTTTATCACACTCATAATAATTGGGAAACCTTTGTAATTAACACTTAAATGCTATGGGGAGACAAAAAGGGCAAGAATTGTAGAGAAAATTCTTCTCATTTTCTTATTTTATTTAACAAAATGTCATCATTTTTATATCAGAAAGAATTAAGATGAATGCATAAATTAGTGCATCTGACCCAAACTAATAATATTAAATTGACACAGTATGACACACACATATTTGTCATGTCATGGTATTCAACAATAATTAGTTAAATCTAATCATTATGAAATGTCTGTTTTTATGAACATAGTGTGTGTTTATATATGACCTCCTGCAGTAAAAGCCTATAGGTGAGCGTACGTACATTTGACAAGGCGATAGAGAGAGAAGGCAGGCGAGAGCTTCGATGACAGCTTTAGTAAAAGGTGACACGATCAATGTCAACATATCAATATTGTTCAATCAGGGACGAGGCCGAGGCGACTGAAGTGACTGTTCCATCCCATTCATAAAGCAAAATCATTTTGTTGTTTATATGATTCTATGACTCTACTTTCTCTTATATATTTAAAGTGGATGAAAAGAAGAATGAATTACATTCATTCATGTTTTGTTTTATCCTACACATTCATGTTCATTTACAAATGCTCAGTTAAACCTATAAATACATGTCAGTGTCATCATAGTAATATGTTTTTAATATTTGGATTAAACATCTTGAAGAGAGATTTATTGCACTCTAGGATATAAATATATTTCACCAGTGTATGATGAGAGATCGACTGTTACCAATTAGGATTACAAAAACACAAAAATAGGATGAACCCATCCACCCTGTCTCCCTCTGCACACACTGACAAAACGCGGTGTTTTTCAAGGCATTTTTGCTGTACTTTAAAAAAAAAAAAAAATACAACGCATAATCAAATGAGGTGAAAAGAAGCTAGATATTTTAAACACACTACTTGGACATGTGGAAAGCAAAGCCTGCAAAGAGCAGCAGTTCCAGCCTCCATGCTCCATGTGACAAGTTGCTATGCAGGGGCCAATCAAAGGGGGCACGGGGGGAACAAAACAGGGCAGAAAATGAGCAAATTCAAAGGCAGAGGAAGGAAAGCAAAGGAACCAGTGAAGTAAGAAGGCAAAGGCATTGTGTTCGCACAACAATCGAGGCTGCTCCCACAGTGCGTACCAGGCCTGCCTCCGAAAATATTGCTACCACCACAAGCCACATCCAAACAGCACAAAACCAAAGGGCTCCGGCAGGAGGTCTGCTACTGCTCCAACAGAATGTGGCTTTATGTGAAGATAAATGGTGGAATTAAAGGGACGGAAAAGCCATTTAACCAAGAAGCAGCACAAACAATTCAATATTTAATTGCTTTGAGTTTATGTGATCAACATTTACTGGGATAATAATCTGAGAAACAAATCTTCACAGACATAAATAATAATGGAAAATACTTCTGTATATATATATGTGTGTATATATAAAAGATAAATGTCATTCTTTAAATAATAAACCAACACTGGTTAAAGCTGATATTCCTTTGAGTGGACAATAAAAAAAAAACATGATTTATGTTAACTAAATCTTTTTATCTTATCAAAACAATCCAACACCACAATTTATATTATCTAGCTTGGACAAAAACAACTTAAAAAAAATGAATAGATAAATGTGTTTGTATGTTACATATACAACTGTAAAATGAAATTGTGTAGCAATATTAAAATGTCCAATTCAAATTGCTGTCTTTCCTAAATTCATGATTTTGCATTTTTCCCATTTTAAATTACTATTTGAAAATGATAACATTAATAAAAAAGATTAATCATTTTAAATATGAAATATATTCAACCATTTGTGATTGTTCAATATTAATGTTTTTGCATGTCTTCTTCTTAAAAGGGAATATCTAAGAATGAAGGATAAAGTAAGGTATGAATAATAATAAAGTAAAAAAGTAAGTCCAAAAAATAATGCAGCATATAATTGGTTGTTTGTTAAAGAGAAAGGCAGAGCTGTGATATACAGCAGCAGCATGGCGTGTTGGAAACAGAGCTGGCTGATGTGAGCAGGAACAATGGTGGAGGTGGGGGTGGAGGGTGAGGAGATGTCTCGACTGAACCAACATACAACACACGGACAGGGACAGGCCGGCCAAATGTGCCACAAACACACAGACCTTCCTGTCTCATATTACACACCAGCATGACGCAATACCTTACTCACAGTTACTATGTACAAAATAGAGTTATAACATGCTGGCATTTGTGTATAACAGGGAACAAAATGCAATAGGGGATCATTTTAAATATTTTAGGTGAAGAGCTCGGCTCATTTTTTATTCTCACTGCAGTTTAAAAAAATCCCAAACCGTTATTTCTTGAACTTGTCTTAGAATAAAAAATGCCTAAATAGATAAATACAATTCTACTGATTTTTGATTAAGTTTGTCTTTTTATCATCTGAAATGATCTGCAGAGGAGAGTTACACTCACAGATCTGGTGTTCACACTGTAACAATTGCATTTATGTTGCATCTAAATGACATGCAGAGCATAAATCTATTAACAGATAACAAAGAACAGTGTTTCATCTACACCTCACACACACACACGCGAGCATACAGCAGCTTTGGCAGATGTTCCCTGGGACATACAAGCAGAGTAGCGTCCCATCATCACCATCACCCTGCCTGGAAACAGAGGCAGCCGAATGCCAAGTGCAGCTCCAGCACGTCTGCTGCCGCGAATACACGACCCAGAGTCAGCCGCACACACACATCATTACAAGGCAGCGAAGCTAACTAAATACAAGGCAGCGTTTCACATTTTTTTTGTTAACCCCTCGTCTCTGTCCCTGGCTTCCTGAATGCAGGTTGGGCAGAGAGCGAACTGTGAGGCTGCAGCTTACAGCTTCCATACACAGGAGAAGAGAAAGGCAGCACTGCTTTGGTAATTAGAATTGGTCTGATATGAATATGCATTAAAAGTCAGTAGTTACATTTCTGGAAATATTTCATATTTCTTACACAAAAAAAAGAAATTTCATGTCTAGTAAATACAGTCCCTGTAATTCTCTGACTTCTATGAGTGTCAAGGTCTTAAAATGTTAAAGGCCTCACAAAGAGCATTTAGAGCATCATGAGACACTAAATTGGCCCCGAAATCCCAACTAATTAAATTCTTTTGTGGTTGTCAGGGTGACACACTATTCAAAGGAGTTCAAATCCTTGGAAACATTATACCTTTAAATAAAGAGTAATATACAAAATTCATAATTTCATTAGAAAGAATCATTTAATTGCAATCTACAAATGAGTGTTTCGTGGCTCTGGATAAGATGACAGGCTGAAATGTCATTTTTAACAAAAGGCAAAAAGTCAATCCCCACAGCAACAGATCAGTGTAACACACAACTAACTTAGACACCATTACTCATGATGTGTTGTCTCTTCTCAGAGACACAAAGGCATACGTGTCCCTCCCTCAGGTCAAGCCTATAGGCTGCTGCACAAAACACAGAGGGCATCATAATCTCCTCGCCCCCCCCCTGGAGTGGACCCTGCTCTAAATCCACAATGCTAAGCACATCCACAACATCTTCACTATATTATCTGCCTCATACTGTTTCACTAGATTTGTGATAAAAATCCTCACGTTTCAATTAGGATTAACATTTTAAACATAATTAAATAGGGCAGTTTAACAGTGGACGTAGGAGGTCATCTAAAACATGAAAACACGCTCTGATTTGTGAGATGAAATACATTCCTGCAGATCACAAACAGCGTGGAGATCTCTGATCACTGTGCACGACAGGCAGCTCCTGTGTTTGTCACAGCGAGGCCGGGACTCAGGCGCGCACCATCCCTGTCACCAAAGTCAAACATTAAGCTCTGGAAGGTGCTTTAGAAGGTGAACTGGAACAAAGGGCCCCTCACCACAACCACTGCTCAAAGCACTGTTTAATTAGGTGTAGAGCAACAAATCCTCCCCATTCAGTGGCCGGACACTTGTGGTGTTGGAGTGGAGAGTGTATCGTCGGTGAAAGACTCCCGTCATAACACTAGAGGAGTGTCCCCTCCCTCACAAAGACACACACTGGTTCACTAATGCATGTGTGTTAACAAGCCCATCATCTGCTTCTCTAACTCATTGTCTCTTGAATGGGTGCTAATGGAGAGACAAAACAGCACACACACACTCACACACACACACTGAGGCCCTCCTGCAAAGTGCTGCTCTTTTTATAGACTCACAACACTTGTGCCTATAAGTTGTGGGACGACATACCGAGTTTCAGCCGGTCACAGATTACATATTACACTCGGAAAATGTGACAAAACTGCCCCCCGGAAAAAATAGCAAGTGTAAACTTTCAATTTAAATTAAAATAAATCATAGAAATTTTAATAGGAAGAAAAAGGAGGGCTGATTTTCCTCATTCCAAAAAAGTTGTGATCTATAACATGAATAAAGCAGAATGCTCACAAATCCTTTGTGATTCAATGGAAAACTGTAGAAATACAATTAATTTATATTCAAAATTTAAAAACTTGTTTTTGTAAATATACACCATTCTGAATTTGAGGCATTCTGTTTGTAATTGTAAGTACAAAGCATCCCAGTTAGTTTTTAAATTGTATTGTATTATTCAATTTATCCAATACTAAAATAACATTTAAAACACTGTTAAAATGCAAAGAAATATGATATAAACTGTAAAATATGTCAAAAAGGTTCTGCAGTCTTTGTGAAATTAATACAAATCTCCTTCATGCAAATACTCTAATTTTTAAACAGCCGTTTTGTATTTAATTAAATTAAATGAGAAAAGCAATTACAGACATTTTATTTATTTCAACATAATTTCTAATTTTCATTTAGTAAAATGTTTGAATCAGCTAAATTGCAGGGATGATTTTGAAAAGGTTGGAAAGCCAAAAGAAAAGGCTGATTTGTAAGTAAATGAATTAAAACTGTACGGGCACACGTTTGGTAACTGTCTGGATGTATAAACCACAAAGTAACTCAGACTAGGCCAGAATATGGGTGGTGGACTCTAATCCTGAAGGACAAAACCAGCATATCCACCGAGACAAATCTTGTTTGATGGATCCCTGCTGCTAGATCCAACCGCAGCAGTCCGGTCTGGGAGGCCCATTGTATGAGAGACGCTCGAGAAGGAAACACACTCAGAATGTATTAGAAACGGGACTCCTCAAATACAATATTAATTCACAGACAGCAAAAGCAAATGATCTTAATCCAGCCGAGGCCCGTGCATTCTTTCTGTGGCTGTGCACAATTTTAATATTCCTGTTACAGTATTATCTGCTCACACAAAACATT
>CAFUXE010000100.1:831274-883767 GCA_903364295.1 Serranus cabrilla | reverse complement strand
AAGAGGATAGTGAGGGTTAATAAAAATAAAGAAAGGATTTAAGCGAGAGAGAAAAAAAAAAGGAGCGTATTGCAACACTGGCGTCTCTCTGGGATTTCGCATGGCTGTCTGTGAGAAAGTGACAGAGAATGAGACAGCGCTCGCTGTTCCCAAGTGCTCAAGTGTATCTAATTGTGTGAGTGCAATTATGAGCATCTGCTTTTTTCATCTTTAGTGTAAGTATGTGAGAGCATACACACACGCGCGTGTGTGTGTGTTAGGGCTGAAAATGTGCTCGGCTCTCAGCTCTGTGGTCTGGAGGGGGCCAGAGGCTGGCCAGTGCCTTTAAGCCAGCTCTGGGTCAGTCCAAACACTGGCAGCTATTCATGACTAGATCAAGTTGATGTGAGATTCTGTCCCTCCTCTGCCCCCCATTTCCATATGAATGTGGAATATGCTAAAGAAAAAAACACAAGCAAGATCCTTGTCCCAGGGAGCCTCCGCAGGGTGAGAAAACACACATTAGCTGGGACGACTCTACATCCTCCCCCATGGCAAATAACAGAAATATTGGCATCATAAGCACATTTAGATAGAATAATACAAAAAAAAAAGCTTTCACACACACTCTGTCTCTCTATCTCCTCTCCACACACATTTAAAGCCAGCCAAGGTCAACGCCGCTGTCAGCCGAGCAGCTTATGAATCAAAACACAATTGCGTACACATATTTAGAAATGCTTTATCATGACTGGACAAGCACGCACAAATACTCAGCAGCTCTGTGCGGGCTACAGCCCAGCCGCTGCAGAAAGGCTTTAGCCAGACAAAGGGTTTGACCTGAAAGACAAACAGCAGGAAGCACGGAAACGGCAATGAACGTGATGCACGGACATCGCTGTGACCCCCAGAAGCACGTCGGAGAAACAGAAAAGATGCACAAATAGAACAGATCTGCATACCCTGGATGTCCCGTATCCTCCCTCTGCTACCTGGCAGGCCCGGGGGGCTGGAGCCGGGCAGAATCAACACCGCTACATCACGTGCTTTTACATGTGTTTCAGACAGACGCGGGCCTCCTAATACACACAGACAATGTCACACGCTCCTATTGTTCCACGCCATCGTTTGGCCGGAGACAAACCCCAGTCCTGTCTTGCTGTTTAAAGGTGGGCTCAAACCCCGAGCGATGAGGCCATCTATTACCAGGAGGGACGAGGGGAGGGGGAGACAGAGACTCCTAAATATGGGGGAAGCTCAGTGTACAACTGCTGGAGAGCCCAAAGCCTGCCGCCGCCACAATCTGAGGACCAGAGCATCCTCAGACACACAGATGCAATAAACATCATTTTTCAGATTTTGTGCTTTTTACTGGGTTGATGTATGAAATAACAATGCATCAAATCCTATTTTTCACACGATAGGAGATACAGTGAACCATATATGACCTTTTATATCATCAGACACACCTAGTTACCATATTAGAAATATTCCAGTGATAAACTTCATGTGGAGAAACATATTACGGAGTGAGAAACACAGTAGCGTAAAATCATTCAGATTAATTTAGATTATTTTGCATGACACAAAATATATTTTTTGTTTATATTGTTGGTTATTTGTTTGGCTGTAAATCATATTACAATATAATATAACAAATCTTTAGACAACAATCTGATATTTTCTGATATTTAAAAGTCTTTCACGATACAATTTTGATTTGATTCAATTCAGGGGCCTGCAACCTACATGAGATGATATCAAATGCCCATTTTACATGATCACTCACACAACTAAAATACTAAAATATAATTAAAATTTGATTAGTTATTAATGAGCTCTTCAATGAAAATGTGTCTATTCTTTTTTTATAACAAGAATAAATATAAAGTGGCAATTTCTGAACTAGTGTGTATGTTAAAGATGATGATATGTATCAATGTATTTAATGGATTGTTGATAGATACAGATCGATGTATTGTTACAACCCTAGTTATTTGCCTTTATATATAATAATATCATATTTATATGATTTGGTAATTATTACTAATGATAGTTACCAGCAGGGTCTTGATGACAGCAACAAAAATAAAAACCCTACATGTCTGTCAAGGCATTAAAATAAGAAAAAAAACGTATTCCAGTTGCATAAATATGTCATTCATTTTGTTCATCCGAGGAAAGAACCTTTCACTTTTTATAAAAGCAATCCTTGTGGAAAAACATCTACCAATTTAGTTTATGTTGATGTAGGATCATTTTCCGTTGTTCTTGGCAAACGACTACAGCATTGCTTATTTTGCAATATGAGCTAAAATCTGACTTCATGTTTTTTTATTTTATTTCAGGCTTTAAGGCAGTAACTGTGCAAAACCCAGAACATTTCAGAGAATATGATGATTTATTTGTATTGGATGCAGTCCTGCATCAGATAAAAGAGTCATAGCGATATTTCGGTCCATTCTTATTACAGATAATATTACAGACTCTTTGTGTAGGCTTTGTAAAACAAATAACCTAAATGTGTTTTACTAATGTCAGGAGCAGCATGCATCACTGGCTGCAGTGCATCACAAACAACACAGCACAAACTAACTCTAACCCCCGACTCTCCGAAACAGAGAAAGGCAAACAGCCCGCTGTTTTGCAACAACACTGCAGAGTAATTTAATTATAAGCATCCCATGTGCAAGTAAGTAAATTAATGTAAATTCAGTCCCTGACAGAGGACTGATTCTCACTGCAGCTTTCTTCTCCCTGACACTGGGCTCTGCTCCACAGCTCTTTGGGTCTCAGACTGCTCAGAAATATATGTCCCTGCTAATCACATGTGTATGTGCACGTTTTTATTTAGAAAGAGCCAATCAGACAGCAGGGATTTTGCCTCCCCTGGTAGCCCCTTGTAAGAAACAGGTGATATTTGTTAGGACCAGTCACTGTGAGACCTCTCCATGATTTACACTGCACACAATCTGATGATATTTAACAAAGTTTGATGTTGGAGCTGGTTCATTCTTTTGCACCACGATATCTGTGATAAACCTCCGCTGTATGATGTTCCAGTGACCCTGACCGTGTTTAAAAAATAGACTTGGTGCTTTCTGTGATATTACAGCAGTGATTTATTTTCCACGTGCAGACATCAGTCCGGTCTGGTTACCATCAGGCCAGCGCCAGCCACCTGTGCACAGGCCCTCCTATATTTATGTTGTGATAATCACAAAGAGGGATCTCCACCGGATTGTATTTACAGTGAGCGCTCTTTGTAGATAAGACTATATGTCTTATCTACAAAGAGCGCTCATTCCCGTCCGGATCAAAAAGTTCCAAACAGATTAAAAACAAGGAATGTTGCTTCAAGATTTCAAATCATCATGTCAAAACAGATTCAAAGAGGAAACCACAAACTCACTATAAAAACTGGGACAAAAAAAGAAGTCTTGGTTTTATCCTAGTTTTTGGACAATGTCCTCCTGGACTGTTCTGGTCTCCACTGAGTCATAGTGTGCGACCCTCTCCAGCAGCACGCCGGCCTCTGCCAGCTACACAAACAGTGAGAGAGAACATGACATCACCCCTCTATCATCCCCGAGATACACTGGAGGCTCACAGTTCAGCTGGTTCATAGCCTCAATGCAGATGGAGGCTAATGTTAACTCACTGAGCAGGAGATCCTTGCTTTATGTGCGGGTTGGCCATTAATTGCAGGGTTCACATCTTCCTGTTGGAAGTGTCCTTGAGAACGACATTGAACACAGCCCAGCAAAAAGTGTTTCTGCACACCACAGATATGTTCATCTGGATGACTTTCTTTTTGTTCAATGATGCAGTCATGTGATGTTAAAAGCCTCGTTGGTACGTTGTCAGGCTGGGGGGACAGAAAGTGGACAGCACCAACCGACCCAGGACATAAACCGGAAAACGGGTGTTTGCATCCCGTTTTTGGAGGTTATGCCCGGAAGTAGTTTTTTTGTGTGTCTTTTACGTGTGGAATTTGTGTTTTGAAAGCATAACCCTTTTTTCCCCCACATTTTAACAAAGTAGTTCTGTTGCCGAACCTTAACAAAATTATTTAAAATAGGGATTGTCACATATTTACATGTTGCAGTCATCATGTGGTCCAGAAACATTCCCATTCAACATATTTGTGGTTCAAAAATGTTGAAATTCAATGTATTTGTGGTTTGCAGAAACATCCAGCATTTATTTTGGTGACTGGCTTGCTGAACCCCAAGTTGTGTCCAATGGGCAGGTTAGTGTCTGACATGGTATGTGAGTGTGTATGTGTGAATGAAAGTAAAAAAAAATCTGAATCAGAAGGGTAAGAGTAGTTGGTATCTTTGAGCTTGTTAATCTTGCTAACACAATGCTAGTGGTTGTGAAACATACAATACTATCTGCTAAGATGATAGCTTTTTTCAAGTTCCGTTTACATCTTTTGATTGGATTTTTTAAATAGTGACTAGCTAATCTTGCTTGCCTGGCATATGTTTGAATCACCTTTCTTGTAACAAACTTTGCACAAACACAGTTAGGTATAGTCAAGGTCAGGCATTTTAGGGGTCAACATAATAAGAAACACACATATCTGAGTGCTATGTAAATGCAGCCCATTGTCCTTTGTCTTTCAACCACATTTTCCAAACTTCCCCAAACTAATGGCTTGTTTAACAGACATTGAAAGTCATCACAAAGGGATTGTGTTTCAGCTTCATCTGAAACTATTTTTTTCCTGACACTAAACCGGTGACAGAGACAGACTGACAACAGTTTCACCATGCTGGATGCTGGTGTAAAGGGACTAGAGTCTCTCTGGGCCGTAAGCCTCTGCAGGCATGAGGAGGATGTTCCTTCCTGACCTGTAATAAGTACGAGCAACCTCAGCAGGAGTAAACAGAGACACAAATCCCTCTTCCCTCTGGGCGGTCCAGGCAGGAGACATCAATTCCCAACAATCACCACGTCTGCATTCAAACAGATTTCATTACACCCTCGCGACATCACACCCTTCAACAGCTAACATGCGGAAATGATTTTTGGATTCCGTCTCCGTTTAATAAACAGACCCCAAAGAAAGACTTTGACAGTTGTCAAAGAGCAAACAAGTGTATTTTTTTAATGGGTCTAAAAATGAGGTGCCATTATCACAACATAAAACTGTCATGATCCTGCAGTGCATTTTTCAATTTACCTATAACATGAAAAACAGCAGTTACTGACAGGGAAAATACAACCTTGTCTAGTTGAAGAAGAGTGAAGGCCAGTGGAAGGAGAAGGAAAAAAACAGTAGTCCACCATGTGGCTCACAATCTATTCATTGCTCCCGTTTAATTTCTTTTGGGTGCATAATCCTTTCAGTTTCAATAGCAAATTTAACAGTCCCCAAGGCCTAAGCACCAGACTGGTCAATACAAAACCAGACAACTAATTACTGCGCGCACCACGCTCTCCTCTACCCCTCCTCCCTTCTTCCTCCCTCTTTCTCCCCCTCATTCCTCTCTCTCTCTCCAGCAGCTGTGGGGTTCATGTACACAAGAGCAGCAGTCAGGCAGTATTAGGTTTCCACTTCCCAGATCTCCCTTAAAAGCCTGTCCCATAATGGCCCTTCAGTCACACAAACACGCATAGGGTTTCATACAAAAAAAAGCACACACAGTTGAACAACCACCATTTGAATATATGGACATTCATTTAAGCCATTTTGAAGATTCCTAAAATAGAGTTCAGCCTGTCTACAGTTTCATTTCCTAATTTTTGTTTGAAGTGTTTTTTTTTATTTGATACATAACAGATAATTGTTTTGATTATATTGCCTCTTAGAGGCTAAACAACCCTAAAGTAAATTACATGTTTACTGAGAGACAACAAATGTTGTTAATGTCTAGCAGTTAAGCAGTAGCTTTAAGAGCGTGTAATTGCCATGTAATTGACGCCTTGTTTTCAAGTAATAAATTAGAGCACAACTTGACAGGCTGTTTGGCTAATAAAAAATGCTAAAAGCTGACCTATGTCCGAGCACTAAAGTGGTTAGTAAAGCTGAAACGTGCAGTCAATTAATCCATTAGCTGATTGACTGAAAATTAATTGCTGCTATTTTGATAATCAATTAATCATTAACGTTTTTTTTCTCCTAAACTAAGCTTTAACCCTGATTTTTCAGAGAGACAGCATGATTGGGTACCACTTTATAGGGAGCCCATTCTCTAATGCATTATAAACATAATGCAATATAATCTGCTTATACCACTGTACAATTTAAATTATAAGCACTTATACCTATTCAAACCACCTTATAACAATAATAATAATAGTATATTATAAAGAATTTTATAACGAGATAAGGTCAAGTATCATTATTTTATAATTGCAGGCCACTTGCTGACAGTGTTTGGCATTCCATGTATATAATGCATTATTAAAATACGTATAATGCATTATAGGGTCAGGATTAGCATAACCTATAATAATAATCACAATATAATGCATTATTAAAATAAAAATATTCCATTATAAAAAAATATCATGAATAACAAGAAAAAGAATTATAATACTATGATCCTTGCAAAATAGTAGGGCTGGACAACAATGTAACCAGGGATATGAATTACCCATATCAGGATAGAATATTTTGGCCCTATTGCTCAGCCCTATTATAAGGTATTGTAATACGTTTCTCCTTATAAATCAATATAAAATGCTTAATAATGTGTTATGATTATTGTTTTAGAGCATAATGAAAATGTTTGAGTGCTTTCAACTATAAATATACAGAGCTGTAAGCAGATTACAATGTAAGTATGTTTATAATGCATACAGACATGGGCGTCACAGAGAGTGTTGCCATGATTGTTTTTTGGCTCATTTAAACAGTAGAGGATGCATATGGTGTGGGAACCCTCAGCTGACCTATGACATATGGTGCTTGTGGTGTTTGTAGTGTAGATGAGAAAGAACTTATCCTCTGCTTCCCATGAGTAAATACCCGGCTGAGACAATGATAACATGGTCATGATAGCATGCTCAGTGCTAACCCAGCCCCATGTTGTGTCGTGTTGTGACTGCTGTCCTATGCTTTACAGCCGTCCTCTATAAACAGACGCACTCTCCGGGCTTTGATCATGACCCGACACACATAGCGACTCAGCACAGCCCCTAATTTGCTGATGGGTTTAAAAAGTCCCTCAGTTAAGATCACTTCCCTAGATAATGGGAAGAGTTGGCCCCCCTGTGACCTGAGTGGAGTGTCCTTTGTCTCACTGCTAATGTTTGCCTTAGCCCATTGTGTCTGCATTATCCAGCACCTCCACCCCTCCTCGCAGCACAGCTTTGACGCGACAACCCCTCTGCACCACTCCGGACTGCCCTCAAAGAGGAAATACTAAATGTATGGAAGCCATTTCCCAGTGTGCCCCTGAGTTCTATATGGGCTCCCCTCCCCCATGGACCCCCGCCCCCCCGAATGTCTGTGTGACCACAGAGAGGCTGAGATGGTTAAGAAGCTGAGCTGTTTAAAATGGTGTAGGGAGTCATGTGGCTACAAACACTGGGCTCCACACACACAAACACACAACTGATTCCCGTACCCCCGTCAGTGGCAAACAAGGAGGACGAGCTGCTGTCAGCTCAAAGACAAGCAGACAAATTGCTTATGATCTCTTGACCTGAGAAACAGGGAACTGTCCAAAATAAAAGCCTCTAAAAATTGATGAAAAACAAAATAGGATATTAAACGGTGTGCAATAATATGTAAATTGGATGCACCAAAGCACAAACAAAGATCAGCACTTTTTGAAATAAGGTGTTTAGGAAGCAATAGCAAATTTATTATAGGGTCATTTTAATGCCAGAGGAAAAGTTGTCTGGAGCTGGTGGGAAATGGGATAAAAAATAAACGTCCACTCTCTTTCTTTCCGTCTTTCTTTTGTCCTTCCATTCTTTCCCTCTGCTTTGTGTCAGTAAGGACAGCTGGATAAGAAATGGATCACTGGTAAAGGGACACACAGTCTCCATCACAGACATGACATCACCCTCTTTATAACCAACCCATTGGGGGCCATTTGTGCTAGAATTCAATGCTGTGTGTTTGAGTGTTTGTGTGTGTGTGTGAGTGTGCGTGTGTGTGTGTGCATGCATGCAAGCTGTAACTCAGTTGTCTTTGCAATATCTTTTTTATATTGCTTTCAGCTCAAAGACCAACATGTTGTTCTACTTTTCTTATTCATATGGCAATAATAGGTTTAATTGAAAATATAGCCATGGGTATTCATTTATTACAGAAAACACTAAAAATCTGTGTTATTTTCCATTGACAAGGCCCAGGACTTGGCTCGAGTCATTAATAATTCAATAAAGAATCTGACTTATGATGCATATCATCTGTCATTATTGTCTTAGTGTTGAATGACATCTTGCATCCAGCTGTCCTCAACACTATTAATCAAAGTAAGTAGTGCTAATGCCCCATAATACCATGACTGTCTTTCATAAAGTTTGGTTTGTTTCCATGGAATACCTTAAAACATTCAATGGTTGCATTCATTCTGTGTTTAAAATGTAATAATTCTGATTTATTAACAGTGCACAGATTGATTTTTCAAGTGCAACTGAAAGTGTACGCTAGAGATATCACTTTTTCCCAAAATTAACTTCCATCAAATCGAAAGAATTCAAGAATTTGTTGAAACTAATTCAAAATTGTATCCTATTTTTCACTCACTTTTACTTTCATTCATTGATGCATTTCAAGTTTTTTTTTCTTTTGGACTCATGTCTGGCTAATGAATGTCACGATTGATAAGATGACAGACATCCTTTCATTCGTAACGATGGTGCCTATTTGGTCACCAGTTTGGATGACTCTTCCAGATGTTATCATCGTCCATGGTGATCTTTCACTGTGGACATCGTCATATGGCAATTGCCCAGCCCTACTGGCCACAGTACAAAGTGTGAAACATGGTGTCTCTGTCTAAAGAATATCACTTCATGTCTGAATTCAAACTGCAGCAGCTCAATGGTGGTGCATGTCCGTTAGTTCTGCAAAGAATCCTCTCAGCATAGAGGCTTCGCTGATGGTAGAGTGAACCACAGCACCGCTCAGAACTCCACAATAGAAGCTTTTAAAAGTGTTAACAAGCCAGTGGCTGAGACTCAGAGAGGTTTCTTAGCAGCATAGCACACAGAAAAGGAGTGGGAGTGCATCCCAGAGTTTGGCACATGCCAGAAGACCAGTAAGTTCTGATCGTGCACAAGGTGGGCAAAACTAGTTTCTAACTTTTTCTTCCACAGTTTCATAGTATTTCTGTGAAAGCAAGGGATCCAGACAAGACAACTACAACACTTAATCAACCACTGAATGGTTTACTCATGAGCTTGGCTTGCCAGGAGTAAAAAACTCTCAAGAAGCATGACGATGTGATGATTGATCAACTGATCTGTGGCCTTGCACAACAATCTACAACAAAGAAGATGAGTCATACTTTGAGATAGAGGTGATCTTGGTCCAGTCCCAAACAATCTCTGGAGTGGATCGTTTGTGCTGGGAACTTCTCCCAACCTCAATCAAACCCAACTACCTGGAGAACTCAACAAGAGAATTTCACTTTGTCATAGCACAGCTTGCCAGAATTTCCTTAAAGTGCATTTGGCATTCTATTGTCTAGTTTGACTGGTATATTGCCCAGATAATTTCCATGATATGAGCAAATGCCAGCTCTGCCATAGCTCTATGTTAAATTGCATAGCAATGTTTCTCTCCCAGAAATATGCACTAGTCAGAACACAGGATCCTTCTCCTCCTTGCTCATGCCCCAGACACATCGGATCAAGAGTGAACGTTTTCCCTCATGCACTCGTGGATGGTCATGTTGGGAATAACCAGCTTTGCACAGGAGCTTGATCAACAAACTGAAGAGGTCTTTCTTAGGAAATAATGATTGTGCCAGTCAGATCTATCCAAGCACTGATAAGAGACAAGATGTGGTCAGTCAGGCTCCTGTTCTCTTGGCCTCTATGGTTATGAACTCCTTGGGCAGCATGAACAGCTGCATTGTTGGAGCAGTTATTCTCAAAACTACTCACATCATATTCCTTCCTGGAACAGCACAGATTCATAGTCAGACACTGTGTGCCAACATTAGTCAGCTAAACTCAACAAGAGGCATGTTCGTCCAGGCTCAAGAGTGGAACTTGGTTTACTGTTGGTGAGAATCTGAGGTGTTTCATTAAGAGTACCTCACATTTTCCTCACATTCACAGCAGAAATAGCCTCCCAAAAAGGATTTAGTGGCCCTTAAAGTCGGAGATTTGTTACTCAACATATTCGTTGTTCAAGAGGTAAAACTGCCTGAATCTGTAGATACACAACAGAAAGTTTTCTGTCCAGAACTCGAGAGACAAACAGGATTGTCCCTCATTGTGTTTACATGCTCTTTAGTAATTCGATCACAGCCCGTGTAAGGCAATACTGTGATTATGGTGACTGTCATATAAACATTTTAACAAAGTTATCTCACTTGCATTAAGGTTGTAATCGGAGTATGCACAACTCAATTTACAGAGATGGATTACTCTTCGATCGTAAATGACTCTCTACATATATGCACCATAGCCTGGTTTCTCTCAGTGCGCTCATTTTGCACACATGTCAACAGTCATAGAATAAACCACAAGCAAAGCAGAGTCTATGGAGTAAGAGCCATCAGGTGAGCAGCTGTGGAAAAATTAAGGGTGCTTTTTGGGGCAACAGCAAATGGGTTTCTAATTGCAAGTACCGCTGCACATATATGTCATTTCCCTGTAGGTCTCCACAGGTCCTTATGGCCATCAAACAACTCATGTGGAGTAGGTAGTGCCACTATTAATATGCCTTTCCACAACTAAAAAAGTTCTTTGGAGAAATACTAAAAGGTAAATGATGCATTTTTTTCTCTTGGTTGAGTGGCAGAAAGGAAACCACCTCCTATTTCCTGAAGAAGTCAGATCCTGCCTGCTTTCAGAGTTTCTGTTTTCATCCTGAATGGCACCTCTGTCATTCACATGGCAGCAGGAGGCTAACAACTAATAAATCACTGCTACTAAGTGAGCTTTTCCTTTCACTGCTTGCAAACAGCAACCGGGCTAATTTATAACCAGAGGAGGCATGAGGGAGAGGCTAAAATTGGCTGTGGAGGTCAGGCAGGTTATCTTGCGACATGTCTTCATCTGGCACAAAGGACAACAAACAACAAACAGCTGAGATCTTCTATAGACGTACACCAAATTAATATTATTAATAAAAATGCAAAATGACTCCTAACTTACTTGAGAGAGTGACTCACTGTGGTCATTTTCTTTAAGCACTAGTAGTTCAGAAACATTTGAATTTACATAATATGCTTTAATTAAGGTTAAAAAATGGCTTGCTGTATGAGGATGAATGGATGAATGGATGAATATCACTCTGACTTAAATATATGCAGGATTCATACAGCTTTTTTCAGGAAAAAGGTACTTAAGCCTGAAGCCTTGACATCTAATAGATTATACCAGTTGTTCATATTCTTTTTTATTGTTTATTTTCTTCATCAAGATTATGTAATAAAAAATATGTGAGTAATTGTGTAGATGGAAAAAACAGATTATGTTGAAAATCAAGGGTGTATTCAAATTCATATCCCTAACCTTGAAAGCATAACAGTTCAAATGGATCATTTCCAAACCGGCAAGACTTTGCATGAACGTTTCATATGGACAATACACACAACAGCCAAAAAAACCTACAAAAAAAGTAAACCTTAGGATTTCATTTTGTTGAATAAATAACTCTGAATGCAAAAACTGCTTTCACCTGACGAAAACACGTAAAGTTTCAGGATGTCAGACAACATAGATATGTTCCTGGGTTCATATTATTGACTTAGACTCTTATTAGAGAAAAGAATCAGAACTCCTGATCAACAAGAAAATGGTCCACAAATGTATCTTCCGTGTCCCAGTGCTGAGCAGGCAATTTATGCTTCTATATTTTGTCACGTTATATGTCTGAAGCTGTAGCCACCTCTGCCAAGACTGCAACTTTTTGACAGTAACTTCCCGAGTCCTCATTAAGAAGGTGTGCAGTGCTGCTTCATTACATTGTGTCCCACATGCCCAAAATAGAGAACTAGATTCTGCAGCAGTTTGTGTGTATTTATAAAGGAGTATTAGAGAGTAAAATCCAGAAAAGCTTCCCAGCATACTTCGGTTGTTAAAAATACTTTATGCTGCACAGAGGTCACACATAACAATAAATTCATACAGGCACAACTAGCTTCAACATTTTCTGCTTTAAATACCACCTTTCACAGGAGAAATAAGTCCATTAAAGCCGGTCGAGACACTTCATTCCCATGTTACTAAGATGTCTAATGAACGGAGGGAGCGAGGGAGGCACAGAACGAGTGAGTCAGAGAAGCGGCTTCTGATTTCCTCAAAGAGACGAGGGAGTGAGGTCAAAACCCCAAACTGCCAATGAACCATCAAGGTGAGACACATAAATCACAGCTCTCAAGTTCAACGGGTTCCTAAAAGGAGTTCACTCGCTCAGCTCAGCTCATTTCACACACTCACGCACACCACTTCTTTCAGGGTGCACACACATTATACGATCAAGTGAAAAGACTGTTCTTAGTTTCTCAGAGTTGACACTTGCAAAGAACTTCTGCCCCTCAGAAAATCGCAGCGTATGTGAATTCAAGAATATTTTACTTCATTTTCATATTTTTGTGCGATTCAGTTAAGGAAAAGTTTATTGAAGGATTAGACTGGTTGCCTGTTTAAACAGTTTTATCTGGTGATCTGAGTACAAACCAAGTCAAAAACACAGGCAACATTGTTAATTATATATTTTATTGTCTGATTTAATTAAATGTATTACTTGCATAAATCCTCATCACTAAGATTACAGTAATATCTATTTAAATTTTCAATAGCAACAAATGTGTAGCTTAAATGGCTATATGCAAGTCCAATAGGTATCCCTTACACATAATGGAGTCATTTAGTCAGCCTGCAGTAATGCATTAGTTTGCACTGTCAGCAACATCTACCATGACCTGTTTCTGCAGAGATTAACTGCTAATAATCTTCAACATGCAGCCTTTCAACAACACTATTCACAAAATCTGGACTCATGAAGCGATGTATTCTGGGCTGATTCATTGTGGAACATGTCTTTGTCTTCAAGCGACACTGAACTTGGAATCTGAAGTTCCTGTCTGATTGCTTTTTTTAAAAAATAAGTAAAAAATACTACGTTTCTGCGTCAAAACCTTTCAATCTCAAAATCTCAGAACTGCTCTCAACCCTGACCAAAAATGACACGCTCATGAAAAAGAGAAACATTTAATCAAATTAATAAAAAGCCTCCACAACAAAGCTCTTTGAAGGCAGCTGAAATGTGCAGTAGTTTCCAGGTTTTGAGGCCGGCACATGTTCTGCAGTGACAATGTCATACTAAAAAAGTTTTCAGAGCCATTGTGCTGCCTGGGCCAAGTGCCATTCTCTTTGACCCCTCCAAATTCCCTTCCCCCAGTCGGCCTCCACTCCACCTCCCGTCCCACTCTACCTTGACCCTCAAAAACTTGGTGCAAATTCAAATGCACAAAGCCCCTCTTATCACCAGAGCTGACAAATCCATTGTAACAATGGGACATGAACTTGAACACACTGAAGGGAAGTGGAAGAAAAATGATCCTTCATTTTGATGCTCAAGCACAAAACTGCAAGTCTGACAATAAAACTCAAATAGGTAACTGCTGGCAACACATGAATCAAAAGCAACGAGGATTCAAACACAGTACAGGCATATGGAGATTCTTGGTACACAACAGAACTTCCAAAAAGTGCTAAGAGGGAAAGAGAGGAGCACTTACCACATAGATCCCGACATCCGAGCCCAAGAATGAAAGATTCCTCTCTTGTCTATCTCTGATCCACTTCCATTTTTCTGAGCTCCCATATGGCACCCCCCACCCCTCCGAGAGGCAGAAAGCAGAGAGAGTGTGCGACAGCGGGAGAGTCAAACACAGAGGGAGAAAGAGAGGGAGGGGGCATTTAGTCCTGGTGTGGAGATGGAGGGGACTGTTGCAGCTGTGCACCCCCGTCAGTATCTCCTCAAATCCAATCCTCTCCTCCATGTGTGTCTGCAGCACCGCGGAAAAAGGCAACGGAAACAAAGTGATCCTCTTACACACAGGCAGGAGAAAGAGAGAGAGAAACAGGGTTAGGGCGAGGGAGAACGAGAGAGAAACACAGAGAAGGGAACGGCAGGGAATGAAAACAAGTGAGCTAGTTAGCAGGTTCAAGTTTTGAGCGTTTCCCTTACTGTGTCGTAGAAGTGGGAGGGAACAAGCCAAGGAAATAGTGCATAATACCTTCCAGCTTCTTTCTACCCCCACTTCTCTCTCTCCCTCTCTCTCCCTCTCTCTAACTCTCTATCACTCTTTCTCTCTGGTAATGTGCCTGGCTGCAACAACCCCCTCCTCCGGGCGCTGGAATGCAAGGCAAGAGTTTCAAGAGGCCCAGTTAGAGTCAGTGCACCTTGACCCCCGGGTCAGACGCAGTGTGTGTGTGTGCGTGTGTGTATGTGTGTGTGTGTGTGTGAGGGCGGGGCGGAGGGCTTAGTTGTGTCTGTGTATACTTAAAATTGTGGGGCCAGCTTTGCCTCAGAAGATCACATAACCGTAGCTGGACAGCCACTTGACAGTGATAATGCTGTGGGACATTTACACCACTGTGTGAGTCAAAATCTCTCACACAGTGACTGGTGTTACGTGCACACAGGTGCTGCTTTTACTCCATAAGAGGAATGGTACTAAGTTGTTTTATATATGGAGGGAATATGATATTACTGACCCCTATTCTACACTTTTTTCTTGTGGTTCGCTACATAAAATGCTTTAAGTCTCTCTCCCAACATTAAAAAGCAAAGAACAAAAAAGACCACCGCTGGTCAGTGCTAGGTGGACTGCAGACTGTGCAGTAATTTTGGGGTCGGGTCTATTTTCTCTGTTAAAGACATATCAGAATAATAAGTGGTTAGCATCTTTCTGTTGTTTGTTAGCTTGTAACTGACAGGGACTGGTACAGCGTGAGAGGTTGGGAATTGAAAAATAACACCTGCTTCACAGTGTGTTTTCATGTTTCTTTTGGGGGGTTTTGGTTGGCTTTTCTAAGTAGCAACATAACTATAAACTAATCAGATTGTAGTGAAGTGCCAGATATCTCCTCCTTCAGTAGAGGAAATGTGAAAACACCTTTCTAAGAACAACTTTGCGCAGATACATATGCACAGATACATAAGGAAAATAAACATAAACATTGGAAAAACAAAGTTTTGAGTGAATTTGAAGAAGTAGTCATGTTGATATGGGCCACAATACAAGAGACTCAGAGGCAGTTTGCAGAGTTTGTCACATTATAAACTATCACTATGTTTACACCTATATTTAATTATGTTTTAAAAATAAATTTGGCCATAAAATCATGAAAAATAATACTGATAAATACACAGAAGGAAGATATTACTAATGTCACATAAGAACATCATGTTAACAACACATTCGAACACTGCTCGCAGGATGCTATGAAAAACGAATCCTGACGGGCTTCATTGTAGCAGTTTAGTGGCAGTAAAAGCAACATAGAACTGGACTGGGTTTTGTTTGGACGCTCTGCTCAAACAAGTTTTTGAATCCCTCCAATCAGGCCGGTGTGCGTCATTTGAATCTGGAAGCTGGTACTGTCTGCCAGTCAGGGCCCAGTATTGTGGCTGTTCTGCATGTAAAAACCTATTCTTCAAATTCATTCAAGTGTCCCAGCTAATACGGGTCCCTCCGGCTCTCTCACTTGCTCTCTCAGTGTCTCCGTCTGTCTGTCTCTCACTCCCTCACACACACAAACTCCCCATCAGGACCGTTCAGCAGAGTAAGACATGTTTACTTACTGTTCTGAAACATTACAGTCGGACTCATGTGCAGTTTCACTCACCAATATTTGAAACAGAGATTAAACAATGACTAGGGTTTCTTTTGCAATCTAAATTGTGTATATAGCTTATTTTTAAAAAAATATAAAACAAGCATGCATTTTGAAGGCCTTTTAGCAATGTTTTAAGTATTCTGTGACAAAATAATTGAATGCACAAAATACTTCAACAGCTCAATAATACGAGAGTAAAAAGCAGATGACTCACCATACTTCTTCCTCAGCTACCGCAGCCGTCCTTACAGGAAGATCCTGTTAAAAGAATAATAGACATTATGCATCCACTTCCAGGACCCAGCTGTGCTCTTATCATGAAGTGGGTTATAATGAGGTTATACAGTAGACCACATAAAAGGAGATATCTTGCCCAAGTGGACACTCAAATGCTTACTTAACACCCAGCTTCAACACTATATATCTGCTTGTTTTTATTAAGTAATTTTTAAGTAACATTTAAAATAAAATACAAACTAAAATCACCTTGAGTTAATAAATCGTCTTTTGTGATTTTCAGTACATTCGTTGATTTAGTGTACCCCAATAGTGACTTTAACAATGTAAATAAAAGAAAAAATTTAAGAGTTTTCTGATCTTAGTCACAGAGGAAAGCTTGTCAGTCAATTAATAACTAGTGTTTCAGGGATGATGTATTTTTTAAAATTATCACTTGATTCCAAGTTTCAGGATTCATAACCGCAACATTCGATTGTTATCATCTAGTGGTCAAAACTTTGAATCCCATGCGTAACAGGCAAAATATACTATGTGCATGAATGTGTAGTACACCATTAGTGATGCTAGAACAAACCTCCTCTTTAATTCAAATATATTTGAACAGCTACTGATGATTCCTCAAAACTGTTGATCAGGCTGCTTCTCTGTTGGATATCCTCAAAATATGTAAAAAGAAATAACTGCTTTTACATTTTAACATCAGTTCCATCAAACCATTGCCATCTTACAAGAGCTAACGCCTTCTGGTAACAGAATAAAGATTAATTGGGATTTTTTGAGCCAAATAGATGAATGTACCAGACTAGCTATTAAGAATTCAGTGAGACACCCTGATGGTACAAGTGAAAGGTGGAATGAACTGGGTTCCATCTTTGGCTTAATTCTGTCCTGATTTAAGCTGCTTCTTCTGGGTTATTTTATTCATTCAAGCATCATGTGTTTTTGCAGTATGGTTCTGCTGACAGCCACTTCTATCTACCTATAACCCAGCCAGGAACCAGGATACTGAGTGAATGGTCAGATTCTCATGCCTACTGTATATGAACAAGAACAAAGCTCTACATTCTTGTCAAGGCTTTGGTTTCCTACATAGTAAAATATGTTTGTTTTACAGACTAAGGGAAAAGGGAAAATGTCTTTATTATTAATGAAAAAAAACAACTTCTACTACTGAAAGCTCCCTTCAGTAAGAAATTTAGCAGGTATAATTCACAACTTTTTTGCAAATAACGGGCCTCATGCAGCAACATTCTTTTCAATAATTTCCTTTAAGAGAAAAAGAATAATAGAAGTCAATTCCAGATGCATCGAATATTCTTAACCATCCAAATCTGCTCTTACCCAGGTGTGGTAAATAATGAATCCCGCTTGATCATAATGTTTATTAGCAAAAGAAACACCTACTAAATGCCATATAAGGCCAGATGTTGGACCAAGTCAAGATATCTAATGCTCAAATTTGATGCATTTTGTTTAACTATTCGATACACCACTGTCCCAACTCTCTTCCTGAAGGGGTTACTTCACAGAAATCTTTTTACTATATCAAACAATATCAGCTTTACCCACCTTTTACAGTGCCAAAAGTTAGATTTGTCAGAGTTGGACAGCTCAGGTGTGATTAATAACATTAACTGATAACTATGCTTGATTTAGCTGATTCTAAGATCTTTAGCTGCAGGATACCTTGTGTGAATTATGTGGGAGTTAGTGTTATGTGCTGATGTGCCAGTGAAGGCTCATGAACCATTTTCTGAGCCCCACATTTAGCACTCTTAGTGTAAAAAAAAAAGGCTCAAGCTTTGGTAAAGAAGGATGCTTTCAACTTCTTTGTTAAACAGAGAGTGCCACCTAGTGGGCTCAGAAAATAAACCGAAAGGCTCATGAGGCTTCAGTGGCAAATCACTAGTGTTGTGCTATATGGTCTTTTAAAATATACATTTTGTAGGAACAACAACACAAAGTTACCAGTGTTGGCCTCAAAAATACTTTAACGGTCTGTACATAGATCATACCTAGGCCCTATGACAGTGACCCGCCAAACACAAAACTTGGACCATGAAAGTGAAGCAGCTCAATGGAGGTCAGCCATCATTTATTTTATTACTCACACCATTGTTCTTCTCACTATGACATGTCAAATGTCTTCTGTGCATAAATATTCATATCTTCTTGGACTCTCAGAGATAACATAGAAATCATTAATTTCATTATCTACACCTGTGATTTTCCTATTATGACAAGTCAACATGTCTGCTGCAAAAATAATCACATGTTCTTCATGTGTTAATACTTTAAATTGTATTGTGGCCTGTAATTTAAAAAGTATTTTTCTTTGTCCAGTGGCTATTAGACACTTAATAGATGCATGTTGAGAGATTAAGAATTCAGGTTAATCTTAAATTAAATTTTTCCATATCTTGATATGATGATAATGATGAAATAAACTAGCCTACATTGTGGTAACTGTAAAAAGTGTGTATCATCATCCTAACCCTCAGTGTTGTTGTTCTGCTTCCTATTCTTATTCTTCTTTTAACACTACATGCAGCCTAGATGCATCTCAAGCCTGCTGCTGCCCTCCACAGGTGAGAAACAGACATACCTATTCAGTTCATATCAGTGGAAGTCAGACAGAGCACTGATAATCAGTGCATGTTCTCCTCCTGACCGAGACATTTTTTACATCCATTATAAAAACAGCAAGGGGAAGCCCCAGTTCTGTTTACATGCTGCGAGGTGTTTATGTTTTTGGAATAATTTGAATATTATATATGTAATTTTGCATTTGCATGATAGGAATTTGCAAGATATTTAAGACATGCTCCATTCATGCAGATGTCTTACTGTTTCTCATTCAATCTTATTGCAATTAATTATATCAGAAGATAAATCATGTTTTTATTTATAAGAGAAAGGAAGAAAGTAAGAAGAGCTTGATCTCCAGGTCTTCACACCAGGACGTCTATGCACAGTACCTGCCTGTATGTCCGTCATCATCTATTATCATCCACCATTTTTTAATTCATGACCAATAAATATAGACATGTTTAATAGCATTTAGTGTTTGTTTTATGATATTGGATAAAAATAAAAATCTCACAGGCCTACATCATGCAGTTTTAAGGGCACACAGGGAAAAGATGAACAGACCATGTGATCACTTTTTTTAATGTTGAACCAAGCTTGTCCATCATCCACCACCCCAATCCCTCTTTTTCACCTTGTTTTGCCAATGCCATTACAATTACTGTGCTTTAAAAAGAAACTTCGGACACTCAGCTACCATAACATTTCGCTATTGAATGCTGTTAGTTAGCAATAGTTAGCTGCAGTTTCAGCTGTTTATCAGAGTCCACAGTAACGTTATGTGTTTCAACAGTGATTCGGCGCTCAGATTGAATATTTACAGTTGCACACAGCAGACCAATGCATTAGCTGAAGCCAGCTGGACCATGAAGTTATGCACTTGAGATCAAGACAAGACAATAGATAGGTAACATGTACACGCCACCTCAAGGACAAGAGCTTGAATTAACTTAATTATGGTGGATCACCCCAGTTTTCTAATCCGTCAAAATTACGGAAAGCCCCCATGAGTTTCCGTCATTATTAAAGAAATCAGTCAATGTCGGATATAATTTGGTTAATGTAACCCCTGGCTTAGAGCCCATGGCAACAGTACAGGAGGACGTTCACGGACGGCTGTGACATGTGTGGTTGATCAGGACACATCACTAACTATTGGCCAGCTCCAACACCACATTTCCAGACACCCCAGCCACAGTTAAGCTGAGTCAGGGTGGCACAAACAAACACCTTGTCCTCCCTTACCAGCACAAGGCTGAGGCCACGCACTGTATCTAAACCTTAAAGGCGCAGTGTCCAGAGCACTGCTGGACTGGTCCACCATTTCCCTGGTTTGCCCCATCTTCTGGGCAGAGAAACAACACAGACACGCAGCCTTTCAACAATGAGCAACTTGTATTAAAGTTACAATGAATGTAACAGGTTGCTTAAAAAGAATATTAAATAGCCATGTGGAAGAATCCAACGTGAATATTAAGTAGCCATGTGGAACACACATTTGTCAGAATGTGAGATGTTGAGCAATAAGCAGAGTTTGGCAGCTGGAGTAGAGCGAGGCTCTTTGCGCCTGCTCTCAAAGTGGGTTCCAAAAAGTTGCACAAAATCCATGTCTTCTATTGTTTTTAATCTGACCGGTCTTGTGTTTACGCGCCAAGTAACACTACCTCCCTTTTTATGAAGCGACGAAGGCGAGTGGTTAATTAAAGGAAAAGATATTTGCTTAAGCCAATAAGAGGTAGCGTCTTCACTCACTACTACACAACTTCTTAGAGCGAGGGAGGGAGAGACAGAATAACACATGACTTGTCGACTCCTCCAAAGTAACGTCGACTTGTGTTCAAGAAGTCGACACGTCCACAAACCAACTTTTTCTGCCCTAGTGTCCACTGTCCATCAACCCTGGTGTGTTCAGGGCAGCAGTAGCTTAGTCTGTGGGGACTTGTCTTGGGAAACAGAGGGTTCAGGTCACTAGATGGGCTAAGTACAGAGTGTGGACCAGTAGCTAGAGAGGTGCCAATTTCTATAACTGTTCTAGCCACCATCCTGTGAGACAGGATCTCCATACATTAGGTATGTGTATAGATCCTGTTGGACAAATAGAATCCAAAGGAGAGGACAAAGTAGAGAAGACAAAAAGTAGAGGACAGTGTCTGTGGCAGTCTGTGTGAGGAGTCAGATGAGGGGATAGCTGAGAGGACAGATGCAGCAACAGAGGAGGGACACGGGGAACAAAGCCTCCTGTTTTACTGGGGAATGGACTCATTGACCCGAGTTTCATGTTGATGCATGTTCCCGCAGAGATAATAAACTTAGTGTGTTCTGCCATATTCATTTTGCTTTACATGCATTTATTATTAGCAGAGGTGTAAGAATATGAGTGTGGATGGGTGCAATGTCACTGACATTCCTCTTCGTGTGACTGTCTGGAGTTCCAGTGTAACGTGATACTCTGCTTATTGCTGTTCAAAAGAAAGGAAAACTGCCTTGCTGAATTTAATCAGGAGTGAACTGGAGTTCCCCACATTATCATTATATTTTTATGCGGAACACATTTCCTGTGCTAAAATGGACAGGATGGGTCTCACAGCATTTGTTTATTTCATTCTCATTGTGCGACGCCAACACTGTTAGATTTCTCAACAGATTACACATCATCAAACCTTTGATGGCACTCCTTCTCTTTAAGGGAGAATGACATGTTTTAATACATGCAGCAAGCCTCAACCCATAAACAGCCAGTGTAGACACATTTAGCCTGATGGAGCCCAGATTCACTCACAATCTCTCACAAACACACACACATTCTGATATACTGTGATATATCCATTATAGCAATATCCTGATGTTCTGAAGGCATATGATTAAAAGACTCCAGCATCACACAGAGGGAATATATGTGATGTATATAAATATCTATAGGCACCAAAAAATCTATACTTGCTCATTAGTGAATGAGTTATCATGACGCAGCAGAATGACTGCACTTGGCAATAGTGTTGTCATGATTTGAGAATTATGACTTTGATTCGATAACCTGCCGAAAGATCTTGAAACAGATACTGAAATGATACCAGGGCAAAAATCATAAGCAAAAGTAATGCAACAAATGCATGACAGAAAATGGAACTTAATAGTTTTTAATATTTAAAAAATGTACATGATATATGATAAATCTGAGTCCCCTAAAGTCGTGTTTATGTGATTTATTTGATGGTAACTTGATCTTTGCTGCCAGATATTAATTATGCATCAGTAACGGTTCAGTCAGTGAGTGGTAACTGCAGCACGGGAGCCAAAACAAAAACCCATAAAATGATAATACATTTGTATGGAGCTATGTGAGAGGGTTATGAGCGAAGAGCAGCTGCAATCAGGAAGACACCACAGGAACTGTGGAAAGAGATGTGTTGTCAAAGTGATGTTTGTGAAGTGAATGTCACTCAACATTCTCGACATGCTTTTCCTCTCTGTCCATTTTTTACATGAATAAGAAACACGGACGAATAATACTTAACACACATTAAGTGTGTGTTGGTGAGAGATGGTGAGTCTATGGTCGAGACACTCTTTTTTCCTTGTTTTTTACTACTACTTTTGACACCTTTCTGCTTGAAATCATTTTTTACTACATAATATTGCAGCAAGTTTTGGAAGACTTTAAGCTTGACATTTCCCTGATTCATTGTGACGCTTCAGGAGCGACGTTATCACACTCACTCTCTTTTACTTTCTCTGCTGTGGCCTCTCTACTGTCTGCTGTGCGCACACCTGTGTGTGTGTGTGTGTGGAGGAGGAAAGGACGTTAGCACGACCATGAATGACAGCAAACGTGGTAGATAACTTTCAGGATGTTTTATCCCTCCACTTATTCTGCTAACGTGCTGTGAAAACACAATTACTGTCTCAAACTGATGCTCTCAGGTACTGAAATTAGGTACTGACTGATCTAACGTGAATCGGTACTCTGTAGTACCAACATAATTCAGTTGGTACCAAGTTCAGTACCAAACCACACACTACAGTCCTCCAAATAAGAGCTCTGCACACACATACTGCCTCGCTGTCGTTGATGCAACTCAAAGGAAATAGCCTCCGCTTTTATCTGAAAGTACTGGTACTTGTAAAATGTAGTACTGGTTCATTTTTAATGACAAGGTACTATTATTCCTTTCTAATATTAGAGTGCAACGTTACTTGGCAATATCCCAAGAACACACTCCATCTCTTACTTTCTCTGTGACAAAGCAAGGGCATTGAAGGGCATCATGCCGACACATATATCTCATTCTTACCTCCATAGTTCAGTTCATTCATTCTTTCATTACCATCATTAGTGCTCACTTTGCTGACTGTCAATTTAGTATTTCATAATTCACATTTAACAGTATGCAACACTGTTATTGTTCTTCTGAACGTGTTCAATTTCAACGAAAGGAACAAAATGTCCACAGGCAGATTCAGTGGGGATTCCCAGCAAATTAGCAAGAGTTCACCACTCTAATTTAATAACTGTAGGTAATTCCCTGTAAACAGGGTACGGCAGGGACTTCCATCACTCTTTGTTGAAAACTTTATTTCCATAATAGAAATATTATCACATGGATTTCTGTGGCCCAAGAAGAGTAGTTGACTGTGAACACCTGACGCATAACACAAACACACAGACCCCTCTGGAGAAACCTCTACTGACATGCATCATTTTCAGTGTGTTCTGTTAATGGCCCAAAACACGAGGGGACCTCACACATTTAAAAAAAAGCAGTTAGTGTTTGAATAGTTGGAACACTGGATAAAGAATTAAAAAAAATAAAAAATAAAAGGAAACAAATAAGTGGAAACATTACTCCTTTCTAAATTGTAGCCTACAAGGAATAGTCTATCCACTTCTCTATTCTGTCATTAAATACATAAAAAAAAAAGCCAGTAGCTACTCAAGAGATGGAAATTATCATAAAACACAACTTTTATATGACACATTTCATCAGCAGCAGAGAGGAAGCCCCTGCAGTTGTTCTGTTTGATTAGTCTGCAACAAAAATACTTCTTCCCTGACTGAATCCACTGACAGGCTCACAAGAACGCAAAGAAAAATGAAGGAAGAAAACGAGGTTCAATTGCTAACGGCTGCTTGACTGGACTCACCCTATAGTTTCCTCTGTTGGTTTAGTGGGAGGTCAGCTCCAAATAAGGGACAGGAACTATCTCCAAATTTGTTGGCTGAGGCAGCTATTTTCCTGGCAACTTGCGTTTATTTGTACAAGATGTATGTTTAATCCAACCCTGTCTCCGAAGAATTACGTTCCCATACAATAAAAACTACTTTCTAATTATATTTCAAGGGAAACATATTGTCTCTCAGATTACAGTCGCAGTTTTTAAGCACACAGTTTACATTGTGAATTGAATTAAAACTTCTTAGTTTGGTTTTGGTGACAGGACTATTTGGTTAGGGTTTTGAAAAGATCATGGTTTGAATAAAATAAGTGCATTTGCTACATAATTGATGTACATACGCTAATAATGGAACCTACCTGAGGTCAATTAAGTACATTCACCTATGTTCATTTATGTTCGAAGTGAAAACAAGCCACCATGGAGTTTTGTTGTCACACAGGACATGAGCACAGTCTCCTGGGTTAAAGTGCCATGTTTGTTTGATTCAACCATCCACGCTGACATCCTCAATGCACAGACTGATTAGAAACATATCTTACATACATGAAAAACAAAGGTCACGCAGGAGCAAAAACGTATCCCTCAAACCAGAATGGAGAATGGAGATTTGTCATATAGGAACTTAATGTTCAGGAGTCCAGGCTGGCAATGACAATGCTTACAACTGACTGTAACCTTGATGTTACATTTGCACTGTGAGCTAATTTTCCAGGATAGCTTTAGTAACCTTACAAGCTAATATATTTAAGTATTTATTAGAAGCAAATTAAGTTAAAACTGTAGCTTGATACACATTAATTGCAGTTAAATTCACAAAGTATACAGGAAAACAAGGAAAAAAGCAGCTGAGCCCATGTAAGCCTCTGACATGCTGTAACAGGTAGCATCAGTCTGAAGGTCATGTCCGGGCAGAACAGACAGCCAAAACAAAAAGAGGTCCAGCTCGGCAGGCCAACCTCTAGTCAAACTGCAGGGAAACACATGGATTATGGGGGAGTTTTGGGTGGGTCGGGGTGCTCATTATAAAAACAAACATCTGTCATGTAAACCTGGTAGTTATGATTCTGATATGTTGAGGCCAACATAAACAAAGCCTTTCTCATCAGATATGCTGACCTCCTGCTTGTCTACCACATTTCATTTTCAAGGTTAAAGCCACAGATTGATTTTCATCCCGAGGCTTTACTGACTATACTGCTTCTTTTCTTTATCCTGTTATTTTTCGTGGCTCCATCTCGACGTTTGCCAGTGAGGCATTATCTTAGGGAATGCTTAGAATTAGGTTTTAACAGCCGCAGCAATTTTCATAGTGATACAGACATCCATGCAGACAGGTCTGACTACTCCTGCCACTGTAGCAGTGGGATGTTCTGAACCTTTAAATGGTTTGTATGAAATTTAGTATGCGTGCCTTGAACTGTTGGCATATTGCTGCCAACTGAGTTTCAATTTCAGCCAGAAGTTATCACTGACAATTATAATTTCCACAGTGGATTTAATCCTAAAATTGATGCTTTTGGCTATTATTTTTAATACTGTTTTTATTAACATGACCATTGAAGTAACTAAATAAGAGTAAAACAGCAGAGGACCTTATTATGTGTTCACCTTGATAAAATATTGATATGTTTTTTTGTTTTACTTCATGTAAAAATACCCAGAAATGGGTAAATTTAATAATGCATCTTAAATTAATTCTATTGTACTTGAAAGATCAATCAACATGTAACAAAGGCCGTCTACCGGATTCAAGCCAGGGACCCTGCAGAGATGAGGTCTCCCAGACCAGGTCCAACGGGATACGGGGTTTATACAGCTTCAAGAGTAAAATTCAAACACTTTTCCAGAAATTTCAAAATAACCTCACACAAATTTCCAGACAACAGAAGCCATCAAATCTAAACTGAACTATAACTGTTACTACATTAGTAATGCAAAGGGTTCCTTTTCAATTTACAGCATTACTTTTCTTTCATATAAAAAGAAATTGGTATTGTAACTGAAAAATATGCAATCAAATAGATATTGGATCGAATTGGAATTGGATCGGAAAAAGAATCTGTGGTGATACCCAGCACTATTTCTGACTATTGGGTCATCTGACCCGTACATCTGTGCCTCGGACCAATGGGATGTCAGAACAATGGGAAGTCTTTTTTAAGGAACCAGGACACAACAAAGATATATGGTGTTTCATTTCAAATATTCAAAGAAGAAAGAGTCTTGTGTGATTGTGCAGATGGAACACAAGATTATAAGGGAAAAAACAAGGTCTTTTCAAGGAGTACATTTAAATTCAAGAATATTCCTATCCTTAATAACATAGTGGTTACGATTTAGCATTTTCCAAGCTTTCAAGACTTTATGAACCATGAGGACTCATACAGCTCTTAGTCCTGCTCCCCTTTGAGACATGATTGAGCCATCTTAAGAATTGGACTTTGATATGAGGAAAAGCTTTTGAGGAATTGACAGGTCATTTAGGTAGTTCCCAAACATTGTGTCTTTCATCAAAATCAGTCTGTTTGAAAGCTACTATAATTAATACATGATAGCCTGGCAGCTATCACAACCAGCATCAGTCATACAGACAGCTTCTTCATAGTTACTGCCAAAATCACATTTACTGTCACATGTTTTAGTCAAACTGTTGATATAAAGAAAGGTTATTTGAGGACAACCTCATAAATACCTTTAACACCGCTTATTCCCTCCTCCTGCCAAGCAGCCGGAGGGTTCTAAATAAAACTAGATATGCCAAGTGAGTTGGCAGGGGAAACAATGCTCTTAGTGAGTTCTTCCGTGATCTGGGCCACGAGGTTGGGAAGGGAGGGCAAATTAAAGAAGAAAACCGTGGGCTGTAAGGGCTTAAGGTAATGATTTATGGCCTTGGGTTTCACTGAATGTTTCTTCATACATTAAATGCATCAGTCCTTTTTTCATTGACTGGAAGCCAAGACACTCTTTTTGCTGATTGTGACTTTGCCTAAATGGGAAATTGAATGCTGAATGTCTGGAGTGCTTTTCATGGAAGAGCTTAGTGCTCCTGCTTCGCTTCCTTCACTCTGTGTTCAGGACTTCATTTCTTATTAGCTGCTTCTCAAAGAAAAGTATTCAATAGCACTTAAGAGTTACCTCATCAAGACTAATTAAGAACTTTTGTTTTTTCTTTTTTTTTTTTTTTACAAAAGATTAACCAGAGGCAGTAATGCATTTTATTGCAGGTATAAAACCACAATGAGAACATAAAAAAAGACTGTCATTGCAAAAGAATGCAAAAGCTACACTGTTTCAAGTTAAAGGTCATTATCAGAGAAAAAAGTATGAATTAGCCACATACTAAATGAGCCACCACGCCAAATCTCAAAGCCAAAATGGGCAGGGCCCATAAACCCATTTTTAAACTCCTGACAGAGTACAAAACCACCAGGTGAGCTGCCAGGCGCCTCAACATAATAACTTAGTTACAGTTTTTACGATCTCAAAGCTATCCGTTTAACAAACAGTAGTCTCTGGGGGCAAGGGCACACATTTCTAGGGTTCCACACAACAGATATCTAAATATGGGTACTGGTCATTATTTACAGTCGGGGTAGCAGGTTGAGATGCTAGAATGAAGTTGGTGTTGTTAAACAACCAGGTTGTTACTCTGTGTATGAATGCAAATACTTATAGAAAAGCTAAATTGTTGTCCGACAATAGCTGATGTGCCTTCTTGCTCTCCAAATGGACGGTTTACCTGCGTTCAACCAACGCCTGCTCATACTTGATTGGTCAATTCTACTTGAACTAGCAACGCAAGCCAAAACGCTTCTAATACCAAAATCTTGTCCTGTTGCCTACATATTCTGCAATAACCTGCAGATAGAGATTACAGATTTTCACATACTGCTTTTGATTCTGCCATTCTCATCAAACACAGTGTTCAATGCTATTTCAATGGCAAATCAGTCTTTCTCTTTTTTTAAACCCTGAAAGCATCTGTCCTGATCTTGTCACTTCATTTGAAAAGGCATCAGATGGACATAATGTCCCAGCATTGACAATACATTCAAAATATTATTATATGTTCAGCACTGGTCAGATGAAGAGCCACAACAAGGTATGGTCCATGTACTACTACAATCCCACAATCCCACTTGTGACCATCTTGGGATGTCTGTGCACCTTCCTGTCACAGTCTTATCAGTGCAAACACATGTGAGCTCCTTTCCACATATGTGCTGATGGAATGCAGATCATGAACGCGGGGCCAGACAAAGCCAATGTTTGGTGCAACTATGCTATGCATAAGGTAGTTTATTCGGTCTAGTCCAATTATTGGAAATGAGCAAAATTTGCATTTCTTTTTTGCAACATTTCAAAAGTTCAAGCTGACCTTTTTTCAGACTCTTCTCTTAAAGACACAGAAAAGATATAAGCATCACATAAAACTATTAGACCTTAGGAATCCGTTGGCACCAACGCCAACGTAACTTATCAGGAAGGGGGCCAAATATCTCTCAGAAGGCCATATTTTAGCTGTAATGGCATGTCAGTGTTGTGAGACAATTTTGAAACTTGACCTCAGTTTATAAAATTACCTACTGTGATCTCAGGGATAATCACAGCCTCATGAAACTTAACAACTACAAGAGACCTAGGACATTCAGTAGGACATTCAGAAGTCTCTAAAATGTCACAAGCTTTTGAAACCGAATCACAGCATGGACTTTTCTTGAGAGTTCCTCAAGGTCTTTGTGTCCTGATGTAGTATTTTGGAGAGATTTCTGTCCATTTTTATCTATTCATAACTGGTAAAAACTAGTAACAATGGCAACAACTGATCACATATTTCAATCATAATGTTCTAAATCCTCTTTTCCATATTTTAGAAATGAATGTAAGAAAAATGTATTCATTGATTAATAAGCTATTTTTTTTATTACAAATTTGTGATTTGAATAACTTGACACATAGTGCTGAGCGATGACCATCTCAAATTAATCTTTAGGTTGCCAGCTTTCAAATATTGTGCATCCTTTCAATGTGACATCTACTATTGACCTGCTATCTCCCCCTAAAGACCACCTGTCCGCCACTCCTGCCCCTCTCAACAAGGGAGCAGAAAGTTAAACTGTTAAAATACCTTTATCAGTTGCATGGAGACACAACTTGAGTCTCTGATTACAGAGAACAACTAGAGAACAAGGAGTAGCAAGGAGAGGGTCAATGCCTTTCTTCCCCTTGTCTTCAAACGCCCTGACAACACTGAGCTGAGAGCCTCATGAAAGTCAACACGGCAAGAAAATGTGTTTAAACAAAACAAAAGCAAGTGCAGAAAGCATGCCCAGTTTGGAAATTGGAGTTAACTCAAAAATAAAAAAGCTTTAAGGAACAGTACACACAGACTGCAGCCTGCTGCCTACAGTGAGATGCTGATTTCCCAGGCAACCGAGCCAACAGCAACAACACTGCCAGTCCCATGAGGAAAGATTTATGCTCAACATCACTCATTACCACCAGAAGTTGATTAGCGCTGCCCTCACTGACGGCCCAAAGAAGCAAATCTCAGCAGTTTGGTGGCGGCTGCTGGGCTTCCAGTAATGAGGCAGTCAGACAGCCACCTCACCTTTTGTTTGTCCACTGATGGAAGTCTTGTTTGGCCCAGCTGCATCTCCATGGAAGTGGCACCTTGAGAGGCTCCCCCTCCTCACCTCGGACCCCTGCTCCCACCAAGTTTCTCATCACAACTCGGTGTGAGGCGGTAGCTGCTGTGAAACACCAGCCCCTGGCACGGAGCCCAGATGGCATTTTTCTCCCTGCACAACTTTTATCTGACCATAAAACACAGCCCAACAAGGGCAGGACTCTCAGAAAGCACCATTAAGTGCTAAGTGAACAGGCAGCAATTTGAAATCCCTTTTTTTACCATCAGCTATTCTCAAACCTGACTATAAAGAGGTGCCTGTTAATTGATATTCAGTTCAAGGGGGATTAAAGACCCACACGAACAAAGATGTAAATATGTGTTCAGAATGGCTCTGTGAAGAATGCCCTCCGCTGCTTTCTATTCATGCGACAGCTGCAAATTGCCAGTAGCGTGAACTTGGAACAGTCTGTGCTCAGGGAGACTTTTGCCTGAATCAGCCACTGCAGCTGCAGAAGACCGGGCTCCCAACACACTTATTTTTGCACATTTTTCTAAAGTACGGATTCTTTGACAACCACAAAATGCTGACTCAAGTGAAAGGTGAGTCATTTAACTTTAGAGGGTAAAAAAGATTGTGTAAGATTTATTAGCTGCAAAGTTGAAACCATGCACTGCTTCTTCTGCCATCTATCGGCTTCAAATGCTTCACTGACTGTCGCTGCACAGCTTGCTGCAGTAGCACAGTGGGGTGGGGGGTGCATGATGCTACTTGCCATGTGATTGAGCACACTATAGGGAAAAAAGCTCTTATTAATTTATTCAAACCTGCAGACATTAAACAACTAAAATATAACATTCAAGTGTAAACTAACATTGACACTCGGATGGGGACATTAGACTCTGGCAGAGATTGTTCCCTGAGAAAAAAAAGGCACATAAATATTGTGATAGCTACTGCCTTCAAATGGAACTCGTGAGCTGGTGCTTACAACACAGGAAGTCATGTGAACAATATACTTGCCGTTCAAGTGGTTCAAGTGGCAACACTGACGCCAAAGAGGCAAACAATGTAGCAAGCTGGGGAACGGAAACGTCAGGCATAATGGCAGAGCAAAAAGATGAGGCCGTTGGGAATATCAACGTTTTCCTCAGACAAATGTAATTACAAAGACTCACTCTACTCTAGAAGACCTTTCTGTCAATCTGGATCAAAAATGATCCACCTATGGCACGCTTTAACACATAGAAACTCTATTTCCAAACCAAAACAAACATGGCAGACAGTACTCAATTTGTATGACAATTAAAAAAGTGTTGCATGCCGTTTGTATTTCTGTGATTGTGACCGACTGGCTGTGACTGGTTGAGCAGCACCTTTAGGTTGCAACATTGGTCAAGACAACATTGTAAAGCCAGACACTCCCACCAACAGGATTTCAACTTGTTGTGGCTATAAACACACCACAGTCAACTCAATAATGTCAGTTCACTGCTCCAACACAGCCCCTGCATGTTGCAGTGTTACGCTAACCAGGCTTCCATTCAAATGTAGTGCAGTTTTTTATTTAAACAGCTGGTGGTTGTAATTCTCCAGTCCATGTTTATAAATAACTGCAGAAGAAGAGAGCGCAACAAGATGATTGGTTGGCTTCCAATGAGATCAGGAATGGTTTTGCTCTCAAACACCTTCACATCATGTGTAGTTGCTGAGACTACATGTCAAAAGGTTTAGTTAATGTTCACATTAGACAAAGTTAATGGTAAATGGACTACACTTGTATAGTGCTTTTCTACTCCACTCACAGCACTTTTACACTATCATTCACACAAAGGGGGCCAAGGCTACCCGATATGTGCCCACCTGTCCGTAAACCATTCATAAAACCGATGTTGCAGCATCAGCATCTTGGCCAAGGACAGTTAAAAGTCAGAGTGGTCAGGGATTGAACCACGATCCTCCGATCAGTGGGCAACTAACTGAGTCACAGCTGCCAGCTGAGCCACAGAAAAGCACATTTATCCATGGTTTTTACACTGCCGTTCACAAGTAGGTTTGTGCAATGTAACAATATGCTGCTTTTAACCTCTCAGTAGGAAATTGCTTTTATTAGTGTAAACAGGTTTCTCAGACGACAAATCCCTGCTGATTTTTAAAAAAAACAGTGGATCCTGATAGTAAAATGACAAAATAGACTCTCTGAGCTTAAACTACAAAAGGCAACAATTTAATCAATCCATGTAGAATGCCTAATTGAAACCAGTGTTGCATCAGAGACCGTTTTCAGTACATGAGAAGTGTTGAAAAGTACAAACTTACCGCTTGGTAGAAAATCTTCTAGGCAACGTCTGTGGTGAGAAAAACAAATACTGATTAAATTGTAATCATACAATAGAGGATAAATCCACAATTATTTTAACACACATAGATAAACCATAGATGTCTGGTAAGGTGCTATTTCCAAGCATTAGTGCAGACAGTTACCAATAAACATATAAAGAGGCAGACTGAGAAGTAAAGATACATGTTGATGTATAAAGTATGTATATATGCACATTATTGTACATTTTATTGAATATAGGACTATATTTAGAAGGAGCTGGCAGGGGTGTGTATGTCATTCCTCAGCTGTTTTCCCCTCCAACTGATGCAGGTCATGAACTGGGTCTGTGCTGTTTAAATTTGTATTTTGTTAGAAAACCAGGTCAAACCACCAATTAAGGCTGTCCATCAGTATCATGGACAGAATAAACTGTTTCAGCTCTGTAATTATCACAGAACTTGGCTTTATGCCTCACTTCAAGTCAATAGAAATAATGAGCAAAATTAAGGGATGCCACTGCCAATAATAATAATTAACGCCCCAGAAACATTTGCAGCCAAACCAGGTCTACTTAGATGGGCCTTACACACAGAGAGAACAGAAACGTATATGAATTCAATAGGAATATACAATAAAGGTATATGTTTTATTTGCTTAGGCTGTATTTACCATGTCATACGCTGATAGAAAATCAACGTTTTACCGTATCATAAGCAGAAAATAAGTCCTAGAAATATGTCCCTTACATACAATACGGAATAAAGCAAGCGGTAAATTAGCTAATTTAGCTAGAAGGTGAACTCCCAGGGGAAAATAATGTTACTTTAAACATTCAAGCCAACAGTGTAACGAACTTGGTTCATTTAAACCCCTCAATTCGCGTTAGCTCAGTTAAGCCACATCACATAGGATAACAACAACAAGTAGCAGCTGTTAACTTATTGGGTGTACTTTTCTTAAGGCTAAGTTGCTATCAGTTGGTTAGATGAAATATCGTAAAATATATCAAATATATTCACTCCAGTTATAGTGACAAAACTTACCTGGAAGCGCGTGGTGCTTTAACGCGGACCGTGCAGCGTGTGAGATGCGCATGTCATGAGAGGATGCGCTGTGCATGCAGAGAAGTTTCTGTACACGTGGTGGCAGAGTGCTGCAGAATACACTGTATTGTTACAATTCAATTAAACTACCATACCTACATTGCCATTTGAATGTGTTTTTTTCCCCCAAATAAGCCCAATATAAAACGGTAGGCTAGGCCTACCGTTTTATATTCAAATTATGCAATATTCCTAAACCTAACCCAATTTCAATGTTTCCGGAAATGTACCAAGCCTCTTAACCTCTTAACACCTCAGCATGTCTATTTGAGATAGCTGAATGAATCAGTACTATATGCTATTTTATACATATACCCCACAGCAGTTCAGAGGGGAATGGTGCTAGGGTTGGTTAAAAAAAAAAAATCTGGATTATGACACTAGTAACAAATGCTGCTAAAGTATATACCATGCAAAGCCTGAAACACAGAATAAATATGCCACACATACCAACAGGTACCAGCACACAGATAACAGGACACACAGTACTGAGAGAGGGAGTACGCCCTACACATATTCACATATCTGAGGGCAGATGTAGCTCAAGAAGCACATTGAGAGCTACATCAAGGTCATAAACTAGGTGAAGATGACAACAGACATGAGATTAAGAAAGCCAAATAAGGACAAGTGTGGTGTTAGTTGTCCTCCTTCCATAGGGCGGTGGCCAGAAAGCTCTAACACCAAGAGACTAAGGAGTTAGACTGGGTGCTAATATTGGGCGGACTGAGTCTAAATCCACAGTACTGCCCCAACAGTTTAGACCAATCAGATAGTTGCACATCCTCATTATAAAACTCTGTGTAACAGTAAGTTAGGTATCCTTTTTCTGTGAGGTGGTTGCAGCTAACTGCTGGCAGGCTGTGATTTCTGAACAGATAAAGGTCCATGTACATGCTCGCTCTTTCATTGCTGTCATATTAAATAGTTAAAATGATTTTACTCTCCTCCCTTCTGTTCTACAAAACAACTTCAACGCTTCAACACTAACCCAATTTCAATGATTTTTCAGGAAATGTACCAAGCCTCTTAACCGGATCCAGGGAAACTCTCCAAATGTAATGAAAAACTGTTAAATACACCTCAGCATTTCTATTTGAGATAGCTGAATGAATCAGTACTATATGCTATTTTATACAATGTATGGGAATATTGTAGTTTTAATTAATAATTATTCACACAAAGAAAACACTTATAAAACTGGACACATTGTTGGAGATTAAATCAGTAGTTTCTCATATTTTTGCCTTGTAACTTGTTATCAAACATCTGGTGACTGATTTGTTGGCAATTCCACCAAAATAGTGATTTCCATTGTAAATGTCTTACAGGTTTTACATTTAAATAACTGTTCAATGGTTACAGATGTAACAAAAAAACGAAGTAAAGATACTGTCCAAAATCAAAATAATATAAAGATATTTGTATTGCATTTTATTCTTCCTCTCCCATGAATCTTCTCAAGACCCCTCATAAGTAAAGGATGTGAATACTTCCACCACTGTTAGAATGAGCACATCATTACATTCGAGATGTGCAGTCAATAAGAGCCCCGAGCTGACAGTCTTTCAACTCCACTACTATAATTCTTTTTATGCAGAATAGTTTGTCGTACAATACCATCAGCTCAGCACTCGAACATTCATCCAGGAACGTGACAGGCCTGTGGCTGAAAATGTGGCTTATTGATAAAAGGCCACAGACACAACTGTAGCAAACAAGCTGTCAACTGTCGGCCCAACACTGATACACAGACATGTGAAGGAATGCACAAGTAATTGTAGCCCATCAATAGAAGTTCATCCCAGGTCAACAACAGTTTAATGCTACAAACCATCAGAAGGGGGACTGTCAGGCAGTGGTCAGCCAGGTTATCTCAGTGTGTGCCAAAGTTTGGGTTAACATTTTGTGATCATTTGACAGCTTCCAAACAGCGCTAACTGCCTTCAATCATAACAGACAAAACATACATACCGTGTATGGTCCAGAAGTTGTTGTGTAGGTGGAGATAGGTGGCCAAGAAGTCCCTCCACTTCTTTAAAAAGTGCAATTATACATCTAAATAGTTCCATATACTGTCCTGACTCATTATCAACAGTACGACAACAATGTTATGGCGTCATTTCATTAATTCTAAAGATCATTGTAACAATTTTGGAGGTCAGGACTTCTAGGCATTCAGTGATCTGTAGGTATTGAATCAGAAATTATGTGGAAACCTTGTGTATAAATGTATCTTTAAAAGTGAGAACTCAAAGTCTGCTTGGACAGCTTTTTATGAGCAAGCAATACAGTTAGTGTCATGACAAAATAATGGATGCATGTAACCTGGGATGTGCAATATACTGGAGACAATACTGGATAGGATCAAAAAGTTGCATTCTTCCAGAATGATTACTTTTCATGGTTCTGAGCTAGAGCCTGAAGGAAAAATTCAAAACATGGCACAGCATATTCAAAACAATATCAAATGATGATTATGATTTATGATCTGCACAAAGCCAGTAGCAATGTTCTGAAAATGGCTTCTAAAAATCTTTCCTGCCTTCATCACATGGGTTTTTTTGTCATGATCAGAGTTCCCGGAAATTAGTATTACTCCAGGAAATTAGTCCAAAGCAGCATCATTAAAAAAGCACCCATTTCAAAGCAGCTAAAATTGAGTATTTTTTTTTATTTTGGTCACACTCTGTATGCTTTTTATCTTCCATGTTAATCAAAGTCTGGTTCTAATAAGCCGCAGAATACACGTTGATTTAGCAGAGCAGGATCATACAGGTTTGCCAGTAGCTCTGTCCATCACCTCAAAGTCTCAAGTCTTAAGTAAAGGGTAAAGCTTCATATCTAATAATGATGTGGTTTGTCAAAAGGGATGGGAATGGTGTTACAAATGGTCTGATCCAATGGAATTGTCTGACTCCTAGTTTAATCCCTTTTATCACTGTTGGCATGATTTTCTGACAGTTGTGCATTGCATAAAAATGGTAAAGTCAGGTGTCTTCGCAACAGGAAGTCATGGCGAAGAGGAAGAAACAGTAAAAAAGCGTGAAAAGAAAAAGAAAAGAAAGCGTGGCTTTATTTCACAACCAAAGATGGCAACAGTGTTATTTGTACAACCCAGATTCCAAAAAGTTGGGATGTTGTCTTAATTTTGCAAATCCTTTGTGACACATATTTTCAATTGAAAACTGTACAAAGACAATATAATTTACACTCAGAGTTGGTCTTCTACATGCCTTGGTTGTAACGAACAAGTCTGGCCATTCTCCTCTGACCTCTGGCATCAACAAGGATATTTTCTTTTTTCTTACCATTCTAAACTCTAGAGATGGTTGCGCGTGAAAATCCCAGTAGATCAGCATTTTGTGAAATACTTAGACCCATGAAACGTCACTTAAATCACCTTTCTTTCCCATTCTGATGCTCGCTTTGAACTTCAGCAGGTCGTCTTCACCATGTCTACATGTCTAAATGCATTGAGTTGTTGCCATGTGTTTGGCTGATTAGATATTTGTGTTAAAGAGACGCTGAACAGGCGTACATAATAAAGTGGCCAGTGAGTGTATATTCAAACTGAACTTTTTGTAACTTTTCTTTTTGTAAACAAAGACAAGCACCCCAACGGTAATTTCAAATTGGGGTTGTAATGTCTGTAGAATGACCATTAAAGTAAGGGTGGAAACACCAACAATATGCTGAAACATCTTCTTTCACAACATGGGCTTACACTTCAAGACTTGTAGACCATGTATTTGACACAATGTACCAGTGCCACTGCTTCCTTGGTTTTCCTCCTAGGATTATTACTTTACTAACATAGCCTAAATAATATCGAATGCTGCACTAATATTCTCCCAATTTATTTACATTGTGTACAGGAAAAAGAGAATTAAGCTGTTGCATTGACATTTTTTTTTTACCTGTGTTGGCCTATGTTTTTCTACACAAAAAATTGAGGGAACCGATTAAGAATCGGACCAATAAACACAAAACAATAATAGTATTCTTATCAATAAAGTGTTATCAATCCCATCCCTTATCAATAATAATGTTAGTCTATGTCTAAGTTACTGTTGTGAAATCAAAGAACAAATCAACAACAGGCAAAACATTTGTTTATTTGGCCTAAAAGGGCCATAAATAAAATTTTATTCTCTCGATTTATTAACAAGCCACAGGAAGTCCATGGCCGTCTACCACAGCACTTAAAACATCTCAATCTGGAGCAGTCCACAAAGACATGAGACCCATTTGAGATACTCTGAGCCGCTGATAAATCTGAAGGCTCTCTTCTTTACTTCCTTAGAAAAATAAAACAAAACGTGGTAATACTGTACCAAACTGGAGGCAGAGCAGCAGGGTGATCCTTTTCACGCAGAGAAGGGTGCTTTAGAAAGGGCTATGAGTGCAGCTGGGGAAGCTTGAATCAAACAGCAACAACAACAATAATAAACTATGAAAAACCCTCAAACGTGTTTTTTTTTGTTTTGCGAAGCTGAAGCAGAATGTGCTTGGCCTTCAACCACTGCAGGATTGCCACTGTTTTTCCATTAACTTCTCCTCTCATTTCTCACTCCCTCCCAACAGTCCTCCCTCCTCTGTTGTGTTCTGCTTAAAATAAAAATGAAATAATATTTATAATGATAAAACCTATAGCAGCAAAAGAGTAACAGAGGAATAACAGCTAGAAGCGAGAGACCCCTGGATTTATAAGGAAGGCATGGGTTAAGAGAGGTCCATGGATTTCTGCCCAGGGTCGGGCCTGCGATGAGGTGGGGGAGGGAGCCCCTGGCCGTCCCTCTGAGCTCATCTCCCCTCGGTGGGCATCCTGCCCAGGCCGGCCATGATGCGGCTGAATCGTTCACTCAGCTCCAGGGTGGAGTAGGAGGGCAGCTTGGGAGGGTCGTGGAAGCTTTTGATCTCGGTCGAGCAGTCCAGTAACTTGGGGAGGAAGTCGGTCAGCTTTTCCTGGAGGTTGGCTGCCAGCAGAAGCAGGAAAGACAAGAGGGATAGTAAATGATTAACTGTGAGGGCTTTGCATCGCAATGTGCTGAAAATCAGATTCCTGAACCAACAAATCACAGGGTAAATATTTTCAATGGGATATCACAAGTAGTTTGAAAGCATGTTCCACAACAGAAACAGATTGTAGAACTAATGAATCTGGGTCTGGGTGATAATACTCAGCTTTTCCTGAACAAAGGCCAGGAACTCAGAGAGCTGGCTCTCTGTGGACTGATACTGGAACACACTGATAAAAGCTGAATCCTATTCAATCCTATTTCGTTTCCAAGAAATTATTTTCAGGAGTATTCTCTGAACATTTCTCAGTACAATCTAACAATCTTTTGACAATGATTCGTCATTTGTAGGGCTGCAACAACTTTAATTTTCAATGATAAAAAAACAGAAAACTGAAACCCAAATGTCTGAAAATTGACATTGATTGTCAATAGAGTAATCTACTTATTGTTTCAGAATGAGCTGTATGGCTTTGAGCCCATTTGTGCCATTTCTGAAGATGACAATTACTGGAAATTGCTGATGTGGTGATATGCTGAGTTGGCAACACTACTTTGCTGGCTGACTTCATCTGCGTTCTCTTCCAACGTCTTGAAGCCACTCAGCTTTAGCAAATAGCAGTGACATAGGTTACCACAGCTAGATGTGAATGCTTGCAGTACCTGAATCAACATTCACTGTGCTCAGTTTGGAAATCACATCACAGAATGTTATGCTGTGGACAACACATTAGTTTGGATCCACAAGTCACAGAATACACTCGACCAGCCACTGCCATTTTGTGTCTGGTGGCTTTGAAGAAAGCTTAGATAGGGGTTTGAGTTCCTGCAGTGGGAAGAGCTGTTAAGCAGCTAAAATAAATTTTGCTGCGTCCTCGTCCACAGCAGTACATCACCCTCTTAAAAAACGACCAGACTCCTTTGCAAAAAACAGTCATTTAACCTCTCAGAACACAGGTGTTGGTCCAACAATGCCTCAATCTGTTAGTCTGTTTATGTTATAAAATTAATGTTAACGTTTGTGCTTATAAATGCTAAACTGGGAAACTTAAAGTGAGGTGTTACCAAAGTGTCTAGTGATGTTGTATGTCAGATTGTTGGGGCTCTGACTTTTACTGACAAAGCAATGATTTCTTGTAAGCTCAGAAAAGATTTTTACAACTTGTCTTTGTGTTTTTCCTCAATAAAACAAGATTTAGATTTTGAGATTTCCCAGGACGAGTGGAAATGCTGCACAGCATTTGAAGGGAGCAGTGGCCTGATTCTGATGATCTTTGGCAGGGGTAAGGGGTGATGTACTAGTAACCTAGGACTTCACCTCTCCAGAAATATCTAATAGGCCGTGTGTGTTCCTTCTCGCTCAGGGACTCACATTCCATCTCTTGGCCCAGGTAGGAGCACCAGCGGTTCCTCATGTCCTCTACTGCCAGCATGTCCCTCTCTGTGTCATGGTTCAGCAGCAGAGGGATGCAGGGCACCACCAGCTCGTTCATGATGCCGAGGCCCGTGGTCACCTCTGGTTCTTCTCCTGACTCAAACATGGCAGCCGCTTGCTCGTTTAATTTCTGAGGGGGGAGAACATGATGAATCTTTAATACATAGGATTATATGAGTTACTAAAACAGTTGACTTATACATTCATCATTCCCTGTACAGCTGATATATAGCTTAATCATTTGTCCAAGGCCCTGAGGCCCCCCTCAGACAACAACTGTGGCCTTAGTGTCTTCCAACAACGTGAAGATAACACAGATTATAAAGATTTGGAATAATTTGTCAGAAAACACATTTTGATTACTTCTGACTTTTCTTTCTAAAACAAATGTGTAGGTGTGGTTCACATCTTTATCCCCTTTTTCACCCCTGATGAGTTTGCATCCCTGGTTTACATTATTCAAGAAATAACTGAAGGCTAAACACTTGATTTAATCTCCATGAAATGTTTTTTTTTTCATCAGAGCCAACAGTCTTTCCTATTAAAGTAGGTGTTTCTTTTGACTTTTACTTCATTGCACCCCCATGGTTTACGGTGGGGGGATCCAAACCTAGATTTTTAACTTTTAAAGAGGGGTCTGGACAACAACGTTTGTGAACCACTGCTTTAACTTAATTATCATTTATGGGTACTTCATAATAATTTCCCAATAATGTAACAGGGTGCAAACTTTATTACATTTTCAGGAAATTAGTATGCTACTGAGTGCTGTAGTGCCACAGACATCATTCATTTCACATAATATCCTACAGCCAGTGGAAGTGAACTGGGTCCTGAAGTTCTTGCATGAGTGTGGATACGAGCTTTTCTTCCTTTTCTTGGCCTAAACCTCCTTGCTGTCACAGACAAACTCACTGACCTCCTCTCTGAGGAAACGACCCGTTTCTTAGAGCCAGTTTGGAATCAGGGACTGCGAGGCTGGATTTGCGAAAACATCCAAGTACATTAACTGTGTCAATGTTAGCAGTGTTTTCAATTAAAACAAGAGCTGAAGGTAAACAGCTGAGCGGACGGAGCCAGAGGTTCTGGCCAGAGATCTGAGATGACCGATCAGGCTATGCGGAGCTGAGGTTTGAGGTTAGCTGAGGACACGTTTGTGTCTCATGGTAATGTGTTTACACTCGCTGGCCCTCCTGCTTCCTATTCCCACTCCAATGATTACATTACGAGCACAATGCTGGTGTAAGGTTACTGAGTGCAGCAGCGAGAGGCCTGCTAAAGACCAGTACGAGGCTGATCAGACCAAAATACCCTCAGCCCTAACCAATAATACCAGAGCACAGCCTGGAGCTTGGTGGGGGTGAAATGAAAAGGGGCTCAGATCACAACGCTGAAAGGATTTTCATCTGGCAGTATCAGATGAAAAACCCTCTGTAGAATCTTTTGTGGGCTGCAAGCAAGCCAAAGCAATATCTCAGCAAAAGCAATATGATTATTGTACCACAGCTCAGTACTGAAGGGGAAATGTCTGGCTGTGTTAGTTTTGCTGAGTCACTTTAGTAGTGGAAGTTTGACACAGAGGAAAGGGAGTGACAAAGAAGAGACCGGGATCACAGGGAGAGATGTCCGTTCCAAAACACGCCCTGTACAGACGTAATGCCCTCTTTGTAATCCTTGTTTAAGTGGAAAAATATGACATATACAAGGAATAACTATATCCACCAATTTCAATCGACAAGATGTTAGATATAAATGACTGTGTGAGTGCCTCACCAGCAAACACTCTCGGCGGTAATGACCCAGGAGCTCGTCGTCGTGGCCCCTGTACAGCCCTTTGGACAGAAGCTCCTTGTTGTACTGGTATGAGTAGATCAGATACATCAGAGCCTCCATGTAACTGGAAAGAAGACAAACAGATGTTACACTGAGATTAAACAGTATCAAAGCTGCACTCAGAACCTATAAAGGAAACCATTTCAAGGAAGAAATAAACTTGATGAACTCACTGCACAACTAGAAAGCTAGGAGCTGCACAGACTGTGAGCTGCTGCCCTCTGCAGGTGATATTTGAATATTTGGAGGAAATCAACCAAAAATACATATATTGTGCAGCACGAAACTCATATGAGTTAAAGGTTTAACAGGCAGTTAGAAATCGGGTTGAATGTTTCCATTATTGGATATTATGAAGAACACAGGAAAGGTGTCACCATACTTTGTCTTCTGAAAGAGCTCCAAGCCAGTCATCATGAAGATGGTTGTCTCACGGAAATTCCTGTAGGCCTGATGCCACATCTGATTAAGATAAACAGAAGTTACGGCAGGCAAACTCACTGAAGTTAAAATCCAAAAAGTTACAATGACAAATACAAGCATTTCTCACGATGTACAAGCTTGATTGTAAAGCTGGGACGCTGTATAAAATGTAACTAAAACAGAATGTGTGATTTGCCAATCCTTCTTGACATATATTCAATCAAACAATATATTTGATGTATTACCTTAACAGAAAAAAACATGAGACCCCAGGCTATTGCAAGAATTAAGTCATATAAAAAGCAAGAAAAGGAAAGAACTTTGATTTAAAAACATCAACAATTACTGTTCTAAGATCCTTAACGTTTACTGAAAAGCTGATGCATGAGTAGTAAACATGCCCCTGTCCCAACTTTTTTGGAACGTGCTACAAGCATCAAACTCACAATGAGTATATATTTAATAATAATAGAATTCATTAGTTTGAACATTTTATTGAATATATGTCCAAAAAAAGGATTGGTAAACGATTTCACTCTGTTTTACTTACATTTAACTTTTTGGGAATCATGGGGTTGTATGTACTGTATTAAAGTATAAAATAAATAATAATAATAAATTGCCTTTCCATAAAAATAAATAAAATCTCCCTTTTTTTTAGATAAATAAAACCCAGAACCCACTGCTGACCTCATATTCATCCATGTTGACCTCCTCAGGCTTGATTAGGTCCAGTTTGGCACGTGCCACATTCATAATGCTCTTACATCTGTGGGGAGACAGGTAGAGGAAGTGGCGTTAGCGATGAGATGATGAGTCACTGTGAGGTACTCCAGGAGATGAAACAGTCCACCCTGCCCCTAGGCCTTAACATGGCCTAATGAATCACTCTTTAGTGCTGAGAGGAGAAGTGAAACACTCCTCCGGAGGCTCCTATTGAGGCCACATGCACACATAAATCTAATTATCTCGCTCAAAATAGTGGAGAAGGGAGAAATCAATTTTTCACTCATGAATATGGATTGAGGCCAACAAGCGTAGTTGAAAAGTTTTAAGAGATAGTAAGGGGCATTACGTACCCTGATGACATGAACATCACAATGTTAATAGGGAGAGATTCTTGATATTTGCCAGCAGCAGTATTTTAAAAAAAGTCATTATTGGACATGTGTCTCCTATGATTTGTGTTTGAACAAAAGAAAGAGGGAATATGAGCAGAAAGGCTTTGCAGCAGGAAAGTGTCTGTCTGTGCTAACAGTAAACCTTTATGCCCCGTATGCCCAAGTCAAGGTCTCTGCTGCCTCCTGCTGGTCATATTGAGAAGTTCATTTTATTTAAAGGGTCTGACTTGATTCTTTAAAGTGATGAAGAGCAACAAAATTACGGTAAAATGTAAAAGCCAACCTACCTCTCATCAAATGCCAGGTTCCTGTCAGCAAACTGTGTGAGCAGAGTCCTCTCCAGGATCTTCTTGGGCGCCTGGTTTTGGATGAAGTAGACGATGATGTGCTGTAGTCGGTAGTCATTCTCAGGAGGTGTGTCCTCCTGGGCAAATCTCAGAAGACGAGCGTACTCCAGCTTTATGGCCTGTTCCAAGAAAAAAGCAGTGACAAGTCGTGGTTAAAAATCATGAACACTGCTAATTATTCATGTCCGTATGATTTCAAGGATTTCACTTTGCAATTAAAGACATTTCTAATCTGAAGGTTTTTGCCAGATTACAAACTTTTTCAAAAAATAAGAGATGATTCAGGAAGTCAACGCACTTGCAACAGTAGGCTCGTATTTCTGCAAAACTGCAGAGTCTCACAGATTCTGTAAATGCTGCACTAAGCTATTGCCAATAATGACATGTTGTAAACAAACAGTGTGCGTAATCAGAGCTGCAATCTTCCCTCTGTGCTGTGGAAAAGTCAGAGGTTTAATGGTCATTCGGAGTAAGATGTAAACACACAGCAGAACTTCTACAGTAGGCGGTCTCCAATAATGTCAAATAGTCAGACACACACATTCACTCGCTCTCTTTTAAGCTCTTCTTTCTCTGAACTAAAAACTAAACCAATGCAATTTAGCAATCTTGTAATTGAGTTGAACATTATTGGCCTATAAGATGCTTATTTGTAGGGGCGTAACAAATCTCCAAATAGACAGTTCCATTTACTCTTTTTACACTATTTTGAGAAAGAAAAAACAGGGACAGCATTTTCTGGGTTTTCATAAATAAATGCCAGTTCCCCCTCAGATTAGCTGTTAGCTCTGTCCCCACTGTTTCTGTTTCTGTAGCACGGCTATCTACTAGCCCTGACTCAGCCACATTGAGAGTGATGTGGAGGGAATCTATACGCTCTGAATTCTGTGTACAGCAACTATACCATCACATAAATCAACCAAATAAAGAGGACCTGAAAACTCATCGCTGACAATAGACTTTTTCCCTTAGTACACTTAAAACTGAACACAAATGGTCCATAAAATCAAAGACAAATTAGATTCAAAGTTTTTTTGTGTCCAGAATATATCCGTACAGCCAATGCATTCACCGCTGCATCAATGTCTTGTTTTCAGATCCCTTACACCCCGCCTTCATTAGAAATTATCTCTTTTGTTTCGCCATGCATTGTCCCTGTTGAGAAGTGGTATATAGTACTGTTATGCTTCTTCAGTTTACATTTTAACTTGATTTCTTACGGAGATTTGAGAGGCAAGAGCTGAATGTAAAGAGATGAGCTACAAGCATCTGAAAACTAAATTCCCAGAAAGTGATTTTGGCAGATTTCAATAATCTAATGTGCTGCCCAGAAAGCTAAGCAGTTTAGAGCTGAGCACCTGTGCGGAATACAGATACTCACATCCCGTGTGATTTGTAAGGCTTGAGTTACACTGGCGGGTTTCACTGTTACTGTTACAGTTACCAAATGCTAGACTAGTTAGAGTGACCTTTTTTCTTACTGCACTGTAAGAAAGTACACAGGAGAAACAGACACACATAAAAGAGAGGGTGGATGGAGGTGGTGTGAGTTAGTGTGGTGGAATGAGGAGAGGTAGAGGAGAGATTATGTACCTTAAAAAAGGCTGCCTCAGGCCCATTCTTTTCATACACGCTGCTGGATTTGCCAATGGCCATAATTATACCCTGCATGTTGGGGGTCATCATTGCCTGCCCAGGAAGCAGGAACCATGTCAAACAAAACAATAGGTCCTTGTGACGGACCGAGCAAGGTCAACCGCTATGTTATGTGCTCTGAGGCACTACAATAAAGCATACCACAGTCAGGGCATGCCGGACATCACTCAGCAGTCCATGCATTGGTTAGAGTGACAATTGTGAGGGGACACAGCCAGTCAGTTCAGAGGCACGATGCGCAATCCTCACAAGGGTGATGTGTGAAAATCAAGGCAGCTATATGACAGCTGTGTGTGACAGATAGCGAACAGTGCAGGAGTCAGGCTGGAATACTGAGCAGCAGCAGTGCACTCCAAACATACTGACCTACAACCAAAAAAAAACAAACTGGGATTCCATGATAACTGCATGAAATCTGTGCAAACTATAATAAACATCCCCTGGGGGGATTGGACTTTATATGCAGGTTAAAGGTAGGAATCAAACAGACAACAGCTTATTCAAACCACAACATAAGCTTGTGTTCCTGTCTTTTTTTCACTTGAGAGTGGCTTGTGTGATGAAGCAGAACCTAGCATTCTGCAAAAGGTCATCCTGCCTTTGTGCCAAGATGCAGACTAGCTCAAAAGGAGACTTTTCACACAAGAGTAATGTAGGAAGGCCAACAAAGAGGCGCAGCATTTTCAGCCTCAAGCCAATCCTGAAATCAGTTGGCGTAAAGGTTCAGATAATCTCAAGTGTGAAAAACCTTATGTAGAGCCAATTGTGCTCTCACTCCATAATATCAAACAGGCACAGACTTCTCAGCAGAGAAGATTTGACCGGGTGGGAGCTACCTCGTCATCGTACCCCCCCTCTTCTGACTCAATGACAAAGGTCCCCACATTAGGAATGGCCACCTCTACCGTGCGCTGGCCAGGGGACTCATCCTCCGTGACCAGGTCGGGAGGAGGGGGGGAGGGAGTGCTCCCCTGAACCTCAGGCTGAGGGGAAGAGGGAGGGGGAAGAGACTGTAGAGAGAATTGGACAGATGAAATAGGAAGGACTGAGTACTGATGGAAAGGCAAGAAACATTATAAGTAGAGAAGAAAACAGTAACGTATTAAAAAAGTAATACTCATCAACAGGGATGGGCATGAGTACTCAAAGGTCAGTATTCTTTTAATGCAGACTACTCGCATCACTCAAGTGTACTTCATGCATTTTGTACTGTAAAAAAAATAAATGTAATAACATGGTAGTTATATAGGTATAGTTGTAATTTAGTTATACAGTTGTAATATGGTATTCTGTTGAAAGGGTGGTTCCTCCACTCTGTAGGCCTCTCTATTTGAGCTCTATTGATAAACGTAAGTTGACATAAAGATAAAACTTTTCTTATCACTAGGCGTTTTTATTTATCTTTAGGGATGTAAAATAAGGTTACAAAATAAAGATATATTCTCTCTGAACTGAGCAGGATAGTGTGACACAAGTAACAGTCTCTGAACTGTAGATCCTCATAGAATCTTGACTGTAACTGGTGTTTATCATACTGTATTCTTGTCAAGTCTCTGAACTGAGCATATTCTCTCATAGCCTCATCTCCTTCATCAGCTTCATCTCCTTCCTGAGCCTCAACTCCCTCAGCAACATTTCCAGCCTCCTCACCTTCACTATCACTGCTTGATCCTACTTCTCTGCTTGCACCTGTCTGAACTGGCAGCCATTCCTCATCACTGCTACCAGAAGCACAGTCTTCCTCACTTGAGTCTGGAAACTCCTCTATTACCCTGTATGCCTATCTTTTGAGCTCTACAAAACATAAGGATGTATAGAAAAAGACTCAAATTACATTATTAAAAAATAAAGAAGTTGATTTACAGCCAAAACATTATAGGATATGAATTATTTTCAAGAACAATGTTGGTAGTAATTGACATTGCATTGAAGTTGAAACATAGCCAGTGATGCATGACGTACAACTGAGTGGACAGATGATTAATCTGTATTTCCTCCAAATATAGAATAAAAACTTGGAAAATCTTTACATAATATGTCACCTTAGATGTTACTTGATGTAATTATATATATTTTTTATAGAAGGTAGAAACCGAAATAGCGGAGGTGTTTGGTCTTTCTCCCTGTCTGTCGGCCTTCTTGGTTTCACTGACTTCTTTTTCCCATTGCAATGACCAGCCAATGGGATCTTTTTGTATGGGATGATCAATAGCTTCCACTATAGTGGACTATATGCAGCAGAGCCCAAAATTACAGGCACATATAGAGAAAGAAACACTTTTAAACAGCTGTACACTGTAGTGACCTCTATGCATGAAAGGGTAAATATCTTACTGTGATGTACTGCTTTGAGAAGTGGCCTATGCTAGCCGACAAGCTAATGCTAATAATAATAATATATATATACATATATATATATATATATAGTATATAACTACTTTTAGACTCTTAACTTTTTGTGAGTATTCTATAATAACTCAATGCGAGTACTTGAATATGGAAATGACTTATAATTCCTCACCCTACTGAGCTTGGCAGATCAACTAACTTTCAATCCTTTTTCTGACTCACTGATTCACATGTGGTGTTGGAAATTTAGCATGAAATAAGGACTAGAGGAAAATAATTAATTCAAGCATGTCTTAAACAACACCCACATGTCAATATGTACAACCAAACATTGTTTAGTTGCTGTAATAGTTCATCCTGTCCAATGTAATAACATGGGACCAACTCCATGGTTCTACTTCTGTGCCAATATGCATCTAAAGTTCTGAACCTAATAAGACAAAGACAAATAGCTTTGACAAATTTCAAACCTATTCCTTCAATTTGCATTAACTGATTTTTGACCAACTGGGGGAAAAACTAGCTGACACAACACAAAACTCTCATACTGTATTATCAGCTTTTAAGTTAATGTGGTGAACTTGTTAGCAAACAGTTTACACATGCAGCTGTTACAGAGCAGCATCGTCATTGGTTTGGGGTTCTGTTGCTAAATGTAAGTCCACTTTATTTTTTTGCTTAATTAGTCTCTTTAGTTGCTATATTGATTTTAGTGATTTATTGTACACATAAACATATTAAAACAGGTTGTATCGACTACTATTATTTTTCTGAGCTATTATGGACACCACATTTAATAAATACAAAATAATTCTGAGTAAACAGTTACTACAAATTGTGACTGAATGAAATAAAATGACAAAAAAAAAAACAAGTGGATACATTTCAGTCAGTTCATGCGAGTATGAACAAACTGGCATGTAGTAAAGAGTTATACATACAGCATTTAACAATGCTTCGGGGCTTCTCTCCTCTTGCTCAGCAGCAGCCCTGGAGATGGCCCTCTCCGTGTCCTCCTGCAGGTGCTTGGAGTCATTTGTGGGTGATGGCTGCTCCATGTACTCTGGGTCCTGCTGGGGTACTGCAGGACGGCAACAATACCATAAGAGAAATGCAAAAATTCGAGGTTCTTCACATCACAAAAGTTTACTTTTCACACGTGCATTTTGAAATGATTTTCCATTGATCAATTTGCAATTTTCCTTTCCCATGACTAATATCACTTGCTGAACATTTGCCCCTTAAGACAAGTTACAGTCTTAAGTGGGTTGTGGGTAATTAAAGGGAGTGAGACTCTCCTGTGTGTGTAGAAAAGCGCTGTAGCCTTGCTGCAGATGCAATGGAGTGCATGCAGTAAGACTGAGATTAAGAAAGGACTGTTCTAAGATCACTTTTGTACCGCCAGCAAGTCAAAACCTTTCCTGTGATATACTACATATATTCTATTAAATATTGCATTAAATAAATTGCCAAAGGCCGCTAGACTTTTTATTTTACTGCACGCCAATATTTCAAGGTCATTTCCTCATCCTTTTTAAATTCTTAAGGGAACAAGCATTTTCTGTATTTATCTTCCTACCAAGTATTGATTCTCAATTAAGAAGTGTGTTCAGAGTGTCATGACCCTGACCTGTGTTGTCTGGAGGGCTGGACTCAATACTCATGGGCTGCGGGGAAGAGGAAGAAGTAGAGGTGCTGGATGCTGCCAAGGCAGCTGCTGCAGCTGCTGTGGCCAGAGCCAGCTTCTCCTGCTGGGCTTTGCGGGCCTGCAGGGCGTCCCACTCCTCAATCTCCTTGTCAAACAGCTCATTGTCCTCCTTCACGTACTGCTTCAGGTCTGGAGGCAGTTTGTCCATGCCGCTGAGTATCTGGCCTGTTTCTTTATCAAACTCCTCTGCACAGACAACAGGGAGAGAGACAATAATCATAATCTGGTCTGATAATAAGTGTGAGACATGGAAAGGACCAGACAGAGAAATAAAAATGTTTTTCTTAACCTTTTTACTTGAGCCGGCCTATTTGTTATTCTATCAAACAAAGTATCTCAAGGAGACCTCTTCTTCAGTGAGAATTATGCAGTACTGCATTATGTAGTACTTTAACTCAACGCAGGGTCAATTGAAATTTATCTGCCGCCATTAGTCACTTAGACACAAAAACATGGGTCCATGTTTATATACAATCACTAAAGTTTACCTTTCATAAACAAAGACACAAAAGGCCTGTTTGAATTTTGCATCAAGCATGCATAAGAACCCTACTCCTGGCTGAACCATGGTGCATGTGTACCTTCTATGAGAAAGGGCTTCTTGTCATTGATATACATGAGGCAATAGGCACTGGCATTGCGGTAGCCTCCAAACGAGTCCCTGACCAGCTCCTCCCAGGACGACTTGGTAACGGAGATGTCGTTGTACTTCATCCAACAACGCTGATGTGGGTCATAGATGTAAGCCCAATAGTGACCCGCATTAGCCTGGCCTTCATGGACAAGGACTGCATGAAGCCGGTACGGAACCTGTAACAACACAAAAGAGATTTAAAATGCTGACGAACGCATAAAGCAGTTGGTGTAGTTTTTTTGTTTTTGTGCTGCTCACCTGCATCATAGATTTGTCAGAGTACATTAGCTCAATGGTTCTGTGGATTCTGTTTATGCTGCCCTGCAGATCTGGTGGGAAGAGAATCATAAGCATTATATTAGTATGTGCCAATAGTGAGGGGCTTTTACAATATCACAAAGAACAGGTCATTCATGCTGAAGGAACCACAACAACGACAAGCAAAAAGGGCTGTAAATGGGAGCCAGGTGGGCCTACCACGGGTGTCATTTTCCACTTCACTCCTCCAGCGATGCAAACAGCCTTCGAGCACCCTCAACTCTTCTTCAGTGATGTGTCGTGGTGCAGGGTGCATTGGGAGGTCGGGAGGTAACCGCGACTGAGTAAAGGGCTTATGAATGGATACTCTCTGCTGCTGGGCTGCAGCGGGAGCTGTGGCTGGACCTGAGGCAGGCCCTGAGCTCTCTAGGGGAGGCAAGGAGTCCTGCTCAGCTGTGCTGCAGGGTGAGAGAGGGTGAGGATTGTAGAAATTAAAATTTTGAACTAATGGTGACACTAGACGTCAAAAAAAAAATCAGGGGATCACCCTGAGAAGTGAGGAGGACATGAATGGCTGTACAGAATTTCATAATAATCCATTTAATTATTGAAATATTTCAGTCTGGACCAAAGTGGTTGGTGGAACGACCAATGGACAATGGCATCTGGAGTCCACTGACATGCAGACAAAGTGAAAGAACCAGTCGGATAAAAAGATTGGTTCTTAAGTGGTTTGTTGAGAAGTATACAAGAACTTGTCATATCCACCAATTTTCTCAAACTAAATTTATAAGTGGTCCAGGCCCGTCTTACCAGTCATGTACAGTTAGTCTGCCTTTCTCCGAGAAAAGAAAAACACTATGAAAAAACATTGTGTATCAAATGGCAATGTGAAAGTGACATTACAATGTGATTGGGTCTATTATAGTGATGAACCTGTGATCACCTGTATCTGTAGCGCCTTTCAGCTTTAAAACACTTTATATTGAGTTTTAGATCACTGTTTGAATAAATATTGGACGTACACTGGCCCAGCGGTCCAAAAAAATGAATGATGCTCTGAAACTGCTGAATGTATAAATCTGTGGTTGTACCGCTTTTTAAGAGAAAAAATGAAGGCACTTTCAAGGTATCTAAACCAAAATGTTCAGACTCTCAAAGTGCTACCTATGACTGCAATTGTGAAAAATTTACATCATGAAGCTTTGGAGCAAAATAAACCCCACCCTTTTGACAAAACAGTTTCCAATGACAGCTTCTCAGATGGTTCTGTGCAACAAACCATTTGGCAGCATCAGTTTACCCTCCCTTCTCTCATCTGCCTCAACTTCATCTGCTTCCTGCTTCTCAAACTATAGCAGCTCATTATGGAAGAGAGGAGAAGCAGTGCTTACAAACAGGCTTTCTGTTGTGAAACTTGCCTTGGTGGGGGCAGCTGTTGCCCTGTTGTGCCACCGGGAGGTGCTGACGAGTCAATGTCTTCCACTGGGGAGGTGCACACTGGCTTACTGGAAGCAAACTCCATGGCATACTGGAGGACATCTGCCAGAGGAAACCTCTTGGGGCCTGAGCCATAACTCAGATACCTGAGAGAGAGCAGAGAGAAAGAGAGAGTGTCAAAGAGATGGAGAGAGGAATAAGAATAGAGGGCATAGTGACAGACACAGAGGGCACGCTCAGAGTGAAAAATTACTTTTCATGGCTGTCTAGAGAGCTTTGTTGACCTTGCCTAAATGAACAGTTATTGGTGGACGAGTAGTACCTCTCCAGTCGCTGTTGAAGCAGCGTCAGATGCTCTTTGAGCCTCCTGATCTCCTCCCTTTTGATCCGAGTTATTTCCCTGTTCCTGTCCATGTACCTAACAACACAAAGACCACAGCAGAGGCTTCAGTCTTATTCACTATTATTTACTGCAGAGACAAACACTGTAAATTCTATTACCTGTCCATGTAGAGCATGGAGGGGAACTCAAGCTTGTTGTGGATCTTCTCAGGTCGTCCCAGTGCTTGGTTAAACTCAAATCTTGACAGTTCAAAGGTCAACACAGGAGGGAGTTCTGTGAACCAGTGCTGGAAAAGAAAAAAAAATATTGGCATCAACTGTCTTATTGTGTCAGAATGGAGAGTTTGGAAAAGTAAGAGTTGTTTTTTTCCCATTCACTTGTGGCAGATCCCCATAATTAAAATTTTGTTTACAGTATAACATCTGAGAAGATTTCTTTTGACTAATTTAGTTTTGACCTGCATTTTAACATGGTATGGTGGTATAACAACTGAGAAAATCAAACTGACCGCGCCGGTCACTGTAGAGACGGGGATGACATATATTTCTTTTATCATTCATTTCTTTATTTGGGAACAAAGAAGCTGTTTTTCCTCACCAAATCTCCTGCACTGCATTTACATTACACTGTTGGGGGTTTCAGATACAAGCTCACTGCTTGTAATTCACACTGGGACCTGTAGTTTGGTAATGTACTTCAATTTTTCAGATGTCCTGATATAAGAGCTCCACACCAACATTTATTATTGGAAGCACTGGCACCATTAAGTGGGAGATAAAGGGGCAGCAGAAGACAGAAATAACATTTTATAAAATAACATTTAAAAGTGGTTGAAATTCAGAACCACATCACACCAGTGTACTCAAGAGACTTTTTTTTATCATATT